>QPKB01000008.1:30203914-30274045 GCA_003546025.1 Camphora micrantha | reverse complement strand
CCCTCATGGTGATCGACCATCATGGTTTTCATCCATTGGGGTTGGGCCATGGCAATTCTTCTTCCTTGGTGAAATTGAGTAGTTCATAACTAGAGTTTCCGCTGGGCCCTTTATTCTTGATTCAAATACATCAAATAAGCAATAAAACAACAACCATCATAGGGTTCGATCCATGATTACACATGTTTCTTCAAATCCCATCAGCATCAATTTAGAAAAAACCACTCACCTTGAATAGCCAATCGTTGCTCGTTCAATGTGGGGCCTTGAATAGGACATCCACTACTCTTCCTGCGGTTGATCTGTTGGGAAGTCCCACATCCCACATAGCCTAAGTCTTGAGTTGTACGGGGCTTCATATACCTTTTTGGGCCTTCCACCTATTATCTTAAGCTTTTGAGTTGGTATATGGAATCTTACCTGGTATCCAAGCGGGTTACGATCCTGTTGTTCTTGTGTAGCCCACTTAGTAGGCCCGTCCACGAAAGCTGTTGGTCCTGCACATAAGGGGAAGTGTTGGGAAGTCCCACATCCGACATCGCCCAAGTCTTGAGTTGGACATGGCTTCATATACCTGTTTGGGCCTTCCACCTATCAGCTTAAGCTTTTGGGTTGGTATATGCAATCTTATATGATCTCCTTTGTCTTCCCCGCGAATCCCCTCGTTTCCCGCTGAATCCCAAACAAAAACTCACGTTAGCGTTTCCTTTACTCTCTTTCTCTTGCTCTCAATTGTGATTGTGTGTTTTGAGAGAAAAAACAGGGGAATACGACTAAATAGAGGTCAACCAAGACTTGGATCCCGATTGGGATCCTGCGCACGAGGGATTCCTATTTGGAATTCGTGCATAGCCCTATATGGCACTGGCCGTGTGAAACAAGCAAACTTATAGGCCCTCTAACTTGGGTTTCTCATGTTATTACTTAATAACTATTATAAGCTGGTCCCACCACTTAATTCTACTCATATTCCAGCATCGTCTAGGCCCACTACAATAGTATTTAAGAAACAAAATAAGGCCTAGGTTATTAAATCAATTGGGCTGGATGAATCTGGGCCCTGATCCAATCTTGGGTATTGCAGTTTGTACAAGGTAAGGGTGCCCCAAAACAATTCCCGTTGTCCAAGGTGTCCGAGACCATAGAGATCCTAAAATTGCTTATAATCCCCTACACTCAACAAGGCTTACAACATGGTTCCTCTAGGTCTCCAACAAGGTCAAAACTCTCCCAAAACCATCTAATCTCTATTCTAACCCCCGGGAAACTAGCTATTTACCCACGAATCCCGATTAATTAGCAATTAAACACAATCAAGGAATGGAACCTTACATGTCTTGTCGTCAGTGATGTGCATACAACACAACATCACCATTCCAGGGCTCACTTTGAAAGTTCGAAAATAAGACACTCTAGTTGTCAATATTGTGACGAGAGCACAATATAACTTCACTTTTCACTAGTAAAGGCATTTACATTAAATTGTATTTTTTATTATATATAAATTAATAGACAATGGATTGGGCCGGGCTGGTTAAACTCTAGCCCGGCCCACAAAGTTGCGGGCTTTTCAAAATCAGTCCCTACCCTCCCCTTGCGCTTTAGGACAAGAAGAAAAACCTTAGCTTTTGTAGGCTTTGGCAAGATGGGCCAACTCATCAAAAGGCTAGTTTGACAACCATAGTGGATGCTGTAAAGAAAAAGGCATTGTCTTTCCCTGTGTAAAGGAAAGATTTTTTTACATATGTGATCTTTTGTTATCTATTCATTTTTGCTGAAGATTCTACCTATTGATTCTTCCGTCTATAGTATATTCCATTTTTATGTTACTTTTGCTGAAGGAATTGAAACCAGTGATGACTACACATCTTTTAAACATAGTATACTAAGAAAGGTTTTGTTATTTGGTATTTGCAATCTATTGATATTTGAGTAATCCAACACTATCTCAACATTTTCTTCTTACATTGAATGTGTTACTTTTTAACTCTCTTAGATTTCTTGGTAACAACAACCTAAGTGGGGAGCTGCCTTCAAATATCATATCTCCAGTACTTGCCGCAATGTGAGTTCATACCTTATGGGATTGCAAAGTTTCTTTACAAATTTCTTTTTTGTTTAATGAGTTACATCTTGCTTAGCTAGAAATACATTATTGCTCATTTGTTGGTCTGCATTGTGGATAGGTATGTTCACACTGTCCTGATTTAACACAATTAGACTATCAAAGGCCCAAATAAACCAAACCAGAAAGTTACCAACAACAATAGGTGCACAAAAAATTAATTTTAAAGAATTAGGCAGAATTTGATCCGATATCCGAATTTGATGATATATATATATATATATGGGGGAAATATTCAAGTGCATCTATCCCTCACCATGTGTGTTGAGGGACACCCCTTTTTGGGAAGTTTCGAGTACAAAAGGGCTTTTGTACTTTTTGGGATGATCCCCTTTTGTACTCGAAACTTCCCAAAAAAGGGGTGTCCCTTACCACACATGGTGAGGGATAGATGCACTTGAATACCCCCCTATATATATATATATATATGTATGGATCTCATACTAATCAACAAGATGAATCCTTAGGATCAAAGATGTCCAAATTGTGACATCGTTTGACCCTCTAAAACTTGGCCAAAGGTTTCTGCCTTTTTATGGAAATTACCATTTTTTCACTATGCAACATCCGGACATCCCATTTAACCCCTAATTACGTATGGAACTACAATCCTACCAAAAACTAGGGTTTCCTGAGTTCAATCTAGATTTTAAAACAAAAATTCACAAATTTGGATTAGACAAGTAGATTACAAGAAATTGAATTAACAAACTAGCCGTGCTAAGATCTTAATAAATTATATCAAACCTAGGTCTTGGATCAACTCCCACACACTGTTATGACATTCGGTTCGGACGCCATTTCGGATTGGCCTTTAAATGAAATGTTTCGGCCGATTCGGAAATTTCAGTGAAATATTTCGGAAGAAATTATATATATTAATATATATATATGATACTTTTAATATATTGTACTAAATCAATGCAATATGTCAATGTATATTTGATGGGCTATTTATTTCATATTAGAGTGAAACTTGGCTAGTTTATTCATAATTTTTTTTATTGGAATAAAATTTGATTTGGGCGATAGGGCCCATACAGATGGGCAGCTCCACACTTGGGCCTTCTAATTTCTCTAAGCCAAGTCCCAAAAAAGTTTAAGTTAAAAAAATTGTTTAACCCCTTTAGTTTTTATTTTTTCTATTTTAAAGGCAACACGCTGGGTTGAGTAATAGCATGACTAGGACAAATCAGATGAAATCATCAAATTCGTACTGAATAGAACGAATTGGAACGAATTATGGGAAAAATAATTACAAGGCTCTTGTTTGTTTTGGTAGAGCGAAAGAACCGAAATTATTCTGGAATTTCAGCCGAAACGATCCGAATTTTGTGACATTGCTTCCACATGCAAGTCCTATGCTAATATAACCCTATGATATCATGGGATCTCAAATACGACAAGTTTTCCCTAAACCCAATTTGTAACGCCCCACTCATACCCATGCATGATATTGTCCGCTTTGGCCCACTGGCCTCACGGTTTTGCTTCTGATGGGCCTCAACCCATCAAAAGGCCTCATGCAAGGTAAGAGTGTAAGCTCTACATATAACCCCATTCACTTTCCTCTCTATAGTCGATGTGGGACTCCGGGGCGTCACAATCCACCCCCCTTAAGGCTGCACGTCCCTGTGCAGTAGCTTGCCAGTCTCTGTAGCCTGCCAGCCCTCTTGGCCCGCCCACATGGAGACCCGCCCACTTACACCAGACCACGGCAGGGGACCCACACTCGAACTAGTCGAGAGTCGGCTCTGATACCATTTTGTCACGACCCGAATTCCGGGGCCCTGTCGGATATCCGAATCGTGATTATATAGCAATGCATACATCAAATAATATTCACAAAGTATTAGGCTTTTAACTCTAAAATAATTTCAATTATAAATATAATTAAATTTCTGAGAATTCAAACTCAATTCATATCATGATTAAATCATCAAAGAAAGTTTCCTAAACAAGTTCTAATGATTCCGTCATCTATTCAAAATTTTCTCGTTCTCTCTTTTCAGCCACGCATGCCAAAATCTACGTGCTGATCGTCAATCCGCTCTGGCCCACCCGCAATCTGATTACCTGAAGGGGGTAACACAACATCAGTATTACTGGTGAATGAATTTTCCTAATTACACAAGTCATACATAACATCACAGAATCAACAAATTCTAAATCAATAATCAAATATCATTAATAATACAACCATATGCAAATCCGTGCCCATGCACAATACCACGCCTTAAAGGCCCATCGTATACATGTATACCGGTCACCATGACCCTGTCTCATCAGACACGTCCACTAAGGACCAGCCACTAAAATGGCCCGGACACAAAGTCCAACATCCCACTTACGTCTGGGACCCTGCACATAATATCACACAACAACCAGAATTCATCATTATTAATAATTTACACAACATTATTGTAGGACCAATCCCATACCAATTCCCATTACATTAGTGCCCCCACTTCTGATCATAATAGGTTCAGGGTGATGTAAAAGAGGCCCACCTTCATAGCTTAATGCACAATAACAGAATATACCAAACATAACCAAACAATCCATACCATCCATCATAACATACATAAACCCTTAATTAAATCAGATTAAATGGGTCCTATGATAATTACGTACTCAATCTAGGATTATCCCCTTTAACCACAGATCCCATCCAGCTTATTTAATCCTACAGATATTAACACAGACTGCATGTATACAGAAGGCAGTACATGCATGAAACAATCCAACAAAAAATCCAGTGGGTCCCGCTGGATCAAATCAAGATCAGACCTAATGTCTAAGGTTGTCCACGGGTAGACTTCACTCTTAAAGGATCGGATTGACCATCGGACATCTTTATTGGGCCCTAAGACTCAAAAAAAACATAAACAGTAACCTTTATGGTTAACAAAATTGAAGTCTCTGGGTAACTGGTCAGATGGAGCCCTGGTCACATGAGACCACCACCATTCAGACCGTCTCTGGGCCCTCTTCAAAACGTGGGGTCCCAATCTCTGATTGATTTAGGTAGTGGGTCCCACCATGAATGTCGACATTTAAGTCTGTTTCTTCCTAATTCACGCCTGGGCTCAAATAAACTACTAGATAAGCATCCAGATGGGGCCCACCCCTCATGGGACCACCTCCACAAGGGTCGTCCATGGGTCCCCTACAGGATGTGGGGTCTTGATCATTGACTTGATCAATCAGTGGGTTCCACAACTACAAACGACAATCCCTCTGTTTTCCTGGTTCATTCACGTTTTTGAAATTTCACATATGTGGATGAAGGCCCAAACTGAATTGAATCTTTGTAGGACCAGCACTTCCATGGTCGACTAGTAGTGCCCTACCAGATCTCCAGACCTGATCTGAGATCAAGTGGGCCATAGGGTCCCACAACTCTCCAATCAACAATTCTACATATTAACGCCCATGTTCTGACATCATAATTTCTCTGTTTATCAACCAACTTTGAGGAATTTCTAATGAACAATCACCTTATTAGTTGTATAAATCTCACCATCAAGATTAACATAATTTCTTTGATCAAACATCAAAATTGCATCCGATCAATCATTCAGGTTGTCAACACAGCAGCAATACAACATATTTGAGAAAATTCAGTCCTACCAATCATCTCATACATTGATTGAAAATAATTAGGAATATCCACTCACCTCTGATATGTGATACTTGCTTTTGCGATGTGTGGGCGCGAGTATGACATCAATCAGTGACCTTCTTCGTCTTCTTCCCCTAGGCTCCAGCAACAACCACCTCTCAGATTGTTTCTCTCAAAAGTTAGAAGATAATTCCATATAGGGGATGGACGATGGTTACATATATATATATACCAAGAGGAACTTAAAGTCCTAGTCCTCTTATACTTCCTAATTCTAATCCTCCTCTTGTATCCATTGCTAGAGTTGTATACAACTCCAATTCCAAACGTGAGACACTTTTCAATAACACTTCTAATTCAAAAACCAATTAACAACTAAGGGTCCTTCCTGGGCCAAACTAATCCTGGGCCCAGCCCAGGTACTCAAGATATTACATACTCCCCTCCTTGGGAAATTTGGTCCTCCAAATTGAAATAACATACCTGTGGTGAAAAGATGCGGATACTTCTTTCGGACTTCATCCTCAATCTCCCATGTAGCCTCCCTTGGATCGTGATGTGTCCATAACACCTTGACTAGTCGAACTGTACGCCTTCGGAGCACTCTTTCCTTGGTGTCTAAGATTGCAACAGGTCTTTCCTCATATGATAAATCTGGCTGTAAGTTCATTGGCTCAAGCTCTAGTACATGAGACGGGTCTGGTTCATATTTCTTTAGCAGTGATACGTGAAACACCTTATGGACTCCAGCTAGCTGTGATGGTAATTCGAGTTCGTAAGCATTCCCATCGCTCACGCGTCCTGTAATCTTGAATGGTCCAATGTATCTCGGGCTGAGCTTTCCCTTCTTGCCGAATCGCATCACTCCCTTCGTTGGAGAGACTTTAAGAAATACTGAATCACCCACTGCAAATTCTAATTCTCTCCGGCGTTTGTCCGCATAACTCTTCTGGCGACTCTGAGCAGTCTTCAATCGGTCCCTGATTTTCTTAATATTTTCTGTAGAAATTTGCACCCATTCAGGGCCTAATATCCGTCTATCGCCCACTTCCTCCCAACAAATCGGAGAGCGACAACTTCTGCCATACAGTGCCTCAAAAGGAGCCATTTGGATACTCGAATGATAACTATTATTATAAGCAAACTCTGCCAGCGGTAACTGCTCATCCCAACTGTCTTTGAAATCTATCGCACAAGCTCTAAGCATGTCTTCCAGTGTTTGATTAGTTCTCTCCGTCTGCCCATCCGTCTGAGGGTGATATGCAGTGCTAAAATTCAGTTTCGTACCCATAGCCCTCTGTAGGCTCTTCCAAAACTGTGAAACAAATCTGGTATCCCTATCTGATACTATTGATGCTGGAACGCCATGTAACCGGACAATTTCCCTAACATATGTTTTGGCCAAAAGTTCCATTGTAGTTGTTCCCTTCAATGGTATGAAGTGTGCCGACTTGGTCAACCGATCCACGATGACCCAGATTATTTCATTATGTCTTGAGGTTCTGGGAAACCCTGATATGAAATCCATAGTGATATGCTCCCATTTCCATTCTGGTATAGGTAAGGGCTGCAGCAGTCCCCCCGGCCTCCTATGATCAGCCTTCACTTGTTGACAAGTAAAACAACGTCCGACAAATTCAGTAACATCGTTTTTCATGCCGATCCACCAAAATCTGATTTTTAAGTTCTGATACATCTTGGTGCTCCCCGGATGGATAGTATATCTTGTGTGATGTGCTTCCTTCAGAATTTCATCTTTGATTTCCCGGATATTTGGTACACAAAGTCTGCCTCGGAAATGTAATACACCATTAGCAACTGAGAAGTCTGGTTTATTATCCATTTTGTCCAAGATTTCCACCAAAGCTTTGTCATCCCTTTGATGATCTTTTATCCTCTGAATTAATTCAGGTTGAACCTTGAAACTTCCCAACAGTAGTTTTTCACCAATAGGCCATATATTCACATCTAGGTCCTTAATTTCCTCAAGTAGTCTCCACTCCGCTGTCAGACAAGCCATCTGTGCTGATTTCCTGCTTAGGGCGTCGGCTACAACATTCGCCTTTCCTGGATGATAAAATATAGAGAAGTCATAGTCTTTCAGGAATTCCATCCATCTTCGTTGTCTCAAGTTCAGCTCTTTCTGAGAAAAAATATATTTAAGGCTTTTGTGATCTGTATATACTTCGAATTCTTCACCATAAAGGTAGTGTCTCCAAATTTTCAATGCAAAGACTACAGCTGCCAACTCAAGGTCGTGCGTAGCATAATTTTGTTCATGGACCTTTAGTTGTCTGGAAGCGTACGCAATCACCTTTCCACGTTGCATGAGAACACACCCTAGCCCTTGCAATGACGCGTCACAGTAGAGAACAAATCCTCCACTTCCAGCGGGAAGGGCGAGTATTGGTGCCGATGTCAGTTTACCCTTCAATGTTCTGAAGCTATCTTCACATTTCTCGTCCCAGATAAACGGAACATCCTTCCTTGTGAGTCTGGTTAACGATCCAGCAATTGTAGAAAATCCTTGTACAAACCTTCGATAATAACCTGCCAGGCCTAAGAAGCTTCGAACTTCTGAAACATTTGTAGGTCGCTTCCAATTCATAACCGCTTCAACTTTGGTAGGGTCTACAGATAATCCGTCTCCTGAAATAATGTGACCCAGAAAGGTTACTTGTTCTAACCAGAAATCACACTTGCTGAACTTGGCATATAGCTGATTGTCTCTCAACAGCTGTAAGGAAGTGCGCAGATGCTCGCCATGTTCTTGTCGCTCTTTAGAGTAAATGAGGATATCGTCAATAAATACCACCACAAATTTATCTAGATAGGGCTGGAAAACTTGGTTCATCAATGCCATGAAGGCGGCTGGCGCATTGGTCAATCCAAAAGGCATGACTAAAAACTCGTAATGGCCATACCGTGTCCGAAACGCCGTCTTGGGAATGTCTTCCTCCCTCACTCTTAGCTGATGGTAGCCGGACCTTAGATCAATCTTGGAAAAGTATTTCGCACCTTGTAGTTGATCAAATAATTCATCAATGCGGGGCAAAGGATACTTGTTCTTGATAGTCACCTGATTTAACTGTCTATAATCAATGCACATTCTCAGGGTTCCATCCTTCTTCTTCACAAACAACACCGGTGCTCCCCATGGAGACACACTAGGTCTGATGAATCCTTTGTCCAATAGTTCCTCCAATTGATCTTTGAGTTCCTTCAGTTCCGCGGGAGCCATTCGATATGGTGCTTTAGAAATCGGGGCTGTACCCGGCATTATTTCGATAGTAAAATCGACCTCTCTAACTGGGGGTAACCCGGGCAGGTCATCTATAAACACATCGGGGAATTCTTTAACAATGGGGATATCTTCAATACTTGGTTTCGGTTTATCCTCCGAAATGAAGGCTAAAAAGCCTTTGCACCCATTCCTCAGTAACTCACCGGCTTTGATGGCTGAGATAACCATTGACCGAACAGGTCTCCTTTTTCCCACCAAACTAACATGAGTAAATCCCTCCAGGTTAAACCGAACTACTTTGTTAAAGCAGTCTAAGATAGCCCGGTACCTAGTAAGCCAGTCCATTCCAAAAATAACATCAAAGTCGTCCAAATGTAACAATACCAGGTCAGCCGGCATTTGGACTTGCCCAATTTCTATCATACAATCATAAAATATGGTTCTAGTACATATTTGCTCACCCGTGGGTGTAGACACCACTAATGCATTAGTCAAAGTTGAGGGGGAATTTTTTATCTTGGCAGCAAAAGTATACGAAATGAAAGAATGAGTTGAACCAGAATCAAATAAAGTACTAGCTTCATAATTGGAAATTAAAACCATACCCTCGACCACATGGTTGGCCGCTTCCACATCATTGTGAGTCATGGCAAAAAGTCTTCCGTTCTGCTGTTGTCCCGCTTGATTCCCTCCTTGAGTGTTCCTGCCAAGGTTGTGGTTCTGCCCTTGGGGTGGATTCTGCTGATTTCCACGAGGCTGGTGTGTCTGGTTCTGTTGATAATGACGCTGGTTTTGTGGACGCTCTAGTTGACGGCCCTGCTGATTTTGCTGAAGTGCTTGTCCTTGTGTCTGGGTTTGATTCCTTCCCTGTTTACTAGGGCAATCTTTAACCTGGTGTCCTTCCTGACCACAGCCGTAACATCCACTTTTCCGTTTGGCCGGATTTCTTTCCTTGGCTTCCGGACAATCTTTTACCTTATGACCTCCTTTTCCGCACCCAAAGCACACTCCAGATCTTTTCCGGCATTGATTTGTTTCATGAGATCCCCCGCAATGGTTACAGACCAACTTGGTTCCAATTTTCTGTCTCTTATTGGGATACTGGTGCTTGGAGTTATCTGTTTTCCCTTCAGTGGACATCATTTGCGTCTGTCTCTTTATATCTTCGATGGCTTCTTCTGAGACAAAAGCTTTTCTTAGGGCTTCAGCATAAGTCTTTGGTTCATGCAGCTTCACATCCTTTTTGATGTCTGGTCTAAGGCCGTTCACAAATCGTTCCATCTTTTCTTCTTCTGTAGCCACTAATGTTTCAGCAAAATGTGACAGCTCAGTGAACTTAAGAGCGTACTTGGCTACTGTCAGATTTCCTTGCACTAGAGTTTCAAACTCTCTCTTCTTCTGAGCCCTAATATGATCTGGTATAAACTTCTTTATAAATTCCCTCTTGAAAAAAGCCCAAGTAATCTCTGTCTCTTGCCCATTGAATGACCTCTTGGCTGCCTTCCACCATTCCTTTGCGTCACCTTCTAATTTGAACGCTGCAAGTATACCTTTTTGATGTTCTGTACATCCCATAACTTCAAAGATGCCTTCCATGTGTTCTGCCCATTTATTTGCATCCCAAGGATTAGTTGTTTCTTCAAAGCTCTTAGGGCGAAATTCATTGAATCTTTTGTATAAGGTATCTCTTTCACGGTTCTTGCCCCCATTATTGCTACCTTCTCCAGAACCATCTCTGTTATTACTGTGCCCCTCGCCATTCTCACTTTGATGGTGATAAATGGCGGAGATCTGCTCTTGAACTTGCGCATATGCCTTCATAAAGCTTTCAAACATTTGCCGTGCATACTCCGGCATCTCCATAGTTCCATTGTTTGGTCGAACATTGTTGTTCGCATTATCATTTCCAGTAACATTGTCCATTGTCTTATTCCTTCTGCAGACAGGAAGAATTTGTGAGCTAAAAGATCATTAACACTACATTCTTATTTTAATCTCTATCCTTTGACACCCCAACGTCCTCACCACGTGACCTATGGGTTGCTAATTCTTTTATTTGCCCAAAACCTTATGCTCTGATACCACTTAGGTATCACAAGGATATCCAATTAGGTCTAAGCCTGTCATGACCTGAAATCTGGGGCCCTTCGAATTCCTCGTTGAGACTTATAAACGTATCATATCTATAAATGTGTCAAATTCATTTGCATAATAAAATTCCAGGGATTTACCTTAATAAGATATCTTCATTTAACATTAAAATTTGAATAACACGGTGTTAACATAATTAAATAAATTGAAAACCGAAGTTAACTATAAAGGTTTTAGATTTCTAATTATAACAAACTAAATAAAATAGTGAAACTAGTTCTTCATCTCTATCTTCTATTTGAATTTGTATTTCAAGAACGCATGCCTGAACGATTCTCTTGATCATCACGGTAATCCTTAAACTAGAAATCTTGGTTTCCTGGATTGGGGCACCAACAATAACAATTAGTGAAACTAAGTGAATAGAAACTCTACTCTACACGGGTGCACAATTTCATGTTGAAAAGGAATAAAAATGGTGCAATACTAACGTTGGCACATCTATTAAGGATGGTGAAGGTTACCTAAACTAACCTCCAGACAACACCCTAACCACTGGACCTCATGGACCGTAAACACATCTTATGGATGCCTTATATTAAAAGGGGGCTGTCCTACAGTTAGGGAAAATAGCTTACTTTTAGTCAGATAAACGACTTAACTGACTTGAGAGTCGGGGAATATATTTGACCTATGAGTCAGGGAATGTCATAGCTGACCCAAGATAGGGAATGACAGATCTAACCTATGAGTCGGGAATAAACCTTGTATCATGGCCTTGGTATGTGCTAGCCGTCTAGGGGTGTCAACGGGTCAGTTCTGGTTAAAGATGTTCTTTTCTTGGTGATTACATAAGCATAATTCGGTTTTGAATATTAAAACCTCTATAGTACGTAGTTGTCAAACAAATAAAATAAAGCCTTATGAGAGGTTGACAAAATCGACGACACCCATAGAAAATTTGTCATGCCTCTAAACCAGACCTTTGAGAATATCTCCGAATTTCAGGGCATGACTGGTGTGTGGTCTTAGGGGAATGACAATTTTGCCCCACATCGTTGTTGGATGATAGGCACAATTTCCATCATTATAACTGTTGACATATGAGAAATTCCAAATCAATGACAATTGACAAGTACGGCAAATTAACAGTTGAATAGTGAATTCCAATCAACTTTGAAGACCAACGAATGTGTCAGATCTCAGCTAGGCTAACCACTTGGGCAACACTTCAGGCATCAGACTATCACTCATAGTCAAGCATTTTGTAGAAAACTCTCCACAACCTTCAAACCTTCAAACTTAAAAAATCTCTCAACCGAGGTATCACTCTGGCAAACTTGTCCAGAGGATGTAAAACACAAAACCATGGTCTTTACCAAGTCATAAACCCCATCAAACCATTAAGATCCTTAATGCTTTCTTGGTTTTCCTCACTTAAGAAATTGTGTCGTCCTTGACTACAAACATTGTTGTTGTGAAATGCCTTTCTTCAGTCTTCATTCTAGCTTACCTTGCATTGGCCCCAGAAAGACAACCTTAGATGTCTAGTTGGGCTTGCTTCCTAACAAACTCACTTGGGTACCTTGCCTCCTAAGATAAACAAGTGATGGATTTCAAAGATGCATTGGTGATGATGGAACCCATTTCATTCACCTTATTTTGATAAAACCATCTTTAAAAGGTCTAAGCAGAAGGTTTAAACCAAGTTTTTTTAATTGAAGGAGAACGCAAACTGTTCAATACCCGGCGAATGCAGTTAGCGGTTCACAATTTTTTTTTTCTTTTTTTTTTTTGCATTTCATTCAATTTCCTTGTATTTTTAATTATTTTGAGGTTATCTAAGGCTAGATGGAGGGGCTGTAAAAACATAATGTAAACAACTTGTACTCGCAAGGCCAGAACATTCGATCCCATGTAAAAAAAATTTTGAGAAATGAATGAAAAATCACAAATTTTGTGTACGTCATTATTTCTCATATTTTCTGTAATTGATTATTGTGAAATCCATGCAAAATTTTCACAATTTTCCTTAACAATAACATCATATTTTAGTGGAAGCAAAAGAATCCAATGGTATCGAGTAATCATAGCATATAAAAGCATTCAATGAGATAATTGGATGTTAGAGCATAACTAGTCCATCAAATATAGTAAAGTAGCGTGGAAGCATAAAGTTGAACCATTATTACATGTTACACATAAATCAAAGCCACAAAAGTCCAAACTAGAACGAGCCACTAGCAATATCCAAGTCTCGATGTATCGCCACTCGCTAGCACGCAGATTCCTACACGACATCGTTTGGAGTCCACTTAGCTAACTCGGACAGTGTCCTAATCGCCACCTCTAACTTTGTCTCAACGGTGGTGGGGAAGTCCTCGGACGGTGTCCCAATCACCACCTATAACGCCAAGGGTAGTAAGTTAGAGCAAGTTAGCAAATATAATAGCGCACGCATGTTGTATCAAAAATAGAGTTAAAGACGTGTAGATTATAAAGAGTGCAAGAAATATGAATATTTATGCATGATTGTGCAAAATAATAGATTGACATCAAAGAATCATGTAAGACAAGTCTAACATGTATAACCTAGCAAAATGGCAATCCACACGAGCTCTTCCTTTCAACTACACAATATAGGTAAGATGTCCACAGGGAGAGCTAGATAATATATAAAACAATCCAAGGGTACTGTGAGTCTCCATGAAGGAATTAATCTTGTAAACATCATGTCACGACCCGGAATCCGTGGCCCTTCGAATTCCGTGCTAAGATTCGTAAGCATCACACACATAGGTTAAATCAAAGATCACATAGATTCAAGCGTTTACCAGCTTAAACCAACTTGTATTAAAAATCCAAATCTTATAAACAAATGTAACATTGTCCCAAAAATATAATTGCAATGTCTATAAAATGAAATAATCTGAACAATCTATTAAATCTAAATCTTCTTCATCTATGTGGCTTCGACGCTCAAGTACGCATCCCAAAGTCTATCTCCCAGTCATCACGGTTTTCCTGAGTCGCTAAGTTCTGGCCACCCGGATTGGCTGACTATAACTGGTTCATCCTCCTCCTAATTTATTCAGGCTAATACTAAACTAGGCTTTGGGTTGATCAGTATATATAGAAGCTAAGTTAGAATCCTTCCCAAAGTCCTCTTTCTAATTTTATTATTTCGTTCTCACATGCCAATCCTATTCCTAACATTACTAGGAATCTATGGTGTAACCAACACAAGTCCAACTCAAATTCCTCCATCAAAGTATGGGTCCCAATAATTCTAAGTAAAAAAAAATAAAAAATCAAGACAATCAATTATTAAATATTAGAAAATAATCTAGCCCTTATACTGGGCCCGACTATTACATACTCCCCTCCTTAAAAAATTTGGTCCTCCAAATTTAACACATAAGTGACAGAAACATACCCGTTACCGCATTGCCGGTTGCTGCTATTTCTTGTTTAGTCATTGCATATACCTGTGCATTCGTTTGGGGATTCCCCCCTCGAACATTGTCGGCTCGAGGATTTTGACCTTGAGGGCGTGCTCGAGGATTTTACTAGTTCCCTTCTTGTCGATTTTGTGGGTACCCTTGCCTTTGATTCTGCTGATAACCTTGTTGTGTATTTTGTTGGGGATACTGATTTTGTTGCGGATATTGGACTTGTTGCTAATACTGAATTTCTTGTCGCTTTTGCGGGATATCCTTGATCTTATGACCTTCTTGTCCGCACTCGAAATAGGTGCCCCATTTCCTGCGACACTGACTTACATCGTGACCCTTCCCACAAAAGTCGCACCTTATTCCACCTCCTACCTTCTGTTTCTTTGATTGAGCATGATCTCCTAAATGATCTCTCTTGTTTCCTGATGGCACTAACTTAGTCTCTCGCTTTATGTCTTCTATTGCCTCCTCCGACACAAAAGCTTTCTTTAGTGCTTCGGCGTAAGTTTTCGGCTCATGTAGTTTCACATCTTTCTTAATGTCCGGTCTACGGCCATTCACAAACCGTTCCATCTTTTCTCCTTCCGTAGCCACTAATGTCTTCGCAAAATGTGACAGTTCAGAGCGTACTTGGCTACTGTCAGGTTGCCTTGTACTAAGGTTTCAAACTCTTTTCTTCTGAGCCCTAATATGATCCGGTATAAACTTCTTTATGAATTCCCATTTGAAGAAAGTCCAGGTGATCTCTGTTTCTTGCCCGTTGAACGACCTCTTAGCCGCTTTCCACCATTCCTTCGCGTTGCCTTTAAGTTTAAATGTTGCAAGTATAGCCTTTTGATGTTCCGAACATCCCATAACCTCGAAGATATCCTCCATATGCTCCACCCATTGATTCGCATCCTAGGGTTTAGTAATCTCTTCAAAGCATTTGGGGTGAAAGTCATTGAATCACTTGTAAAGAGTATCCCTCTCACGATCCCTGCCCTCATTATTACTGCCTCCGCCTGAGTCATATCTATTATCGTTGTGTCCACCATTCTCACTTTGGCGGGTACGAATAGCGATGATTTGCTCTTGGACCTGCGCATATGCCTTCATAAAATTCTCAAACATCAAACGGGCATATTCTGGCATTTCAACAGGTCCTTCATTCGGATTGGGGTTACCATTATCATTACCATTGTCGTTGACCATCCTTTCTCTTTTTCTGTAAAAGGGTAAACATGTAGCTTCACAAAAATGACAAAACGATTCTCATCTAAGGAAGTTATATACCCCACTCTAGCGTCCTCACCACGTATCCTAGGGTTGCTAATTTTTTTTAATTGCCCAGATCTTATGCTCTGATACCACTTTGTCACGACCCGGAATCTGGGGCCCTTTGAATTCCGTGCCGAGATTCGTAAGCATCACACACACAGGTTAAATCGAAGATCACATATAGATTCAGGCATTTTCCAGCTTAAACCAACTTTTATTAAAAATCCAAATCTTATAAACAAATGTAACATTGTCCCAAAATTATAATTGCAATGTCTATAAAATGAAATAATCTGAACAATCTATTAAATCTAAATCTTCTTCATCTATGTGGCTTAGACGCTCAAGTACGCATCCCAAAGTCTATCTCCTGGTCATCACGGTTTTCCTGAGTCTCTAAGTTCTGGTTACCTGGATTGGCTGACTATAACTAGTTCTTCCTCCTAATTTCTTCAAGGCTAATACTAAACTAGGCTTTGGGTTGATCGGTATATATAGAAGCTAAGTTAGAATCCTTCCCAAAGTCCTCTTTCGAATTTTATTATTTCATTCTCACATGCCAATCCTATTCCTAACATTACTAGGAGTCTATGGTATAACCAACACAAGTCCAACTCAAATTCCTCCATCAAACTATGGGTCCCAATAATTCTAAATAAAATAAAATAAAATCATGACAATCAATTATTAAATATTAGAAAATAATCTAGCCCTTATACTGGGCTTGGGTATTACACATCAAGTATAAAAGAGCATGGTATTGAAGTATACTCACTCCAAAACAAGGCATTGATGCAGCAAGCGTAAACGAGGTTAAGTCCACACTTAAGCCGGGTCCAACTAGTGATGGATCGAAGATAAGCGACGCCGGCACGTGGATCAAAGGTAAACATTGGTGTAGGCTACACAACCAGATAATCTAGCAAAACGAGTACGTCAAGGGTGTAGCACTAAATGTTAAATAGTTGTTATTGCAGTTCTTATGACCAATTGGTTTTGGGATTATTGGCTAACAACTTTGTCATGGTATCAGTACAAGAGGTCTCGAGTTCGAAACCACGTAGGGAAAAAATGCTCCATTCCGCGTTTTGTGTTTATGGGCGTAGGTGCGTAGGTCAAGAAGGCTCCGTCTCGTGCGGGCTTGTGCTTCGGATCGCCGCGGGGGGTGGGGTGGGGGGGGTGTGGGGGGGGGGGGGGGGTGTTACTAATTTGATGGTTGTTTGTGCAGTTTCCTATCACTAATTTGATTTGGGATTACTGGCTAACAACTTTATCGCTAGGTCATCGAGGTAAATATGTACATAAAGGGTACAACTAGTCCGTGCCATAGTCAAGGGTCACTGCGCATCCTAGGTCCAAAGGACAAGTCTAGCATAACACAACATCAAACACTAACAAGTACAATAAGTAAAACAACTGGAGAAGCATGTACAAACCATGTATTCTTTCTTTGTACGGCTTACTACAAAGCCCTTGGATTCTAAAGCCTCCTGCCATCTCTTGAGTTTTGCATTCACACCATCTCTTAATTCATCTACCAATACAACATCATCTGTAAATAACACACACGAAGGTACCTCTTCTTCAGTATGAGCAGTTAGCTCATCCATAATCAGTGCAAAGAGATAAAGGATTAGGACTGACCCTTGGTGTAACCCTATGGTCACTAGGAACTCCCCTATGTCTCCACAATTAGTTCTCACACTCGTTACTGCACCTTCATACATGTCTTTAATAATTTCAATATAACCTTTTGGAATATTCTGTTTATTTAAAACCTACCATGTTAAATCTCTAGGTACCCTGTCTTAGGCTTTTTCTAGATCAATGAAGACCATATGCGGATTTTTCCTCTTTGCTCGATATGTTTCCATTAATTGCTTAAGTGAGAAGATAGCTTCCATCGTTGACCTCCCTTTCATAAAAACATATTGATTTTCAGATATCTTGGTCTTTTTTGTAAGTCTTTGCTCCATTACTCGTTACCTACGATGGTCCTATAATTAATTCCTATAATTAATTAACATTAGGGCATGACATGGTTAAAGGGTCCCAAACTAGTTCAAATGTATGAAAGTGTGAATTCTGCACTTTAGAGAAATCCAGGCTTGCAGTTAGTCGTGGTCTGGGTGTGGCTAGCCGTGAGTGTACTGCGATTAGCCTTACGGCTCGCCATGGGTGCTCTACAACTAGCCAGGAGCTAACTGTAGAGCAAAAATCCTGATTTTGCACAATTCTGATAGCATGACCGTACTACCTTCACGGTTAGTTGGAAAATAGCCTACGGTTAGCCGTAAGTGACCTTCATCTAGCCGTAGAGACCCTCACAGTTAACCGCGAGGTTATTATTGTACTAAGTTATGAATTTACACAGTTTTGCATAAGCAGCCATGACAGGCCTTCTGTAACCTTAGCTATAAGGGGCTTATGGTTTGCCAAAAATCCCTAATTATGCAAGTTAAAAGAGAAAAATCTAAGTTCGAAGGGAATAGCAGTCCAAACACCAAAACCTATAGAATTCCATCTCAAGTAACAAAACCAAGGCATGATCCACCACGTGCAACCCCTAGATCTATCAAATCGGCCATTAACAATCCAATTAACTTGACATCCATATCAAAACCATAGAAAGAGTTTGAATAGGGTATTCTAGAGTAGATCCATCATTATATGACGAAAAAAAAAAAAAGCATGCATATTATGAGATTATAGATGTTCACTTGCTTCAAGTAGATCTAGAGGAAATCCTCAAAATCTTCAAGTACACCTTTAAGATCACTGTCTCCAAGAAAACCGAAATCTAACCCCCAACAAGAAATCCTACACCAAAAACCAGGGAATTGTGCCAAAAGGGATTGCATGCAAAGATCCTAGCTTTTAGATCATAGATCTAGATGAAAGAAACAGTTTGGGAAGGGAATTGCTCACGAAATGAGATTAAACCAAGAGAATTGAGAGGAGAAGGAGATCTTGATGATGAAGGGTCCTTGTATCTTATATTGGCTGTCTCTAGCTTAGATTGATGAGATCCTTGGTCTTCTTGAATGCAAGAATGGAGAGAAAGAGAGAAGAGTGCGGTAGAGAGAAGAGAGCTTCATTGTAGTGGAGAGGGAAATGAAATGACTTGAGAGTTGGGTTATATAGTTGGCTCTAGTACCTAAATAAAAAGGGTTTTTCATGGATCTTGTGTCAAACAAGAGGGTAGTTTCTTGCCCCAAAACAATTCTCATTGTCCAAAGTGACCTAGACCACCAAGATCCTAAAATTGCAAATAAACCCCTACACTCAATAAGGCTAATAACAAGGTCTCTCCAGGGCTCCAACTAGGTCTAAACTCTCTGAAAACCATCTAATCTCTATTCTATCCCCCGGGAATTGGCTAATTACCATCTAATCCTGATTAATTACGAACTAAAAACAATTAGGATTTGGGGCCTTCCTTCACATGGCTGATTTTGAATCAGCGGGATGGTGCGCCAAACTGGGCCCAATCCACATGGGTCTTAGACTCGGAAGGTCACTCATAGGTCTATTTTTTAGATCCTCGGATCTGATCCTTCAGCAGGTCAGCCATATGATCCCACAATCAAAACTGATAATTGATGTTCTGGAATTGTAAAAAATACATTTTTGATTCAGATTTCTTGCTGGTTTTTGGTCAATTCAAGATGGCAATGGTATCTACAGTTCATATCTACCTTTTTACATAGATTTGCAAGGTTTCCATGGTGTGTGTGAGGAATTCCAGCCCCATATGCTATATACTAAAGTTGACAGTCACTGTAGCATTCATGTAATGGCATAGGAAATCAATCAGAACATGATGAACAACCCTAACCTCATTATAAAACTAAGTAGCAGGGAATCCAAAGGTAGAAATCCGAATTTGGCGTCGTACACAAGTAGGTAAGAATATTTACTCACCCATTCCGCACACTGCTTCTTGTTCTTCCTTTCTCTTCTAGTTCTCCTTTTCTATCTCTAGATTAGGGCTTCTAATAAGCTAGCTTTTAGTGTTTCGAAAGAGGAATAGCTCTAGTTATGAGAAAAAGTGAGAAAGAGAGATTGCGGGGTGTATCCTTCACTTACTACATGCATATAAATATATAATATAGTTGACATCTTATTCTACTTTTATTTGAACTTCAATTTCTGTTTCCTTCTGCACTTTCTAATATTAATAAGGAGCCCTCATGAAGTCTTGCACAAGCCTCCTATTTGGGATATGATATTGTGCGCTCATTACTCTAATGGGTCGTTGGTCCCATCTATTAAAATTTTATTTTATTTAAGTCAAGCCCAAGGGTCCTACTAAGATCCCTTAAATACCCTCTAACACAAGTCAATTACTACTGTGAGAATGGGTTCTACAAGGCCTAGGATCTAATTAAAAGATAATTCTATGCTACACAAAAGGAAAGGGTCCTACACACTTTTGTGTGTGTATTTATTACCCGGCGTGGGTCCTGCCGAAGCAAGGTCCTTTATCTATGTATAAAAGAAATCATCATTGACTAAATAATATATAATTATTCAAAGCAAATCTTCAAAGGAATTAAAAGTATAAAAAATAGTAAATTTGTAGTCCCTGCAACGGGTCCGGGGTATTAGATACTATTCATGTATGGTCGCCCCTTACCAAGTAATTAATTATCTATTAATCACTTAATTATCTTATCAATCATAGTTGGCTATTAAGTTGGCCAAATTTTCCATATCATTTCATTTATTGCTTAATCATAAAAATAGTAATAATGAATTTCAATATCTCTTAGGTGTATATGGAAAGTTCAAAGCATGATTATTTATTTGAATTTTTTTCTTCTAATTAATTCATTCTATATTTAAAATTAATTTAATAAAAAAAATTAAAATAAATTATTATTTCCAAATCGTGTGTTTTACATATTCATCAAGTTTGAATGCTAGATCCATGAACATGAACCTATTTGATCAACTATTTAGTGAGTAATTTGGAATAAAAAAAGACAGTTTGGGAAGAAGCCTCAATTTCTCAAAATAATTTTTTTTTTTTAAATCTATGCTCATAATAACCAGATTTAGATCAAAATAACACCCTAAAACTAAATCTAACTCATTCTATGGCATTACACAATTATTTGAGGTTTTTGGATAAAATAACTCATATATTCAGGTAAAAGTAATGAAAGAAATGCAATAAATACAAAAGATCCCTAAAACTCCTTGGGTTTGGTTTCAAATTCCTATTTCCCTGATGCTTGCTTGATTCCTAAACTATTTCAACCAAAGGCTTAAAAAAAGATGAAGAACCTCTGAATCTCTTGCTCAACCCTATGCCTGCATGAGGCATTGAATCTCGTCAATTTGAGCTATAGATCTTGTGTTCTTTTTTAAATAGTGGGAGTTTAGATCACTTGTCAGAAAGAAGAAATTCAAGGCTCTGGAAAGTAGAAAAGGGGAAAGTATAGAAGAAAGGGTTTTAAGCACTCTCAAGTAGATAGTTTTTAATTTTTTGGACTATATCATAAATTACCCAATTGAAAATATTGGCCGATAGGATTGGTAATGTGGAAACATTTTGACAATACTTCCCGAGAATGATATGCACCTTATTAATCAATAGAGTATCAATGAATACTTGATTCATATTGGCTACTTTGTAACGTATTGGCCAATATTTTAAACGAGGCAGCTTACTCAATATGAACTATATTTCTTTCATCGTTTTTGGTAGTTATATATTCTGTTCGAATTGGAAATTGTTGACGTTGTACTGAATATACTTTATGAACTTTTTGATCATTTTCCCCCCTTCGCTTGCAGAGATGTCTCCTTCAATCCCATCTCTGGAAATTTTCCCATAAATTTTGTGAAACCAGGGTTAGCGATGTAAGCTGATCTTTCTGTGTGTGTGTGTGTGTATTTATGTGTGTGGTGAGTCAATCTATATTTTCCGAGTTCTCAAAAGTGTGAGGTATTGAACTAATAGCAGTAAGCTCCTGGTTTCTAGCTTGGCCACCACAGCACTCTCTAGTTTTTAACAAACACTTTAAAATCTATTTCTTTAGGAACTTTCTTGGGACTTCCATGACCATGAATGCAAATGGTTTATATGACAGGTGCGTTGTGCTTTTAAGATGCTGGATGTTTAGCTATTATTTGTTGATTCGGTGCTTCATAAATTTTATTTGGTAGGACTATAGCACTTTGTCTTGATTTAGTTTACTGTCTATTATTATTATTTTTTACCTAATTCACTTCATTGATGGAATTCTGTAACATGATATCAAATTGCTGTTTCTTGAGGCATTTATTTGTTGGATTGGATTTGGTGTTTTTCAGATTCAGGTTGGGCTTGGCCTTGGTAACCCAACCTGATTATTAATTTGGTTTGGGCATGGGTTGAAGGCTTTGGGCAACCCTTGTAAATCAGGCCTTGCCTTCCTTAGATACTTGTATATTATGATGGAAACCATGAAACTCCTTATTCTAGAAGACGTGTCTCTAGAATGAGGTGACACAAATCTTTTGGGCTCGGTTTCTAGTGACCACACAAGATAATGTAATAACTTGGAATCCAGGGCCCTGTCGGATTCCACACGGTAACCAACAAGTAGCCCAACCCCCCAATATTTGTTAAATTATTCGAATCATAAATCATCAGGCTTTTACCTTAGGTCTGAATCTTTAATTAAAAGACAATCCAAAACCGAATGATAATAGAATTATCCAAATAAAAGAACTAAATTACATAATTCCAAAAAAAAAAAAAAAAGAAGTCTTTGTAGTTTAAATGAATCAACTAGTGCATGTATCTAATTCTAATTTGTTCTGTGAGTCTCGTGATGCTCTGCCATAAATGTCAAATACGATCTCTTCGTTGGCGGGATCCCCCTGCCTTTCTATGTTTAGCTTACCTAGGATTGGGGCGAAAATACACTATCAATGAAACTGTGTGAATAGATTTCTACATATACAAGCTTGTGTGCAACAATTATAATAAAATAAATATTTGGTTTAGTTATGAAATAATAAGGAAACATGTTTTTTAAATTCGGCTAAGGTTTCTAATTGTATCCTTGGGACCACCTCCATACCACCATGTGCACCGGCTTTCCAAACATACACCTCAAGGGTGCCTCTAGCAACATAAGGGGTGAACTATAGTCAGTCAAACGGCTGACCTATTGATGCAGTACGGAAGTCCAAAACATGGATGAAAATAGCGGCCGCTACGTAGCGTAGCGGCCGCTATATCAAGCGTAGCGGCCGCCACTGCTACGCTACAGCCAATTTATCGGCCGTCGCACCCGTAGCGGCTGCTACGTCCTCTACAGGGCCGCTACGACCGCTACGGGGCCGCTACGGGGTGAGAAAAATTCATACTTTCCAAATTTTTTTAAAATGCATAATAAGACTTATTTTTTTTCTTCTTCTCTCTAAATAACATTTCTACACAACTCTTCTACTCTTTTATGTTTAAAAGAACACCAAAAAGCACATGATCTTGCCAAATTACAGTCGATACAAAGAGTTCTTCTCAATGATGCTTCTCTAAGTACATCTTATTAGACACCCCCTTTGGTAGATGTATTTTTTTCTCTAGTTACTCTTAAGTCTTGACTTCATGACATAGTTTTTTCTTTTATAAGCTTTTCATTAGTTTCTAAGTTAGCATAACTAAGCAACATGAACACATGTGAAAAAATGATCATTACTATTATTTTCTATTTATACAGCGATACTGGACCTTATACAGTGAGGGGACCGCTACGCCCCCTTACCTTAGTTACTTTTGCAAAAAAAAAATACATTTTCTCTCATTTTCCAATATTCTATATTTTCTCGAATTTTTTCATATTTTTTTGACGATTTTTTCAAATCGCACCGCTACGCCGCTACGTATCGCCGCTACGCTACGTAGCGTTTTGGCGGCAGGCCGCTACGCCCGCCGCTACCGCTATTTTCATCCTTGGTCCAAAAGAGGCCCTGGGCCCACATGATGGGCCCAGTCATCCAGCCCAGCCCTTTGGGTGCAGCCCATAGGCCCAAATTGGCTGAGAATGTTACTGTGGAAATACTTCTAAATTAATCTTAGGATTAATTAGGAATTGTTGCTTATTTTGATGAGAATTAGTAGCTTCTATTTTCATTATAGTTTACTATTGTAGTACTCTTAATACATTATAAATAGAGAAGCCCTCTATTGTAATAGGTATGTTTTACAATTAATAACAGATTTCTCTGAGGTTGCTCCCGTGAGTTTTGGTTGTTTATGGTTTCGTTTATGCCCTAGTTGCTGGAATCCATCTTTGGATTGATCAATCGTTCGAGAGATTGATCTATTGCTCGATCGCTGCATCAACTGGTATCAGAGCTGAAGACCGGTCGCTGGGGAGACGTCAGTCCTTCCCAGATTTTCTTTCGTCACCTCTGTTCATTATCATCTTCCTATCCATCCATCATTGTCGACATCCACTATCTACAATCTCATCATTCATCCATCCCGTCAGCCCCCATTCCGACCAAACCCATCATCCTGTCCACTTTCACCTCAGCCCACCGAACACCCAAAAACCCCAAACCTAACCCTACACTCGACAGCCACTGCCCAAAATCCAATTTCCACAAGACCCTTTATTCCTAAGCCCCCTCCAATCACAAATCCTAACCCCTATTACTAATCTCCCGAAACCCTAAATTTCCAAACCTTTCCCATAACTCCCCACCTCCCTTCGTCACCACACCCAAACCTTAGCCGCCCTTGTCCAACCTGTCAGAACCCCTTCGTCCCTCCAGCCTCGTCCAAACACCCCAGTTGAACACAACCCTTCGTCCCTCCAGCCTCATCAAAACCCCACCCAGTAGAAGATAAAAAAAAAAAAAAAGAAAAAGAAAAAGAAAAAAGGACTAGACCAGAAGAAGAGAGAGAGAGTAGAAAGAGATCTGAGTTAGGAGGCATACCCGGTACTGCAACACCTTCATCTCCAGCGCAGCTCCTTCCTCTCCAGTTGCGTCACCGCACCTCCCTCGAGCCATCCGCAACCTCCCATCTTCTCCAGACCAGCAGCACCGTAAGCTCCTATGTCTCCACTGCACCGTCAGCCTCAGCCTGCACCCACCCCCAACTCCTCTTCGTTTTCTTCTTGTTTTCCCAAGTCAATACAGGTAAGAGACCTTTTCTCCTTCATGCACGAAATTCGAGACAAAGGCCCAATCGTTCTGAATCATCAGTCTGTTTCAGCCAAGCCTGTAGTTCTAGCAGACTTGAGTCCGAGCCTAACCTGAGCCCAAACCCGGCCCACTAGCAGTTAAAAAAAAAAAAAAAAAAAGCCCCTGTCCATGGCTATTCGCACCTGGCAAATTTTTCTTGGCAGAATCACTGACATTCAGTGAGATGATTGCATAAGGGATTTATATGAATGGGTTGACGCCTTACAACTCACAATCATTGAACTTGATAAGGCTCCTTCAAACCCTCATGGCGAATCTTCCAGCACTTCTGGCTCATGTTAAGCAGGCCCAAGGCCCATGAACATATCCTGTCCATTAACAAACTTCACGACAGAACAATGAACTGATGACAAACTTCACGACAGAACAATGAACTGCAATTGTATTATTATTGCTCTCGCTCCTTTGGAGATTGAATGTCAATATATTGGTATTACAATGCCTTAATTAAGGCTCCCAGTTAAGAAACTAACTAATTACAATCAATTTCTATTCTAAGTTAGGAAACCAAATTCTTAATAGAATGTGTACAGCTGAATGATATATTGACTAAATCCAACACCGTGTGATATGTATTGGACTGGGTCCTGTTGGGCCTTGGGCCTGTTTAACACCCCCCCTCAAATTGATGTGGGAGAATCAACAAGCATTAATTTGCCAACCAAGAATTGATGGCATGGTCGGGGAAGACCTTCAGTAAGAATATCAGCAATTTGAAGCTCAGTGGAGACATGCGGAAGGCTGATAACATGACGTTTAAGTTCATCTCGAATGAAGTGACAATCAACCTCGATGTGTTTAGTGCGTTCATGAAAAATTGGATTTTCAGTAATTCGAATTGCACTGGTATTATCTGCATAGAGAGGAGTAGCTCCTTCTGCGGGAAATCCAATATCAGAGAGCAGACCACGGAGCCAAAGAATTTCGGAGCACGCAGCAGACATAGCCCGGTACTCAGCCTTGGTAGAAGATTTGGAAACTTCGTCATGTTTCTTGCATTTCCAGGAAATCAGACTATCACCCAAAAACATGCACCATCCTGTCGCCGATCGACGAGTATCTGGACAACCAGCCCAATCAACATCTGAATAAGCTTGGAGAGATAGAGGATTGTTGGATGGAAAAAACAACCCGTGAGTCGATGTGCGAATAAGGTATTGAATGATGCGGCGAACAACAACCATATGAAGATGACGAGGAGCAGTCATGAACTGACTCATGAGGTTGACCGCAAAGGAGATATCAGGACGGGTGATGGTGAGGTAGATCAAGCTACCCACTAACTGGCGATAAGCGGTAGGATCTGGAAGAAGGTCACCCTCCTCTTTACTGAGCTTGATATTTAGTTCGATCCGCGTATCGACTGGAGCGGAAGAAGCAAGGCCAGCCAAGTCAATAAGATCAACCGTGTATTTGTGCTGGTTGAGAACTATACCTTTTGGCAATTGATGAAATTCAAGACCAAGGAAATAATGTAAGGGGCCAAGATCCTTCATTTGAAATGTCTAATGAAGAGAAGCTTGGAGTGACTGAATCATCTGTGCATTGGGACCAATAATGACAATATCATCCACGTAGACTAGTAGCACAGTAATCCCGGACGGATCATGATGTAAAAACATGGAAGGATCATACTGGCTAGGATGAAAATCCAAACAGAGAAGGGCATCTTGAAATTTCTCAAACCATGCACGAGGAGCTTGCTTCAGACCATAGAGAGAGCGACGGAGCTTGGCAACCATACCCTTCCCAGAGGAGGACCCCGGAGGCAGACGCATATAAACATCTTCTTTGAGATCACCATGAAGAAATGCATTTTTGACATCCATTTGATAGAGAGGCCAGGACTGAGATGCAGCAACAGCAAGGATGATGCGGACGGTGGTCATCTTGGACGGGAGCAAAGGTTTCGTCATAATCAATGCCATATTCCTGCCGATTTCCGAGAGCAACAAGGCGCGCCTTATACCGATCTAGAGTGCCATCTGATTTTAACTTAAGAGAAAAGATCTACTTGCAGCCAATAGGTTTGATACCCATAGGAGAGGGGACAATATCCCACGTATGATTTTTCTCTAAAGCAGCCAATTCATCTTGCATAGCCTTGGTCCAACATGTATTCTGCACAGCCTGAGAATAGGATTGGGGAATGGAAGAAGAGGACAAAGTAGCCATTAAGGAAGTATGGGAGTGTTAACACTAGTGATACAAAGCCCACCAGGCCCAGGCCCATTCATTGTAACAAATTAACCCATCATATGGGATACGTTTAGGATATACTCAAATCACTGTAACAGCTTTCATTCCATAACAATAGATTGTATCAAGATTTGAATTGCCTTGATTAAGGCTAAATGAGATTATAAAAGGGAGGGAGGATCGTCCATGAGAGGCATCCAAGTATTATACAAATATTAATGTCCATTCACTGTCGTGACATGGTATCAGAGCCTTCTGCTTAGCCTTCATGCTGACGACTCTTCTGCATCTCAGTCACTCCATATAGATCATCTGATCTAGTTCTAGAAATCCTCAGACCATCTTAGACCATCTCAGATCATCTGATCATCTGTCGCCTGGCCATATCAATCAGTGGCCCATCTCAGACCATCTCAGATCATCTGATCATCTGTCGCCTGGCCATATCAATCAGTGGCCCACCTGCGATCATCATGGACTGTCCCAGAATCCCTACAGCAGTGGTCGACTCCCTATCCTGGTATTTTTGAAGATTTTTTCATCATTTTTCCAAGATCAGAGGTAGGCCATTTGTCCCGATTTGTGATTTCCCAGTTCTTTAAGATAGTTTTGATCACAGCCGTACAAAATCTTGGATTGTGGATGAATTTTGCTGAATATTGCATTGCTGGATAGATAATTTGATTATACTTGAACATTGTTGATCTGATTCTCCATTATATCAAGTTGTGGGCCCCACGCAGAGCATTAGAAGTCCAAATACAGGTCGCCTGGACCTATATTTTTTGATTTCTACTCTGTCTCCAGTCATCTCTGGTTTCCACCTTCTTATTTCTGCACGCTTCTTGGATTTCTGACGAATTCTCCCTGAATCTCCAGTCCAGTCGTCTGTGATCATCCCTGATTGTCTCAGATCTGACGTGGCCCACCTGCGATCATCAACTGCTTCTCAGCTGACACAGCCCATCTTGGTCGCCTGGATTTATACATCTTTATGAAGATTTTCTCAATATTTATGGATCATCAGAGGTAGGCCATCTACCAATTTTTGTAGATCGTGAGTTTTGTCCATATCTTTTTATCTCAGCCGTCCAAAAGTTTGGATTTGGATTCTTTCTACCTGAGACCACTTCCAATAGTTGCAGAAATTTACTGTGCACCCATCCTCATCCTCAGATCTGTCAACAGATCATTTGGTGGGGCCCACGTACAGATCTACACAGTGACGACTGGGTCGTCTGTGCTGAATCTAGGCGCCTGTGCACTCTTTTTTGTCCACTGTTATTTTGTGGCTTTTGAGAACTGACCCAGCAAGGCCCAGGCCCATTTATTTTGTGGCTTTTGAGAACTGGCCCAGCAGCCTGCTAGTACATTTTGAGTTCTAATTATGGATAAAAGTGACCATTACCTGATTAAATTCAATGGGACAAATTACTCATCATGGGCATTCCGGTTCCAAATATACCTTAAGGGAAAAGAATTATGGGGTCATGTTGACGGGACTGATCCTAAACCTTTAGAGGATGTCAAAGCGATATCTAAATGGGAAACCAAGGATGCCCAAATCATGACTTGGCTTCTAGGGTCAGTTGACCCACAATACATTCTGAATCTATGGCCCTATAAAACAGCAAAAGGAATGTGGGACTATCTCCGACAGGTGTATCAACAAGATAACTCCGCAAGACGTTTCCACTTAGAACATGAGCTATCTCAGTTTAATCAGGGAACAATGTCCATCCAAGACTATTACTCTCATTTTATTCAATTATGGACGGACTATACTGAGATCATTTACTCAAGTCTACCTGATGCTTCAATTGCGGTGGTTCAAGGCATTCATTCCACTAGTCAGCGGGATCAATTCTTGATGAAACTGAGTTCTGAATTTGAACATGTTCGGTCCAATCTGATGAGCAGGGTGCCTTCCCCATCTATTGATTCATGCTTAGGAGAGCTTCTTCACGAGGAACAACGTCTTACAACCCAAGCTACTCTTCAACAAGTTATTTCTCCAGGACCACTGCCTGCTGCCTACCTTGCTCGTCCCAAACAGCAAACCAGAGACATGACCAAAGTACAGTGTTATTCTTGTCAGAAGTATGGCCATGTCGCCACTCAATGCAATCAGAAATTCTGCTCTTACTGCAAACGCAAAGGCCATGTTCTTCCGGAATGTCGGCGTCGTGCTCAGTCTTCCTCACAGAAGGCTAATCTAGCAACCCTGGATGCGTCCCCTTCTACAGTTAGTCCTGTTGCCAATACAGTCATGCCTGCTCAGCTTCCTTCTTCATCATCTCTTACCCCTGACATGGTTCAACAGATGATAGTAAATGCCTTTTCTGCTCTTGGTCTCTCAGGTAAACATTCAACCTCTACCTGGTATATGGATTCGGGGGCTTCTAATCATATGACCCACTCTTTTGATAATTTATCTCAAGTAAAGCCTTATGATGGAAATCTCCGAATCAATACCGCAGATGGTGGCAGTATCCCCATTACTGCCATCGGTGAGATCTCCCATCCCTTACCTTTGCGTCATGTCTTTCTTTCTCCTTAGTTATCTACAAATTTATTATCTGTTGGACAATTAGTTGATAACCATTGCTCTGTCTCGTTTTCACATTCTGGTTGTGTAATACAGGATCAAGCATCGGGGGAGGTGATAGCGAAGGGACCTAAGTGTGGCCGTCTTTTTCCGCTACAACTTTCTACACAAGATCGGAATTTGGTTGCATCTGCTTTGTTTTCTGCTTCTAGTTTACACAAGAGCCAATTATGGCACAATAGATTAGGCCATCCTAATTCTCGTACTTTGTTGTCTTTATTTCAATCTGGTTTGCTTAATGATAATAAACTATCTCTTAAAGATGTTTCTTTTGATTGTTCTAGTTGTAAATTGAGCAAGAGTAAGACTCTTCCTTTTCCTATCAGTACCTCATTATCATTGAAATGCTTTGATCTTGTCGATCCTCTAGGATTTCCCGCCCCCCTGATCGGTTTGGTTTCACCCATACATCCTTACTTGCTACTTTGTCTTCTGTTCACATTCCTAATCATTTTTCTCAAGCAGTGCAACATGAGTGTTGGCGGCAGGCCATGCAGGAAGAACTTGACGCACTCAAAATGAATCACACCTGGGATGTGGTTCCCTGTCCTCCGTCCATCAAACCCATTGGTTGTAAATGGGTTTACTCTATCAAGCTCCATTCTGATGGTACTTTGGCGCGTTATAAGGCTCGATTAGTGGCACTTGGCAACCGTCAGGAGTATGGTATTGACTATGATGAGACCTTTGCTCCGGTGGCCAAGATGACAACGGTGCGTATTATTCTTGCTATTGCCGCATCACGTTCATGGCCTCTTTATCAGATGGATGTTAAGAATGCCTTCCTCCATGGAGATCTTAAAGAGGAAGTCTACATGCGTCTTCCTCAAGGATATGATACTACTTCTAAAACCGAGGTGGCACGGCTCCGTCGCTCGCTGTATGGACTCAAACAAGCACCCAGAGCTTGGTTTGAAAAATTTCGGTCTACTCTGCTTCATTTTGGATTTGCTCAAAGTCCCTATGATCCTTCACTGTTCCTGAATAACACTGCTCAAGCTACCACCATCCTTCTAGTATATGTGGATGATATCATCATCACCGGCACTCACAGTAACATGATCCATCGTCTTCAATCCTCACTTCAATCTGCATTCCATATGAAAGACCTTGGTCCTTTAACATATTTCTTGGGTCTTGAGGTACAACAGTCTAGGAAGGGACTGTTTTTACATCAGCATAAGTATGCTACTGATCTTATTGATCTTGCTGGCCAAAAGGATGCAACCCCTGTGGACACTCCATAAGAAGTCAATGTGAAACTCCGGTCCGATGATGGGGCTCTCCTCTCTGACCCCACCTCCTACAGACGATTAGTTGGGAGTCTAATCTACTTGACCATCACTCGGCCCGACATCTCATATGCTGTGAATGTTGTTAGTCAATTCATGCAAGCACCACGGCATCACCATCTAGTTGCTGTCAAACGGATTATTCGGTACCTTCTTGGTTCTCCGACACGAGGCTTGGTTTTTCCAGTTGGCACACCTCTCACCCTCAATGCTTATTCTGATGCCGACTGGGCTGGATGTCCAGATACTCGTCGATCTACTACAGGCTGGTGTATGTATTTGGGTGAATCGCTCATCTCTTGGAAATGCAAAAAGCAGGAAAGGGTCTCCAGATCGTCCACTGAATCCGAATATCGTGCCATGTCCTCTGCTTGTTCTGAGATCCTTTGGCTTCGTGGCTTACTTGCAAATCTGGGGTTTCCTCAGACCTCTGCTACCCCACTTCATGCGGACAATACTAGTTCCATCCGTATCACTGAGAATCCAGTCTTTCATGGAAGGACCAAGCATATTGAAGTGGATTGTCATTTTATTCGAGATGAATATGATCGCAAGGTCATTAGTCTTCCACATGTTTCCAGTGAACTCCAACTTGCGGATATCTTCACCAAAGGACTGCCTCGGCCACGCCATGAGTTCTTGATTCGCAAATTGATGTTGGTTGACCATCATCAATTTGAGGGGGGGTGTTAACACTAGTGATACAAAGCCCACCAGGCCCAGGCCCATTCATTGTAACAAATTAACCCATCATATGGGATACGTTTAGGATATACTCAAATCACTGAAACAGCTTTCATTCCATAACAATAGATTGTATCAAGATTTGAATTGCCTTGATTAAGGCTAAATGAGATTATAAAAGGGAGGGAGGATCGTCCATGAGAGGCATCCAAGTATTATACAAATATTAATGTCCATTCACTGTCGTGACAGGGAGAACCCATAGCGGTCGGGTGGTATCGAAATGCAAGTGGAGCGACGCAATGTAGGAAGGCCAGATGGACCAAATGCCGGAGGGGGACCGGATGCGGGAGGAAGATCTGGAGGGGAATCCCTAGGAGGCGCGTCTGTGTGCCGTCTGTGATACACAAAATTAGGATTAAATCGAACAATAGATGGGTCGTCAGAAAAACCAGGTAAGGAAACTAATGAGGAGTCGTCCGGAGGATCAAGGTGTTTTTGAAAAAAATACTCGTTTTCAAAAAACACAACATTCCTAGAGGTACGAATGCGACGAATGTATGGATCATAGCAAAGGAACCCTTTCTGGAAGGATGCATATCCTAAAAAAACACATTGAGCGGATTGAGCTGTAAGTTTGGTCCGTTCAGAAGGAGGCAAATGCACAAAGCAAACGGAACAAAAAACATGAAGATCATCATAAGATGGAGATGTCTTGTAGAGACGATAATATGGGCTCTGATTTTCAAGCGAAGAGGATGGCATGCGGTCAATAAGATGAGCTGCAGTAGCCAAAGCCTCAACCCAAAAACGGGTAGGAACTGATGATTCAAGGAGAAGAGAACGAGTGACATCAAGGAGATGTCTATTTTTCCTTTCAGCGACTCCATTCTGCTGTGGAGTGTAAGGACAAGTCCGTTGAGAAATAATACCTTTGGTTTGCAAAAACTGTTGAAAATCAGAGGACATATATTCCTCGCCTGAATCAGATCGCAAGATTTTAATACAGGTGGAAAATTGATTTTCAACATAAGCCAGAAAAATTTTAAAAACATGAAAAACATCAGATTTGGAATGCAGAAACTAAACCCATGTGAATCGACTAAAATCATCAATAAAAATCAAAGTATTTATAGCGAGCATGAGAAAGAGCTGGAGCAATTCCCCATACATCGCTATGAACCAAATCAAAACAATGAGTGCTGTGTGAAGTGGAAATAGGAAAAGGAAGGGTTTTGCTTTTTCCCATTTTGCAAGTAGCACAATCAAAAGGCACACAAGAAGATAAACCAGTAGTTTTATTTAATAAACCAGAATTGAACATAAGGGACAAAGCCTTTGAATTAGGATGTCCGAGTCTTTTATGCCACAATTGGCAGTTATCACTAATGGAAAAACGAAACACATCATTGGCAATTTTATTCCTAAAAGTCCTTGAAAAATTCAGCGGAAACAAGAGTCCACACTTAGGCCCCCTCGCGATCTCCTTCCCGGACATCTGGTCCTGCACAACACAACCAGAAGAAGAAAAAGAGATATTACAATTATTTTCAACAAGCTGCCCGACTGACAAAAGGTTGGAAGTTAAAGTTGGACACAGATAAACATTGTTCAATGGAATGAGACCAGGGATGTCACCGCCAGCAGTAATGGGAATATGGCCCCCGTTAGCAGTTTGGATTTGAAGAGGGCCATTGTAGCTTTGCACGTTGGAGAGTGGTGCGCAGGAAGACGTCATATGATTAGATGCCCCGGAATCAAGGAACCAAGTAGAAGATGGAGGGGATGTACCTGAGAGACCAAAAGCAGAGAGGGCATTGACAATCATCTGTTGAACCAATTCAGGAGTGAGAGAGGATGAGGGCCCAGGCTGTATGGGTGCAGATGTAGGAGCAAGTAGAACCGAAGAAGCAACATACGCATGCGGAGGCTGATATTGTGGAGTCTGAGGCTGTGGTGATGGACGTTGGGGGCGGAGACGACATGCAGAGATATGTCCCGACTTTTTACAGTAACTGCAGACCTTCTGTTTGCATTAAGTTGCAATGTGCCCAAATTTTTGACAACTGTAACATTGCGTTTTGCTCAAGTCACGCGGCGGAGGCTGAGAAGTTTTATTAGCCGAGAACGCAACTGAATAGGTCTCAGTCGTTTGTTGCGCTATATGAGCCGAGGTCGCAATGCGCTGTTCTTCGCGTAGGAGTTCATTGAAGCAGACATCCAAGGAAGGTAATGGCGTCCGATTCATCAGGGTAGATCGGACACTTTCATATTCATTTCGCAGTTTCATTAAAAACTGATCCCTTTGACTAGAGGCCTGAAGATCGCAAATCACGATCAGAACATCGGCAGCCACATCTGCATACTTAATACTATCGTATTCCAACTAGAGGGTTCGGAATCCTGAATAGTAGTCTTGGATTGACAATGTCCCTTGTGCATATTCAGCAATCACACATTCAAGATGAAATTGACGTGCTGAGTTATCTTGATGGTACACTTGCTTCAGATATCCTGACATGGCTTTAGCTGTGGGATAAGGTTTGAGGTTCATTATCAGATGTGGTTTGACGGAACCCAGTATCCATGTTTTTATTTTTGCATCTTTAGTAAGCCAGGCGGATATCTTCTTCTCATCTTCCGTAGGTTTAGGGTCAGATCCAGAAATATAACCCCACAATTCCTTAGCCTCAAGATAAATCTGGAACTGAAACGACCAGGCGGGATAATTTTTACCCGTGAATCGGATTAAGGTAACCTCAGATTTTTCCATCTCAAAATCAGATTGGAACAAATTTGATTAAAACAGTGATAAAGACAGCAAACAGTCCAGCAACAGTGACAAGAGGAAGTCTAAAAGTGTAGAATAACTTTGCTGTGTATAGAAGGCAAGATCTAACCAAACAGTGAAGAGAAATAATCAATCACAGAACAGAAATAGTGCCAAAACAGCCCAGACGACCTTGGTTGTGACTGGATAACCTCCACGTGGGCCCCACTGATGATGTTGGACAAAGATCAGATCACAGACCTAAGGAAGCACAATAATCTGGCTTCTAATGGAAAAAGAATGATCCAAATCCGTTGAGTATCCAAGATTTTGGACCGGCCAGATGAAAACAATATTAAAAAACTGGAAAATCTCGAGAATGAGAAGGATCCAACCTGGAAGTGCAGAAAAATTCTGAAAAAATCTCCAAAAACCTTAGAAATTCCAGGCGACCAAAGACTATCTAAGACTCTGAAGTTGCTGTGATGATCTGAGATGGGCCACCATCCACTAAGAAAAAAACGGCTCCAATGTCGTCTAGATGTGTCTGGACTTTCGAAACAGATCCCTGATCTGTTGATCTTCAAGAAGATATTGATATCTCTCTACTCAGATTTCCTTGATACTATGTAAGATAAAAGAAACAAGGTTTTCTTGAACACTCTCTCTGATACCATGACAAACTTCACGACAGAACAATGAACTGATGACAAACTTCACGACAGAACAATGAACTGCAATTGTATTATTATTGCGCTCGCTCCTTTGGAGATTGAATGTCAATATATAGGTATTACAATGCCTTAATTAAGGCTCCCAGTTAAGAAACTAACTAATTACAATCAATTTCTATTCTAAGTTAGGAAACCAAATTCTTAATAGAATATGTACAGCTGAATGATATATTGACTAAATCCAACACCGTGTGATATGTATTGGACTGGGTCCTGTTGGGCCTTGGGCCTGTTTAACATCCATAATATCATATCTCATGTGGATATTGATTGGGTCAACTTGTAATAGCTGTACATATTCTCTTAATTAGATTCTCTAGTAATTAGTTAGTTTCCTAAAGTTAGAATAACAATTGATGTAACTAGCTAGTTTCCTAACTGAGAAGCCTTGATTGAGGCATGTAATACTCTATATATTGAGGCTTGATCTCCAAAGGAAGACACACAGAAATAATACAAATTGAGAGAAAGTTTCTTCCAAGTTCTGTGATCATCAATTTGTCATGGTATCAGAGCAGTCTTAATCTTAGACATCCTCCAAAGCTTTAAGGGAATAGGGATAGAGAGAATAAGTCTCTCTCGTGCATCAAATAGATCCAGGATCTATTTTCAAGAAATTTCCAGCGACACAGTGCCAGCGACACCTTCCTGCGTCAACGACGTCTTGTTGGTGGCCCACTCTTGATCGATCAGATCAACTTCAGAAATCACCCATTCATGGTCGCCTCATATTTCCAAGCATATTAGTGATTTTTCCAGAATTTTTCAGAGACTCAAGGTTGGTGTTTTACTCATTCTCAAGATTTTCCAGAAATTTATATTGTTTTCATCAAGACCGTCCAGAATCTTGGATACTCAGTAGAATCAATTCAAACTTGGTTCAGTAGAAGCCAAAATAGAGGGATATCATAGATCTGTTGTCTGATCTGGAGCTAGATCCTTAAGTGGGGCCCACGTAGTGGAAAAACAGCCACTGTCCAGTTCGTCTGGGCTGTTTTTGGAACACATTATTGCTGTTTTTTTTTTTTTTTTGTCTCTCTCTGATTGGTTGGATTGTGGTTCCTACACACAGGGAAGACATCCTACATAGTTTCTCTTGTATGTGGCCAGTCCTTTTTCCGTTCAAATCGATTTGTTTTTTCGGTTGCAATGGAAAAATCTGAGGTCACATTAATTAAATTTACGGGAAAGAATTACCTTGCCTGGTCTTTCCAATTTCAAATATACCTAGAAGCTAAGGAACTGTGGGGATTTGTTTGTGGTACGGACCCTAAACCCACTGAGGATGAGAAGAAGATCTCCTCTTGGCATACTAAATATGCCAAAATCAAATCCTGGATTCTGGGATCCGTTGAGCCTCATCTGATCATGAATCTCAAGCCTTACTCCACTTCTAAAGCCATGTGGGGGTATTTAAAAAAAGTATACCATCAAGATAACTCTGCACGACAATTCCATCTTGAATGTGCAATTGCTGAATATACACAAGGGACCTTGTCGGTACAAGACTACTATTGAGGATTCCATACACTGTGGTCGGAATACGATAGTATTAAATATGCGGATGTGGCTGACAATGTATTGGCAGTAATGCAAGACCTTCAGGCCTCTAGTCAGCGAGATCAATTTTTGATGATACTGCGGAATGAATATGAAAGTGTCCGATCTGCCCTAATGAATCGGACGCCCTTACCTTGCTTGGATGTTTGCTTGAATGAACTCTTACGCGAAGAACAACGCCTTACGACCTTGGCTCACATTGCTCAACAAAAGACTGAAACGTATTCAGTCTCGTTCTCAGCAAATAAAACTTCTCAGCCTCCGCCTCGAGACTTGAGCAAAACCCAATGCTACAGTCGTCAGAAATTTGGGCATCTTGCATCTCAATGCAAAAAGAAAGTCTGCAGTTACTGTAAAAAGTCGGGACATATCATCTCTGAATGTCGCCGCCGCCCACCACGTCCGTCGACGCAGTATCAGAATTCACAGTCTCAGACTCCGCATGCTTATGTGGCTTCCTCGGTTATGCCTGTTCCTACATTTGCAACCCCACAGCCTGGGCCCTCATCATCTCTCACTCCTGAATTGGTTCAACAAATGATTATGATGAAACCTTTGCTCCCGTCGCCAAGATGACCACCGTACGCATAATCCTTGCTGTTGCTGCATCTCAGTCCTGGCCTCTCTATCAAATGGATGTCAAAAATGCGTTCCTTCATGGTGATCTCAAAGAAGATGTTTATATGCGTCTGCCTCCGGGGTCCTCTTCTGGGAAGGGTATGGTTGCTAAGCTCCGTCGTTCTCTCTATGGTCTGAAGCAAGCTCCTCGCGCGTGGTTTGAGAAATTTCACGATGCTCTTCTCCGCTTGGATTTTCATCTAAGCCAGTATGATCCTTCTATGTTCTTACATCATGCTCCGTCTGGGATTACTGTGCTACTGGTCTACGTTGATGACATTGTCATTACTGGACCCAATGCACATATGATTCAGGAACTCCAAGCTTCTCTTAATCAGACATTTTACATGAAGGATTTTGGCCCCTTAAACTATTTCCTTGGTCTTGAAGTTCATCAATCGACTAAAGGTATAGTTCTTAATCAGCATAAATACACGGTTGACCTTATTGCCTTGGCTGGCCTTACTGCTTCAGCTCCAGTAGATACGCCGGTCGAACTAAATGTCAAACTCAGTAAAGAGGAGGGTGACCTTCTTCCAGATCCTACCACCTATCGCCAGTTAGTTGGTAGCTTGATCTACCTCACGATCACTCATCCTGATATCTCCTATGCGGTCAACCTAATGAGTCAGTTCATGACTGCTCCTCGTCATCTTCATATGGTTGCTGTTCGCTACATCATTCGGTACCTTATTCGCACACCGTCTCGGGGGTTGTATTTTCCACCCAACAATCCTCTATCTCTCAAAGCTTATTCAGATGCTGATTGGGCTGGTTGTCCAGATACTCGCAGATCGATGACAGGATGGTGCATGTTTTTGGGTGATAGTCTGATTTCCTAGAAATGCAAGAAACAAGGAACAGTTTCCAAATCCTCTACCGAGGCTGAGTACCGCACCATGTCTGCTGCTTGCTCTGAAATTCTTTGGCTCCAAGGTCTTCTCTCTGACATTGGGTTTCCAGCAGATGGCGCTACCCCCCTCTATGCAGATAATACCAGTGCAATTCGGATTACTGAAAATCCAATTTTTCTTGAACGCACTAAACACATCGAGGTTGATTGTCATTTCATACGCGATGAGCTTAAGCGAGATGTCATCAGCCTTCCGCATGTCTCCACTGAGCTTCAACTTGCTGATATCCTTACTAAAGGTCTTCCGCGTCCTCGCCATCAATTCTTGGTTGGCAAATTAATGCTTGTTGATTCTCCCGCATTAATTTGAGGGGGGTTGTTAAGCAGGCCCATGAACATATCCTGTCCATAGTATCATATCTCACGTGGATATTGATTGGGTCAACTTGTAATAGCTGTACATATTCTCTTAATTAGATTTTCTCTTGTAATTAGTTAGTTTCCTAAAGTTAGAATAGCAATTGATGTAATTAGCTAGTTTCCTAACTGAGAAGCCTTGATTGAGGCATGTAATACTCTATATATTGAGGCTTGATCTCCAAAGGAAGACACACAGAAATAATACAAATTGAGAGAAAGTTTCTTCCAAGTTCTGTGATCATCAATTTGTCAGCTCACACTCTCACCGATTGGATAATATTCCCCGAGAATCAATCCAAGAATTCTCTCAACGTCTCTTTGCAGAAAGGGCCGCTGACAATATACCGCCCGGCCCGCGCCAAGATGATCTCTCGTGGAAAATCAAGTTAAAGTTTGTTGATTTTTCTGGTCAAGGTGACGCTCGTGCCCTTCTTGATAGGCTTACTTCAATTGAGGATTATTTCACTTGGTATCACATTGAAGATCCTCAATGAGTCGCTTTTGTCAAGATGAAGTTAAAGGGTCCTGTTCGACTTTGGTGGAAAAGTATTGATGACCACAATGTGCAAATGGATCACCCTCCTATCACCCGTTGGGAAGTTATGAAAGAGAGACTAGAAGATAAGTTCTTACCTTCTGACTACATTGATTCATTTTATAGCAAGCTTATCAATATTCAGTAAGGCTCTATGACCATAGATGAATACAGTCATAAGTTCCATGAGCTTTGTATTCGGTGCAAGACTATTGAAGATGATCGCCTGATGGTCACCCGTTATCGGGAAAGATTGCGCCCAGATATACCAGATAAATTGGCAGTATTTGACTTCGCCACTATTGATGCAATCTCTAGCAAGGTCCAACGCGTTGAGCAAATGCTGCATCAGTTGAGCAATTCTGTGATTTTTCTTGGCTTTGTTGTCTCTTCTAAGGGTATTGCAATTTACCCATCCAAGATTCAAGCTATCCTCGATTGGCCTATTCCACAAACGCTCACTGAAGTTCGTAGTTTTCACGAACTTGCTACTTTCTATAAAAGATTCATTCGCGATTTCAGCATTATTATGGCTCCCATCACTAACTGTATGAAACATGGTGGATTTAAATGGACAAGTGCAGCAACTAGAGCTTTTGGAGAAATCAAGCGCAAGATCACAGAAGCCCCTGTCCTACGACTTCCAGATTTTGACAAAGTCTTTGAAGTTGCTTGTGATGCTTCTCAGATCGGTATTGGAGGAGTTCTTAGCCAAGAAGGTCACCCAATTGCATTTTTCAGCGAAAAGCTCTCCAATGCCAAATGCATATATTCTATTTATGATCTAGAATTCTATGCCGTTGTGCAAGCATTGCGACATTGGCGTGATTACTTGGTTGGAAACGACTTTGTCTTATATTCCGATCACGAGGCATTGAAGCATATACAGTTCCAGTAGCATGTCAGTGGTCGTTGCATTAAGTGGGGCTCTTTCCTTCAACAATTCACATTCAGTCTCCGCATAAATCTGGAAAAGAAAATTTGGTAGCTGATGCTTCAAGTCGTCGAAAACATCTCCTCACTATTATGGCAGTCATTGTCACAGGTTTTGAGCAAATAAGGTAGGAGTACACAAATGACAAGGATTTTGGCACAATCTACGTGGATTTTCTTAACGGCAACACGGACAAGCACCCTCATTACAGCATACATGATAGATTCTTATTTTGAGGTAACAAACTTTGCCTCCCTGCTACTTCCATTCGAGAACATGTTGTTCGTGAATTGCATTCAGGAGGTTGTAGTGGTCATTTCGGACGTGACAAGACATTCGCTCTCGTGGATGACCATTTCTATTGTTTGCGCATGAGAGTTCATGTTATTAGCATATGTGAAAGATGTCGCACCTATCAATTGGCTAAAGGTAACAAGAAGAATACAGGTTTATATCAGCCTTTACCTATTCCTCATGTCCCATGGGAAAATATTAGCATGGATTTTGTGTTAAGCCTTCCAAAGACTGCACAGAAAGTTGATTCCATCTTTGTTGTTGTTGATCGTTTTTCTAAAGTGGCACATTTCATTCTATGCAACACCACATTAGATGCTTATAAAGTGGCTCAACTCTTCTTCAAAGAAGTTGTCCGTCTTCATGGCCTTCCCAAGACAATTATTTCAGATCGTGACACCAAATTTATGAGTTAGTTTTGGAAGACATTGTGGACAACAGCCAAGACAAAACTTCACTTTTCTATTGCTTACCATCCGCAAACTGATGGCCAAACTGAAGTTTTTAATAGAAGCCTTGGACAATTGTTACGATGCCTTGTACGTGATCATATCACAACATGGGATCAGATTCTACCTATGGCTGAATTTACTTACAACCATTCAGTTAATCGGTCCACAAGCATCTCACCCTTTGAAGCAGTCACAGGTGTTCGACCGTGCCTGCCAATTGATCTTGTCCCATTGCCTGTTGAAGCACGCTCTTGTGCTTAAGCCGATAACTTCATCAAACACATCCAACAAATACATGATGAAGTTCGATGACGTATTGCAGCTAGCAATGACAGTTACAAGGCTCATGCTGACAAACGTCGTCGTTTTCTAGAGTTTTCTGAAGGAGACATGGTTATGGTCCGTAAGCATCCGGAAAGGTTACTGCCAGGCGCAAACAAGAAGTTACATATGTGGAATACTGGTCCATTTAAAGTGTTGAAGAAGCTCAGTTCGGATGCATATACTTTCGAGTTGCTTTCTGATATTGGTATCATCTCTACATTCAATGTTGCCGATTTTACTCTCTATCGTGGGCATGATAATGATGTTAGAAGTAGGTGGGCCTCGTGGATAGGTTTTCCAAACTTTTTGACCCACTCGACTCAGGGATCAAGTGCCCATAAGGCCATTAAACCACATCCAGGGTGCAATCCCTCCATCTCATCAATCATGTACAGTAATATGACCTGTCTAAAAGATAGAAACCAACAGCACCATGCAACAAAATAATCCATAACAAATAAAGAAGCAAATTATACCTTTGGAGCCCGGTAGTGCTCTAATGGAGAAGAAGACAATTAAGATGATCAAGAACTCTTCTTGAAGCAATTTGGGATCTCCAAGACCTTGTTGTCTTCCACGCTATGACCCGCTATCAGATCTCTTTTCTCAAGAAGATTGGTGGAAACTTCAAAAGAAAACCCAACTAGAAACTCCAAGGAACTAGAAGAGAACTAGAAGAGAGAGAGGACTTGTGCAACACTTGCACAAAAAGGGGGCTGGGTGTGCTCTCCAAAAGGTGGACGTCCAAGAGGGGTTGGATCCCCTTATATAGCCTCTCAAAACTCCTCTTTTCTTATTTGAAATAGAAGTCCAACTCCCATTACAAATTAGTAACTTTCTCCCTTTTCTAATTACTATAGAAGTCTCACTTCCACAACAATTAGTAAGCTTACTATTGTAATAATATGAAGAGCAAAACGAGAGAGAAGTTTGGATGAAAAAGTGATACCTCAATGGGTGATCGATTGTCTATTTATACTTACAATATACCTTAATCAAGGGCCCTAATCAATACAATCAGAATAATGGAAATCAATCTCCTAATCTATACAAGGAAGTAAATAAAAGAGAAGTAAGCAATATAATCTCAGAAGATCCCACACGTGGGATTTATATTACAGTTATGTACAACCCCATGATGGACTGGGCCTAGTGGGACTGGGCCACACTATGTTCTACACTCCCCCTCAAATTGATGTGGTAATGTAGAAAACAACAATTTGCCAGTGAGATCATGATGGCGCGGTTTGGGAAGTGCTTTGGTGAAGATATCCGCCAACTGGTCATGAGTAGAGACATGATGCAAGGTTATCTTTTCAGTGACAATATGCTGACGGATGAAATGACAATCAATCTCAATGTGCTTCGTCCGTTCATGAAAGACTCGATTATTAGCAATTCTGGTAGCATTGGTATTGTCCCCATGAAGAGGTGTAGAACTACGAAGAATGACACCAAATTCACATAGAAGACGACGGAGCCAAATGATTTCAGCACTTGCGGACGACATTGCCCGATATTCGGCCTCAGCTGAAGACTTGGACACAGTGGTTTGCTTCTTGCACTTCCACGAAATCAGAGAGTCGCCAAGAAACATACACCAGCCAGTAGTAGATCGCCGAGAATCAGGACAACCAGCCCAGTCAGCATCTGCATACGCTGATAATCGCAGAGAAGAATTAGAAGGATAGAAGAGACCATGAGTAAGAGTGCCTTTAACATAGTGGAGTATGCGCAAAGCAGCAGTAAGGTGGGGTTTGTGAGGATTGCTCACAAATTGGCTAACTGTATGAACTGCATGAGAAATATCAGGTTGAGTCATAGTTAAGTAGAGCAAACTACCAACTATCCGCCGAAAAATAGAGGGATCATCCAAGGGAGGACCATCCTCCGTACTGAGTTTGCTGTTTAATTCCATCGGCGTATCAAAAGTATGAGCATCATCAAGTCTTGCTGAGGTGATCAAATCAGTAGCATATTTACGCTGATGGACCCAAATTCCTGATTTGGTACGCGAAAACTCAAGCCCCAGAAAGTAAGTGAGAGGACCAAGATCCTTCATTCTGAAGTGACGAGTGAGATGGTGCTTAAGATCCGAAATGCTAGAAATATCATTGCCACTGATAATCATATCATCAACATAGACTAAAAGGAATGTATAACCCTTCGGTGTCCATCTAAGAAAGAGTGAACTGTCCGAATGACTCTGATGAAACCCAGCTTGAAGAATTGCTGCCCGGAACTTATCAAACCAAGCCCTGGGAGCCTGCTTAAGTCCATAAAGAAATTTTCGCAACTTGCAAACATGCTGAGGAGGACACGCATATCCCAGAGGAGGTTTTAAGTAGACAGTCTCTTTCAAATCGTCATGAAGAAAGGCATTTTTGACATCCATTTGCCATAGGGGCCAGTTGCGAGCTGCAGCAACACAAAGAAGAGTTCGAATGGTGGTCATTTTAGCCACTGGTGCGAATGTCTCCTCATAGTCAATGCCATACTCCTGCTTGTAACCCTGCGCTACCAATCTGGCTTTGTAGCGATCAAGACTCCCATCAGAGTTAACTTTTACAGAGTAGATCCATTTACTGCCAATCACAGAGGCTCGTTCAGGAGTCGGTACCAAGTCCCATGTGTTGTTTGCTTCAAGAGCAAGCAACTCCTCAGTCATAGCATCTTGCCAGTATGCAATCTTCAAAGCCTGTGAATAAGAGGTTGGTATAGGAGCACTATCCAAGGAAGTGAAAAGGGCAGGAAAGCCATATCGGTCAGGAGCAACAAAAGGACGACTAGAGCGTCGCAAAGATATGACACTGTCAGTAGAGGAAGTATTAATACCTGAGGGTGCCGTAGGCAGCATTGGGGTATGATCAAGAGAAGGAGGCCCCACAGGAGGAATTGTATTACGCCGGACATAGACATTGGTAATAGGTGGTGGAGAAGTAGTCGCAGGGAATTGTGGTAGATAAGACACGGCAACAGGATGAATATCCAAACGCAAAGAGAAGAAAGGAATGTGTTCCAAGAAGATCACATTACGAGATATTCACATGCGTTTCTCAGAGTGATCATAACATAGAAATCCCTTGTGTTCAATTCTGTAGCCTAGGAAGATACATTTTGCAGCTTGTGGTGACAGCTTAGTGCGCTCTGTAGGTGGAAGATGGACAAAGCACACGCAACCAAAAACACGTAAGTGAGAATATGAAGGAGTATGACCAAAGAGAGCTTCATATGGAGTAGTCTTTCCTAGAACAGAGCTAGGATGACGATTGAGGAGATACACAGCAGTCTGGGCAGCATCACACCAAAAATTTGGACGAACTAAGGATGCAAGTAGGAGAGTACGAACAGTTTCAAGAATATGCCTGTTCTTCCTCTCCGCAACACCATTTTGCTGTGGAGTATGTGGGCAGGATTTTTGGTGAAGAATGCCTTTATCAGAAAGAAAGGCAGAAAAATCATGGGACATGTATTTTCCACCGGAGTCAGACCGAAGAATTTTTAGATCTTTCTTAAATTGTGTGTGAACCATATTGTAAAACTTTTGGAAAAGAGAAAATACTTCAGATTTGAAGCGCATGAAGTAAATCCAAGTGAATCGAGAATGATCATCAATAAATGTCACATAATACTTAAACCCTGTCCTACTCAATGTGGGTGCAATACCCCAAACATCAGTGTGAATAATATCAAAAGATGATAATGCACGAGAACGATGAATTGGAAATGGCAAAATATAACTCTTACTCAAGCAACATGTTTCACACTTTGATTGAAGGAAAGAAGACATCATTTTATTATCAATAGTGGGTTCTAAACAACCAATTTTAAACAAAGAAAGTAAATAATTATTGTTCACATGACCAAGACGACTATGCCACATAGTCCACATTTTATTGAAATTAGGAGAAGAAGAAGGAAAGAGAGAATGATGTCCAATGTCCAGCAAAAACAATCGACCATGTTTACTCCCCGTCGCGATCACCTTTCCAGTTTGCCGCCCCTGTATGACACAACCAGTGGAAGAAAAGTTAATATGGTACCCATCATCAATAAGTTGCCCGACAGAAAGTAAATTGGCTGATAATATGGGAACAAAGTAGACATTGGAAAGGTGGAGGGACTGGCCAGAGACACTAGATAAAGTAATGGTACCAATTCCAGAAATGATTAATTGGTCTCCATTAGCAGTGGTGATTTTGTCTTTGCCAAGGTAAGGGTGAGAGGCTGTAAAGCTACTTTCCACAGAAGTCATGTGGTTTGATGCTCCTGAATCTAGAAACCAGGTAGATGGGGTGATGGAGGAAGACAGAGAGATTGAAGAATGAAAAGCAGGAAATGCTAGAGGAGAATGAGTTTGGTACCGACCACCATTAAAGCCCATAGATGCATATGCGGAGGTCATCGTGTTCTGAATCAGTTCTTGAATCTGGGCTGGAGTCATGGAGACAGCCCCGGAAGAAGTGCTTTCCATATCAGGGAGAGGTGCTTGAACTTGGAACGCAGCTGGAGCATTTTGTCTGGGCACAGTGGAAGGATTTTGCTTCTGCTGTGGCCCATTCTTTCTCTGTAAGGTGCGACAATCATCAATAAGATGACCAGAGCGTTTGCAATATCTGCAAACCATTTTCTTTCGACAATTCTTGGCTATATGACCAAATCCTTTGCATTCATAGCATTGAGTAGGCTTCTGATTGGGGGCTGCCAGGAGAGCCGAATCAGTTGAGAGAGGAGCTAGGAAGGCCTTTGGTTCTTCAAGAATGGCACGCTGAGAGTTGAGGCGAAGTTCTTCGCGAAGGACTTCTTGGAAGCATGTATCCAGGTTTGCAGAGACCTCTCTATTCATGAGAGCAGACCGAACAGATTCGAATTCAGTTCGGAGATTCATCAGGAACTGGCTGATGTGGGTTTCCTCTTGTAATTTAAGAGCCTCAGAGAGAAACCCAGCAGACACAGTCTGAATAATCATAGCATCCCTCTCAGTCCATAAAGTGAGAAATCCATTGAAGTATGCCTGTACAGATTTATCACCTTGACTAAATTTTGCAATTTCATTATCTAATTGAAATTTGCGAGCTTTATTTGTTTGATGATAAATATTCTTGAGATGTCCCCACATATCAGATGCTGCAGTATATGCTTGAAGAGCAATGGCAAGAGAAGGATCAATGGAGTTAAGAATCCAAGTGATGACCTTAGCATTTTCCTTAGACCAGTTGGGTAATGCTTTTGTGTCAGTTGTATTTGTAGTGGGTTTAGTTATTGATCCATCAAGATAACCAAACAAGCCTTGTCCTTCTACAAAATTCTTTAGATGAAATGACCAGCCCATATAATTAGTCCCATTGAATTTAAGAGGAATAACATCATGCTTGTCCATAGGAGAAAGGAAGCAACAGTACTAACAGCAGCAAAGAGCAACCAAGGACAGCAAACAATAACAGCAACAGCAAATATGCACACAGCAGCAATGCCAGTAGCAAGTAGTACCAAAGAAATGAAAGAACCAGCGAAGCAGAAGGCAGCTAACAAGATGAAGTCTGCTTAAAACAGCAGAGGAGGTGTCTGATAAGCAATCCAGCAGCAGACAGCACAAACAGTGCAAATAAAGCACCCAGGCGACCTTGAATTTGGAGGCAGGAACTGTGCGTGGGCCCCACAAAATGATCTAATCACAGATCAGGATGGAATCTCTGGAAGGAGTCCAATAGTACTTCCTCTAGTGCAAGGGTGATGAGGATTGAATACAGATCCACAAATCTGGACGGCTGTGATAAAATCTATTTGATACAGGAATATCAAAATCGACAGAGGAAGAAGGGGATGAAACCTACCTCAAATGGTGAGAAAAAAATCCATAAAAGTCCTTAGAATACTCCTTAATAACTGGCGATTCCAACTATGTAGGCTGCTTGGTGATCCAAAGTTGATCAGTGGTGGGCCACAGTTGATCAGAGTCACGTCAGGTCCTATTCAGTAGCAATAGTAGCAGAAAAGAAGAGAGGATGATGCACGCCAATAAGAGGAAGAGAGATTCAATACAGGATGAGAGATTGATGACAACCTAGCGCTCTGATACCATGTAATAATATGAAGAGCAAAGCGAGAGAGTTTGGATGAAAAAGTGATACCTCAATGGGTGATCGATTGTCTATTTATAATTACAATATACCTTAATCAAGGGCCCTAATCAATACAATTAGAATAATGGAAATCAATCTCCTAATCTATACAAGGAAGTAAATAAAAGAGAAGTAAGCAATATAATCTAAGAAGATCCCACACGTGGGATTTATATTACAGTTATGTACAACCCCATGATGGACTGGGCCTAGTGGGACTGGGCCACACTATCTTCTACAACTATTACCACTATTAGCAGTCCTAATTCAAATAGAAATAGTAACTTTCTAATTCCTTCCTCTTAGGGTTCAAGTAGGATTAGTATCTTTCCAAGAACTTGGGCTAGCGTGGGGACCACTAGGGATTCCATAGAAAGCTGGTCTCCAACTAGGACACCGCGACCTCACATCTCATGTGTAATCCGGGCCCACAGTTAATTGCAAATAACACCACTATATAAATGTAATTGCACTTCAGTATTAGGAATAAATTACAAAGAATGCCCTAAACTTCCCAATTACCACAAGTAGGCCCCTCTATCAATATCCATGGATTAATTGGATCAAACCTGTCTCTTCCAATCTTAGATCCACATTTTATTATCCTTGAGCCCCAATTAATCACAGTGATCATCAGTACCATCCAATTAACTCTTAATCGAGATAGTTGCGCACTTACTAATGAAAAATCCATTAATTGGGACAAGGGGATTATATAGATGTTAAAGTGTAAACTTGTATGTTAAATAGGCCCAGCTCACTTGTATGATAATAGGCCCGGCCCACTTGTACATATGAGATCTAGTCATAACTTGTACAGCAAGACTAAATCGTATGCTAGGATGTTTTACCATATTTAGAGATTTAATTAGGTTCTGATTTGATGATTTGTAGCCTAAACTTAGGCAATATAAAGTCTATATAAAGAAGAGCAATCCAAGAAGACAGCATTCGATTGGAAAGCATTTTCACAGAACTCTCTCTCATGCAAGTTTCTCTCTCTCTCTCTCTCTGTCATGGTATCAGAGCTTTGGTTCTGAGATCTCATTTCTTCCTTCGTTAATTAAGAGTTATCTCTTTGTTTCTTCTCTTCTCTTTGCCTGGAGTATCTCTGATCAAGGTGGCCCATCACTGATCAATCACCTGTAGCCAGCAACCTACATGGTGATGATCGACTACTTTTCAAAGTTATTTTGAAGATTTTCTGGATTTTTTTCTCCTCTGATAAGGTGCCATTCATCCTCTTCTTCATCTGGCGACTTTGGTGGTTTTCTCTCAAAAGGATTTCATCTCCACCGTACAACTTTGTGGATATTTATCCAAATCCCATCAAACTTGGACTAGAGGACACACTTTTGATCTCCTCCAGGATGATGTCCTCTGATCTGTGATTGGACCAAGCAGTGGGGCCCACGCATCTCTCCAGCACAAAAATTCCAGGTCGTCAGGCACTGTTTTTTTCCTGTTCTGGGGCACACTTTGTTGAATGCATCTCTCAGCCACTACAACTGCTTCCATCTTGCTGGGTTAGTGACATCCTCTCAGAATACATCACAGATTCTGATCTTCTGTGAATTTTTGTTATACACTGCTATTTTGAATACTCTTGATCTCTGATTAGTGTGTTTTCAAGTTGCAAATTTATTGAGCTGGTAGTTGGATTCTTTGGGTTGCTGTTGCTATTTTTTTTTCCTAAGTATATCTCTGCATTGATATTATGGAGAAAAATGACATCACTCTGATCAAGTTTAATGGTAAAAACTATACCACTCGGTCTTTTCAATTTCAAATTTACCTTAAGGGTAAAGAACTCTGGGGACATCTTGATGGTTCGGATCCCAAACCTACTGATGATAAGCTTCTCGCTAAATGGGAGGTTAAAGATTGCCAGATCATGACTTGGATATTGGGATCTGTCGATCCATAGTTTATCCTGAACCTTCGCCCATACAAGACTGCAAAAGAAATGTGGCTTTATTTAAAGAAAATCTATTTACAGGAAAATTCTGCTCGACGGTTTCATTTAGAACATGAAATCTCGCAGTTTGTTCAAGGGACCTTGTCGATACAGGATTACTACTCTCAGTTTACAAGTCTGTGGACTGATTATGCTGAGATTATTTATGCTGACCTTCCTGCTGCCTCCTTATCCTCTATTCAAGAGATCCATCAAACAAGTCAGCGGGATCAGTTTCTGATGAAGTTACGGCCACAATTTGAAACTGTCCGCTCCAACTTAATGAGCAGGGTGCCATCCCCCTCACTCGAATCATGTTTGGGCGAACTCCTTACAGAGGAACAACGCTTGGTGACTCAGACAACACTTACACAGACTGCTCCTCAGGCGGGTCCTATCGATGTTGCTTATATAACCCGGGGTAAGCCCCAAGCCCGCGACATGAGCAAGGTCAAATGTTTTTGCTATCAAAAACTCGGACATGTTTCCACTCAGTGCAACCAGAAGTTTTGTTCCTACTGCAAAACCAAAGGTCATGTTCTTCCAGAATGCCGGACACGACCTCAGAATAGGCCACAGCAACAGAGAGCTTATTCTGCACATCTTCCTGAAGCCTCTTCACCAGTCATGCCTGCCACACCTGAAGCTTATTCACCAGTCATGCCTGCACCACCTGTTGCCACTTCTTCTTCTACCCTTACTCCTGAAATGGTCCAACAAATGATCATAAATGCTTTCTCTGCACTAGGCCTGTCAGGTAAACCAAAATCTTCAGAATCCACCTGGTATATTGATTCAGGGGCCTCCAATCATATGACACACTCTCCTGCCAATATGACTCATTAGGACGTATGATGGAGACCTCTGCATCAATACTGCTGACGGTGGCAGTGTTCCCATTACAGCTGTTGGCCATGTTCCTCACTCCTTGCCCTTGCATAATGTTTTTCTTTCTCCTCACTTAACCACAAATTTGTTATCAGTTGGTCAACTTGTTGATAATAATTGCTCCATCCTTTTTTCTCGGTCTGGTTGTGTTGTGCAGGATCAAGTATTGGGGAAGGTGCTGGCGAAGGGCCCTAAGCAGGGACGACTGTTTCCTCTCCAGATTTCGTCACAAGAAAGGCCCCCTTCAGAATCTGCTTTGCTTTCTCATTCCAGTCATAATAACTGCCAGTTGTGGCATAATCGTTTAGGACATCCTAATTCCAAAACTTTGATGTTTTTATTGAATTCTGGTTTAATTAATGATAATAAAGTTTCTTTTAAAGATGTTTCTTTTAATTGTGATAGCTGCAAGATGGGGAAAGGGAAAACTCTTCCGTTTCCTCTTCATGATTCTTTGGCTTTGAAATGTTTTGATATTGTTCATAGTGATGTCTGGGGTATTGCACCTGTTATCTCTCATTCTCATTATAAATATTTTGTTACATTTATTGATGATTATAGTCGTTTTACTTGGATTTATTTGTTGCATTCTAAGTCTGATGTTTTCTCGGTTTTTAAGGTTTTCTTGTCTTATGTTGAGAATCAATTTTCAACTACAACTAAAATTCTTAGATCTGATTCATGGGGGGAGTATGTTTCTAAGGACTTTCAACTATTTTTGCAATCCAAAGGAATTATTTCCCAACGATCTTGTCCCTACACCCCCCAACAAAATGGTGTGTCTGAACGTAAAAACCGACATCTTTTAGATACTGCTCGCTCCCTCTTGTTAGCTTCTTCTATCCCCACTCGGTTTTGGCCCGAAGCCCTCTCAACCGCTGTGCATGTAATAAATCGTTTACCTTCCTCTAGATTAGACAACCAGACACCGTTTTTTCGACTTTTTCAAAAACATCCTCTTTATGATCATCTTCGTCCTTTTGGGTGTGTGTGTTTTGTCTTTCTCCCTCCCACTGAGTGCACTAAGTTAACAGCACAGTCCTCCATATGTGCCTTTCTTGGGTACGCTCTTAATCAAAAAGGCTATCTATGTTATGATCCTACAGCAAAAAGAATTCGGGTGTCTCGCAATGTCGTGTTTTTTGAAAATTAGTATTTCTTTCCAAGGCATGGTGATTCGAATGACTCTGTCCCTTTATCTTTTTTACCACCCTTTTCAGATGCAATACCTCAATTGGTTACTCGTTTTAGGCCGAATTTTGTGTATGAACGACGGACGGTTACAGTTGATTCTGCCTCTGGGTCTCTCCCTACGTCTACAATTCCTGCACCTGATCCTGCACCTGATCCACCTCCGGAGCCTCCTGCTCTTCGCCGATCCACTCGCCACATCAGGCCACCTGATCGTTATGGCTTTACCCATGCTTCATTATTAACCACTTTTTTTTCTGTTTCTATCCCTAACTCGTACTCTCAGGCAGTACAGCATGATTGTTGGATACAGGCTATGCAGGAAGAACTTACCGCTCTTCAAACAAATCATACATGGGACGTTGTTCCATGTCCTTCATCTGTCAAACCTATTGGATGCAAATGGGTATACTCGGTGAAATTGAAATCTGATGGATCCTTGGACCGCTACAAAGCCCGCCTGGTTGTGCTTGGAAACAGGCAGGAGTATGGTATCGACTATGAGGAGAATTTTGCTCCGGTGGCCAAAATGACAACTGTACGTACAGTTCTTGCAATAGCCGCTTCTCAATCGTGGCCCCTGTATCAGATGGATGTGAAGAATGCATTTCTTCATGGGGATCTTAAAGAGGAAGTCTATATGCGTCTCCCTCAGGGAATTCCTTCTTCTTCCAAGACCGATGTCGCTCGTTTACGACGCTCCTTATATGGCCTTAAACAGGCGCCCAGAGCCTGGTTTGACAAGTTCCGTACCACTCTCCTTCAGCTTTCTTTTATACAGAGCCCGTATGATCCTTCGATGTTCACGATTCATTCATCCAGAGGATCCACAATTCTCCTTGTGTATGTCGATGATATCATTATTACTGGCCCACACAGTGATATGATTCGACAAATACAGGCCGCTCTGCAAGATACATTTCATATGAAGGATTTGGGACCTTTGAATTATTTCTTGGGTTTAGAAGTTCATCAATCAAAGAAAGGTTTGTTTCTGCATCAACACAAATATGCTACTGACCTTGTGGCTCTCGCCGATCTAGGTGATTCTAGCCCAGTTGACACCCCTTTGGAAGTAAATGTCAAGCTTCGTCAACAAGATGGAGAGCCTTTTCCTGATCCTACATTTTATCGTCGGTTAGTTGGTAGCCTTGTCTACCTAACCATCACCAGACCAGATATCTCTTATGCTGTTAATTTGGTTAGTTAGTTTATGACAGTCCCGCGGCATCATCATTTGGCGGCAGTCAAACGGATTATTCGATATATCCTTGGTACCTCTACCTGTGGCTTATTTTTTCCAGTTGGCACCCCGCTTACACTCACTGCTTATTCTGACGCGGATTGGGCTGGCTGTCCGGACACACGCCACTCTCCCACAGGATGGTGCGTTTACTTGGGAGACGCCTTGATATCCTGGAAATGTAAAAAAGAAGATAAAGTCTCAAAATCTTCCACGGCATCAGAATACCGTGCCATGTCTTCCGCTTGTTCTGAGATTCTATGGCTACGTGGGTTGCTCTCAGAGCTTGGATTCTCACAGACTCAATCAACTCCTCTTCATGCTGATAACACCAGTGCCATTCGAATCACTGAAAATCCTGTGTTTCATGAACGAACCAAGCATATAGAGGTGGACTGTCACTTCATTCGGGACGAGTATGATCGCAAAGTCATTACTCTTCCCCATATTTCCACTGAGTTCCAGCTTGCTGATATCTTCACCAAGGGCCTTCCACGGCCGCGGCATGAATTCTTGGTTCGCAAATTGTTGCTGGTTGATTCTCCGCATCAATTTGAGGGGGGGTGTTAAAGTGTAAACTTGTATGTTAAATAGGCCCAGCTCACTTGTATGATAATAGGCCCGGCCCACTTGTACATATGAGATCTAGTCGTAACTTGTACAGCAAGACTAAATCGTATGCTAGGATGTTTTACCATATTTAGAGATTTAATTAGGTTCTGATTTGATGATTTGTAGCCTAAACTTAGGCAATGTAAAGTCTATATAAAGAAGAGCAATCCAAGAAGACAACATTCGATTGGAAAGCATTTTCATAGAAGTCTCTCTCTCTCATGCAAGTTTCTCTCTCTCTCTCTCTCTCTCTCTCTCTCTCTCTCTCTGTGTGTGTGTGTGTGTCAATAGATAGATCCCACAGTCCTACTACCACTTACCCAAGACACCGAGGTGTTGACCTACAGTTGGCCTCACTCATTGGTGAATCAAAGCAAATGTATAGATAGAAACTTGAGTTCATCAATGTCTCAGGATTGAGAGCCTATTGCTAGGGAATTATGAAAGCAGACCTTAAACTTGAGACAATATTCCATAAGGTGCTTCTCATTGTGCTTCAATACATCCAATGTACCAGCACTGTGATCCAGAATCTTACATTTTGATGATCGAGACAAATCACACTATCTGATTGTGATCAAAGTGCTGCAACCTTATCAGATGAGATGCCTAGTCTCATCACTAGTTGTGAAAATATTTAAGTATAAGATTTGTGACACATATCTCCTGTGTGTGGATCTCATCCATACACATATATCATATCTATTATACTAATGGGATGCAATTCATCTCATGAACCATCATGTCATGTGTATCGGTCATGTGCATTAAGTAGTAAAATGCCATTCATCTCATGAAAGGAAAGCTTGACTTTATTGATAAATAAAGAAATCAATCAATTTATTACATCAATTGATGGATTGAGTCCATACAATCTAACAAATGAGGACGATTCTGATGAGCAAATCATTATGTTACCAGTTGCTCCGCCATCTATTGATAAAATCATTGATGTTCTTGATGATTAGATTGTTTCTACTTGTTGCGGAGGATTTCAGAAGTTCCTTATTTGTTGGCAAAATCGGCCCGTCTCCAATGCTACCTGGATTACTGCTACCGACTTCCAGCGCTAGAGTCGAGATTTTTACGAGCACTATCAAGTGATTAACTCGCCGAAGTCGAGTTCTTTCATGCCTGGGAGAGTTGATGCAGTATGGAAGTCCAAAAGAGGTCTTGTGCCCACATGATGGGCCCAGCCATCCAGCCCAACCCTCTCTGGGTGCAGTCCATAGGCACAAATTGGCTGAGAATGTTACTGTGCAAATACTTCTAAATTTATCTTAGAATTAATTAGGAATTGTTATTTATTTTGATGAGAATTAGTAGCTTCTATTTTCAGTATAGTTTACTGTTTTAGTAGTCTTAATACATTATATATAGGGAAGTCCTCTATTGTAATAGGTATGCTTTACAATTAATAACAGATTTCTCTGAGGTTGCTCACGTGAGTTTTGGTTGTTTATGGTTTCGTTTGTGCCCTAGTGGCTGGAATCTATCTTTGGATTCGATCAATCGTTCGGGAGATTGATCTATTGCTCGATCGCTACATCACCTATAGTTTATGCAACTGACCTAAAAGTTAGAGAAATTATGCAGACGGCCAAAAGCCATGTAGTCCCCAACTCTTAGCCTTTCATGCTAGCGATTTAGGGGTGTCCAATGGGTATGTCCATACTAAGCTAGTATTCGACATGTATATAGTTCATGATTTAGAATTTCTTGTCACAGCCCCGCTCAACTCAGTATGATATTGTCCGCTTTAGCCTACGTGCACGCAAGGACTCCCCGGGTGGTCACCCATCCCAGGACCGCTCTCGCCCGAGCATGCTTAACTCAAGAGTTCTTATGGGACCCGGGGGCGCACGGCTTTAAAACGCGTTGAGTTAACACGGGGTTTGACTCAGAAGCCTAAAGTCAGGACTTTGATTTTTCCGATGAGAGACTAGTGAAGACTTACCAATGGAAGCTAGTAATTGACACGCTATGCCCCATGGTTAAGGGTGCCGCCCGGACCAACTTCTCACACTCTCCCCCACCGGACATAGAGTCGCCCTTGGCTCTGATACCAATTGTCATTGCCTTGCCCAACTCATCATGATATTCTCCGCTTTGGCCCATGAGCGTGTGAGGACTTCCTGGGCGGTTACCCATCCCGGTACTACTCCCACCTAAGCACGCTTAACTCCGAAATTCTTATGGGATCTAGGGCCTCACGGCTTTAAAATGCATAATGTTAATGTAGGGTTTGACTTATATGCCCAGGGTTAGGACTTGGTTATTTCCAATGCGGGACTAGGGAAGACTCAGCGTTGGATCCCCGTGGAAAACATGCTATGCCTCATGGTTAAGGGTGCTGCCCGGACCAAGTTCTCACATTTTCCTGTTGCATTAAATGACGAGGTAGTCGAAATCGGGCCACGAAGTCTGGATGTTTCACGCCCCGCACCAACTCATCATAGGCATCCAATTCGTGTAAGTCAATTTCATACGAACCCCTCCTTTTTAGGGTGAATAACCTTAAATGCAGTATTTTAACCTCATTCTTGATTCGATTTTATTTCATGTGTAACTGACTTAAAACAAAGGTCACTACTCATTGATTACAGGGCATATAGCTATGAACTATAAATAACCAGTTTTAGCAATACAGAGAGATCCAATTCTATGCCTCATACCGAAGTTCAGATCTGAATAATATGTTGTTCATTCATTGATTATCCCCTTTTTATAGGTCGACCAATCCTTGTATACACACTCTTAAATAAATAACTCAGCATAGATATATATGTATCAGTCAGCAGTAAAGAAAGAAAACATTCAGTAGACGTTACTTTAAAAACTTGGAGTTGATGCAGTGAGTATTCCAAGGGGGCAGGTTGTAAATAATAAAAAAATATCTGGGCCATAACTTTATTTATGAAACAGATCTCTTTGGATCAAACATCGTCATTCCACAGAATTCTAAAAAACATTCAGTAGACCTTCCTGTTATATATTCTCAACGGAAATAAGTAAAAAGGAGCCTGGTCTCGTTTCCTAAAACTAACAGGGCCTGCTTGTAAATTTTGGGACTGCTATAATACACGACAAACCAAACAGAACTCATCTTCGGAAAAGGGATAAGCTCACCATTGAAACTTTTAGGTAGGCTGGATAGTGGGCCCCACTGGGCGCAGCCCTCAAAGGAACCAGATCTCTAGGGTCGCCCAGCAGTGCCCTGGCAGATGGTCGGACCTGGTCTTTGATCAGGTGGGCCATGGTGTCCCTCAACCTCTGTCGAACAAAACAGGTTGACTGCCTGAACTTGGAAAATTCTAATTTCTTCACTGAAAGCCTATTGGATTTGATTCTTTTGGCAAGAAAACATCATCTGGGAATCATCTTTTAACCATAAAAAACCCAATCATCACATCTAACACTAGAAATTGGTCATTCTCTGTCATCAAAACTTGGTCTGGGTTTGTCGACACTGTCTTTTTAATTCTGAAACATGTAATCTGTTATGGAAAATCCAATTAGGCACTATATAGTGCCTCCAACAGTGCTAGGAAAACAATTAGTGCATATTTATAGAGCAAATGCGCTCCTTATAGTCATCAGCCCACTTATCTTCCTAGTGGAATTGCATCACATGTATATGGGGAATTCTACTCACCTGGTAGGCTGGTATAGACTATGTTGTCTCTATTGACTTGGGGAAAGAGATAAGTTATCCATGAGAGCTTCAACACGCTGGTCCTCTCCTTCCTTCTTCAAATTCAACCTAATTCTTATTGTTTCTAACTAAGGATTGGGGTTCTTAGAGAATGACTAGCTGCTAGGTGATATGAAACGAATAAGAGGGAAAGACTTGTATAGATAATCAACTGGAGTCCTGGGGTACCTAGGAATTTTGTAGTATGAGACTCCTTCCTGGGGTTGAAATACTCATGTCTTGCACATGACTCCTAAAAAGAAAGTGTCGATCTATTCTAGGAAATAAGAAGTTGGGTCCCAATGTCTAAAAGACAACTTAGAGAAAAACTACCATGACATAATTATAAATAAGCAATAACATAATCATAATAAAAAAAGAATTTTGCCAGATGAATTTAATTCATGTAATATTCTAACCAACCCCACCACTTGGATATTACAAAATGTGGTGCAAGATAAATATCTATGACCATAAATAGAAGAGAAGCACACCAAACATCGGAATGTACTAAATCAAATGGAAAATTCCTTTTATTAGTACAGACTGGATAAACACTTCATTTTAGCATACTAACATATCTCACAATTCATATGCTGAACATCATTTCTTATGTTTAAAGAAGAAATACTTGTAAAACTTCATACTAGTGCATGTCCAAGAGAATGATGCCATAACAAATCTTCATCCTCTTTAGTTATAGTAGACTGTAAGACCTTTGGTTCCTTCCTTGTAAACTCTAGAAGATATAGATTACTATTCTCACGGCCACCACCAATCATCCGAGCATAGATCCTGGAAGACACAATTGGAAGGATAAAAGGTAACAGAACAATTTAGATGCTTGGTAAAAGAACTAATAGAGAGGAGATTAAATGGAAAACAAGGAACATGCAAAATAAAAGGAGAAATTTGGTATCGATCAAAGAACTAATAGATAGGAGATTAAATGAAAAACATGGAACATGAAAAATGGAAGATACGTAAAAATTTAGTATGACATTGATGGGTCCTTTTCCTGTTACTCTGGTGAATGTACCGTGAGCTATTTTTCTTCTCCCAAGTTGTCACGACCCGGAACTTGTGTCTTTTGAATTCTGCATCGCTGATTGTGTTGTTTTTATTTTTCCACATGCATAAGTCAAATAAATAATTCAGATTCAAGGGCATAAGGTGTCATGACCCAAATTCCAGGGCCTTGTTGGATTCCGGATTGTGATTCTTTGGCAACATTCACCAAACATACATCAAATAATTTCCACAGGGAATTAGGCATTTAGAACAAACTATAATTTTAATTAACTTATAAAAGTCAAATAAGCATCAATAATCTCTAAGTTAAGTAAATTTTCCATGTTTTGACTTAAATCAATGAAGTCCTAAAACATTAAATAAAATCTCCATAAGAAGGACTCATCCCTCTATTAGCAATTTTAAATTTCTCTCTCTTTCTTCAGCTATGCATGCCGAAGTCTGCGGCTGAATGTTGTTCTGCTCTGGCCCTCCCGCAATGTGATTACCTAAATGGGGCAACACATTATCAGTAACACTGATGAATGAATTTTCCTAATTACCAGCACAAGTTAATTTTGCTAATTTCCTAATGAATTTTCCTAATTATCAGTAACACAATATCAAATAAATCGTACAAGTGTAAATTAACAAGTAAAAAGCAGTTAAAAGTCTGTCCAATTACATGTTCGTGCCCTGTGCACATTACCACACCACCAAGGCTACATTCACATGTCTACAAACCACTCGGGCCTTGTCCCATCATCCGCGTCCACCTAGGACCAGCCAATACAACGGCCACCATGGCCCACATAGTCTGAACACCATGTCCAGCACGAATGAATCTGTCTACAAATCCATCCTTTCATGTGTACTAATAATTCCCAGTACACCAGTAAGCATTCCATACGTACCAAATTAAATATAAATCACAACATCTATGAAGTCAACCTTAAGTAGTGTGCAACCAGCCTCATACAAACCCCCACTAGATTAATGCCCCACTTCTGATCATGACAGTTATGGGGTAGTATAGAAGTGGCTCACATTCATAGAAAATTACACAAGGTGACTGAATCGTATCAATGTTTCAAAACAGTCCTTGCAATTTATTATAAACCACATAAAAACCTTAATTAATTTGGATGGATGGGTAATATGGTAATTACATACCAAGTCTAGGGCTATCCCCCAATTATAGATTCCATCCGGCCATGTCTATACACACAGAAAGTAGACAGCAAGTGGTTCACGCCTGAAGGCACTCTAATATAAAATCCAGTGGGTCCCACTGGATCTAATCCAAGATCAGACCTACTCTACATCGTCGCCCGGGGTTAAACTTCAATTCCATTGGATTGGATTCACCATCAGATCGTACCCTGGGGCCCACAAGTCAAAACAGTTTCAATATAAGTTTGTGTAGTGAATCACGCATGAAATTGTATGGCTATAAGATAGACCAACAGATGGGGCCCACTTCCCTTGGGTCCACCAGCATTAGGGCCGACCAGGGGACCCTATAGGATGTGTGGTCCTTATCTAAGATCAGGTGGGCCCAGTGGACCTACAACCACTGTTGACCAAAACGGATTCCTCCTCTTCATTCATGCATCTGAGATTTAAAATAGACGGATGATAGCCCAAATAGAGCCCAATCTTCTTGGGATTCGCACCATCATGGTCGCCTATGGGTCCACTTAAGGATCCATGGACCGGATTTTTGATTAAGTGGACCAGGTCATCCCACTACTCCCAAACGTCACTCCCTCTGTTGACGTCCTGGGTCTGAAATTGTTTCTGAACTTGATCTTATCACACAGTAATCCTAGGGGCTTATGAGAAACCTCTCGATGAGGATTATATACATCTGTCAACTAAATCTACCAAGATTTCCATGACCCAAAAACAGTATATACATAAAATTCATGGTTGCGGACACGTATTCTGTACACAGTTTTATGAGACTATTAACTCTTACCATATTATCCTTCATCTGATTAAAACATTTAATCCAAGTAAAAAGGAAGATCCACTCACCTTCGGTACGCGATCGCTGTGTTCGCGATGTGAGGGCGAGAGTGAGACATCTGCTAATCGTCCCTTCGATGATTGCCTTCTTCTTCCGCTGGATTCCAGCCACAAATCTCTCTCTCAAAAATGAGAAGTGAATTGAATAGAATTGAATACTAAACTAAGGGTCGTTGGTTTAGTTATATACACTATAGTCATTATTCATCGCGAACTATTTGAATCCCATTCAAACTGGACACATAGTCCTACTAATACGCAAGACTCCCAATTGGAGTTGATATACAACTCCTAAATCATCCTAACACCAAACTAACGTGCGACTGCTTCCAACTAAACATCCCCTAAGGGTCTCACTTGGCCATGCTAATTGTTAATGTGAAAAAGAAGATTGGAGAGAAAGTTGATGTCCCTTGGATCATCGACTGTTCTATTTTATAATGACATTAGACCTTAATGAAAGCACTAAGTATGTTAAGAGTACAAATTAGAATAATGAAAGAATAGAAGGAATCAATCCTAGTCTATACAAGGAATACATAAGGAGAGAAATCAGCTATACAAGGATTGACTAAATCCCACGTGTGGGAGGCTGTAATGGGCCTTTGTTGGGCTGGGCCTAGGGCCTGTTAGCCTACATCCTTGCTATCTTCTACACTCCCCCTCAAATTGATGTGGCAAGGCAGAAAACATCAATTTGCCAGTGAGATCATGATGACGCGTTTTGGGGAGAGCTTTTGTGAAGATATCCGCCAACTGGTTAAGAGTAAAGACATGAGGTAGAGTTATCTTCTCAGTAATAACATGTTGACGAATGAAGTGACAATCAATCTCGATGTGCTTCGTTCTTTCATGAAAGACCGGATTGTTGGCAATTTTGGTAGCACTGGTGTTGTCCCCATGAAGAGTTGTAGGACTACCAACACTTACTCCGAATTCACAGAGAGGACGGCATAGCCAGATGATTTCAACACTAGCAGACGACATCACCCGATATTCGGCCTCAGCAGGAGACTTTGAAACGGTGGTTTGCTTCTTGCACTTCCATGAGATCAGAGATTTCCTAAGAAATATACACCAGCCAGTGGTAGAGCGCCGAGAATTAGGGCAACCAGCCCAGTTGGCTTCCGCATAAGCTGATAAGCACGGAGAAGTACCAGAAGGGTAGAAGAGACCATGGTGAAGACTGCCTTTAACATAACGGAGTATGTGCAAAGTAGGTAGGTGGGGTTTGTGAGGATTGCTCACAAGCTGCCTAACCATATGAACTGCATGAGAAATATTAGGCCGAGTCATAGTTAAGTAGAGCAAGCTAACAACTATCCGTCGGAAAACAGAGGGATCATCTAAGGGAGGGCCATCATCCGAATTGAGTTTGCTCTTTAATTCCGTAGGCGTATCATAAGGGTGAGCTGTCACGACCTGGAATCCGGGGCCCTTTGAATTCCGTGCTGAGACTTATATGCGCCACACACATAGGTTAAATCAAAGATCTTATAAAGATTAAGGCATTTACCAGCTTAAACCAACTTGCATTAAAATCCAAATTCTAATAAACAAATACAACATTGTCAAAAAATAATTGCAATGTCTATAAAGTAAAATAATCTGAACAATCTGTTGAATCTATATCTTCTTCATCTATGTGGCTTCGACGCTCAAGTACGCTTCCCAAAGACTATCTCCCGATCCTCACAGTTTTCCTGAGTTGCCAAGTTCTGGTTACCTGGATTGGGGCAAGTCTACAAAATATCTGTACAACTGAGTGAATAGATATTCTAATCTATTTGTGCATTTAAACATATTCTTAGATAAGATTACACAACAAATTAAAGTAACATCCCAAAGTCTCATTCAAGCCAAGGTTAAAATCGGGTCAAACAAACGACAACCTCCTAGCCACCTAATAGCATCAGTCCAAATAAAATCGACCACCAAGGTCCAACATAAAACCGACCACCAGGTCCAAAATAAATCCGACCACCAAGGTCCAAAACCATCGACCACTAAGGTCCAAAATAAATCCGACCACCTAGGTCCAAAACCATCGACCACTAAGGTCCAGAACTAGTAAACTGGTACCACAAAATCGACCTTAACCAACAAGGTCCAACATCAGCAATCCTCACCAAATCAGCCATACATGCTCGTGGTTTAGGGGTGTCCAAAAAGTTTCTCCAAACAAACAAAGTCATCGTATCTCAGTTTTCCAATCAAATAGCAAATATATGTCTCATAAAAAATATGATATTTAGCATGTCCTCAACATTAGTAATGGTGAATTCCATAATCAACCCCTTCTCAATTATGTGGATTCAATCTGCCCCAGTAAGAATCAAAATTGGTGTATGAGATGAGAGAGGTCAATTACATAACTCACCCTATTCAGTTTTGAGGGAAATATTAAATTACCAACTCAACCACGGGATATATATATATATATATATAAACCACACAAAAGACATAAGTAAATTAACCCACATACAAATTTCAAGTCACCATATATTTAAATAACACTGCCCAACATACATATTTGACCAATCAAGAACTAAAGGAAACCGTTTAAAATGATTTGCCAATAACAACAATGAATAACAAGCCTTTGTTTGCAATTTCAGAAAATTAGGACCTCATCGGTAGCATTCTCCACATTCAACAATCTATTTAAATAAGCCAAAGGGTTTAAATCATAATTTCTTAAAACTAAAAGGACCTCCTTGCAAATTCAAATTTTATATAAAGCTGGAAATTCCTACCCAAAACCCTATCTTGATGAATTCCCAAGAAATTAAGTCATAAGGGCCTAATCTGAGTTTATTATAAACTACCAGGGTCTAATCCAAATTTTTTAGAAACTCAGTCCTCAGGTACCACGATAAGATCCTTACGTAACTCTATTTTCTGTGTACAAGGGTCTCATGTTTGGTATATTCTGACTGGTTGGATAATGGGCCCCACTGGTCCAAAACGAAGATGGACCTAAACACCAAGGTCGCCCAGTCCTCTACCCATTGAATGGATCTGATCTCTAATCAAGTGGGCCAGGGGATCCCACTAAGGCATGTCGACATTCAGCCAAAAACTTACAACTGCCGCCTCCCTTCTAACAAAGCAATTGGATGGAGTCTCAGTTGGGACCCACTCCATATGGGTCCACCTGCCTAAGGGTCGCCCAGGGGTTCTCTGCCTGATGTGGGGTTTTGATAAATGATTAGGTAAGCCCTGCGTCCCACAAAGGTTCACGACCAAAAATTCCTTTCCTTGTTCAATCACGCCTCTTGGTTTTGAAGTGCATGGATGGTGGGCCAAACGGGGCCCACTTTGAATGGGTCCAGCATTACCATGGTCGACCATGGGTCCCCTTTCAGATCCTTGGTCCAAATTTCCGATCAAGTGGGCCATGGGGTCGCACAACCCTGTCGCCAAAATTTGTTTTTGACGACCTCCACCTTGAAAAATCCAATTTATGCACAGAATAATTACTTGGTTCTGATTCTTTCTACAAGAAACCATCACTGAAGGATCATCTAATCTTTAGAAAGCCAAACTTCCCGGATATCCATAGAATTTGGTTATTACACAGTCATCAAACCATACTGGGTTGGTCGACAGTGACTCAAAAACATATAATCCATCATGAAAACATGAAATTGGTTACTGTAAGTGCCTAAAATAACACGGACTTGTTTTGATGGGAGCTGCTGAATAGCCTTTAATTGGAGGGAGTGTCCTCTTGACCTGAGAAGAAAAAAGAGGTTAGGGGCCTTGGCCGTGAAGGGCCGAAGGCACTCCGACGCCTAAGTTAGTCTTGTTACTAAACAAAGGGAGCAGGAGTGAAGAGGGATGGGAGTTTACTTTTTGCTTACCTCCTTCGTTCTGTGCTGTGCCCACTTATATATGTTAGGTATCCTCAGACCTTTCCTGAGTGGAGGTAGGTAAACGTACGGTCCCATCGGGCCATACTCTTCCCATAAATGGAAGTAGGTAGAGGTTATGTCCTGTCAGGCCATACCTTGACCTTTCACATGATTGCTGATGTGATGGCGGAATGAAGTCCACGCTTCTTCCGTATTCGGCGCCCATCCCGTTCGTCTGAGCCAGGACATGCCCTTATTAATTGTAGATTGACAAGATGCCGAACCCGGTTAACCACTGCAGAGGTGGACCTCGGCACTCGTTTCACAATGCACCCCCAAGTCTCGGGTGGATGACCCTTAGTCGGAGCGGGACTCCCCAAGGAGCCGATCTCGGGATGGATCAGCCGAATTGCGTTAGGTCTCGAGCTGGTAAAATACCCCCACACAATTGCCCCCCAAGCTCTGGGTCTCGGCATTTGTCCTCGGGACCAAGAGCTTTTTAGTCTCGGTAGGTGTCATTTTCAAGATCTCATTCGAGTATTTTGATGGAGCAATTAAGGTTGCTGCCGGCCTGTCTGCCAAAGACAGTTGATTAATGCGTCCTCTCCACTTCGTCTCCCGAGGGGATCGATGGGGGCGGCTTTTCGCTTCCCGAGGGAAGACAGCTGTTGGTGACACGCGTCATTGTGTGATGGTTCCTTCAATTGTTTCGGTGGCAGCGTGCACATCGCTCGAGGCGCGGTTCCTGCCCTCGATAACGGAGAAGGCGGCTTTTTCTTTATAAGTAGGGGAGGCCTTCCCTTCTTCTTCTACTTATGCATTTTCTTCGACTCTGAGCGATCTGAAGAATACCTGAAGGAAGCCTTTGCAGCGAATCAAGTCTTCGGCCTTTCCCGTCCAGCGCAAGCCTTTTGTGAGTTCCCCTTCCCTTTTACTTCCTCTGTATCCCGGCCCATTAGGGTTTTTCAATCTAGGGTTTTCCCTTTTTAGAAGGATGGGAGTCTATAGGCATTGGGTGGACACCCCTGAGGCCATGGAGAGTTTCAGGGAGATGTATCGCATCCCTGCAAACGTTAGCACTAGGATAGACGACCCCGACGACATGTTCGACGGTTTCGTGTTTTCCGACGGGTGGATGCCTTTCCCCCTAGTGGCTATAGTCGAGGGAGGGGTCAGGTTTCCAGTCCATCCATTGTTGAGGGCGTGCTTATCAACATGGCACCTCAGCCCATGTCAGTTGATGCCGAACGGTTACAAGATAATAATGGGGGCTGTAGAACTCAATAGGATTTTGGGGATTAACCTTGGTGTCCACGACATAGAGGACGCATATGACGTGTGCAAGTCGGCGGGGGATGGCACCTGTTTTTACCTCCGGGGGAGGCCAGGAAGGGAGCAATTTGTTACCGAACTGGAGGATTCAGGTCGTCATGCTGGGAACGACCGCCTGTTCGTATCAGGCAATTGGGAGTTCGGGGAGGAGGAGACCGCGGTAGAGAAGCGGTACAAGATACCCCGTCACTTCGGGATTCCTCCAAGTAATGCACCGAACTCCTTTATGCCCTTGTTTCTTCTATTCTTCTTTCATGTTGGATTAAACCCTTTGCGTTTTCGTTTGCGCAGAGGTCGGCCAAAGGAAGAGCGAGGCCGTTAATTCCGGCTGGAGACCAAATAGCGATTGGCAAAGGGCTGTGCGAGGCTACAAGGGCCACAATTCGCGCGCCGCTTGGTCACTCCTTGGCTACGAACCGAGGTACAAGACCTACATCAAGAGGAAATCCGCAGGTGACGCTGCATCTCTTGATCTCGAGCGCCGGAGGAGTTCGGGAGCCGAGGCCACTACATCCCGAGCCGAACCGGAGACCGATCTTCAAGTGATCGTTGATTCTTATTCCTCCCCGAGCCCCGAGGAAAGAAGAATGCCTCCTCGACGTCCTCCTCTGTCCACAAAAGATCTGGGAGGTAAATTTTTTGGGAGGGAAGCTGCTGCCCCAATCCCCCCTGCCATGGGCAAACAGCAGGCCCCCGTGGGCCAGAGTTCCGCTGGCGCTCCCCCTCCTTCCAGTTCCTCCGTCCAAGAGCGCCCCGCGGAGATCCAGAGGAGGGTAGAAAAGGGGCCGAGGCCAGAGAAGCCGAGCTCATCCCGTCGGGAGCGTCCCGCAGGGGAAGAGAGAGAGGGGGCCCCGGAGAAGCGTCCTCGCACCGAGGGTCCTGCGGAGAAATCCTCGGGAGAGAGGGACGGAGCAGGCCTCCGGGGTCAGCTTGGCAGCCCCCCGAGAGGGTCCGGCAATATGGAGGCCTTCCCTGCTGCTTGGGCCGGGGAGACCGATAACCGTGGACGATCGCCTTCATGGGAACCCCTCCGTCGCAGCTACATTCGCAGCAGCCTGCGCTCTTCCACAGGACATAGAGAAGCTGCAGCGAATGGAGGATGGGGCTCTGGCGGTCGGTATCATCCAGTCAGGTTTCTCGGTGAGTTTCCGAAACTTTTTGTTTCTTATGAGACTTTCTCGGTACCTGACCCTTGTCATCTGCAGATCATTCAACGGGCGAAGGTGTTCATGGACAGAGTCCAGTACCGGGACACCCGGATCGAGAAGCTAGAGGCCGAGAAGAAAAAGATCTCCGAGTCCCTCAAGGGTGCTCGTAAGGGCCTGAAGGAGGAGGAGGAGAAGAACTTCAGTCTCGCCAAAGACCTTGAAGCCGCCGTGAACGAGGTCTGCAAAGCCAAGGAAGAGAGTGCAATTTCAAAAGCGGCGGCAGAGGTCAAGGCGAAGAGGGCGATCCAGCTCGAGGCCGAGCTGGCTGAGGCGAAGGCCGAAGTTGGAAAGAAGGATGCCGAACTGGAGAAAAGGGCAGCCGAATTCGATGTTCTTGTTAAGGAGAAAGCCAGTGTTGAGGCAACGACCCAAGCAGAGGTTGATGCTGCCTTTAATGAAGGGGTGGGGGCGGCCACTAAAGATTACGAGGCACAGCTTGAAGTTTTGGGCCCGCGCCTATTCGAGCTTGGGTGTAAGGCTTTGCTAAAGAAGATGGGCGTTCCTGAGGACGACCCCATATACCACGACCTGCCCAAGCTTGAACCCCTGGCCGCCGAGGAAAGCCTGGTTCCTCCCCAATCTCCAGCAGTGGCTCCAGCATCCGAGGCTCCCCTTGAGGTTCCAGTTGCCGAGATTGTCCCTGAAGCTTCTCCTCATGCAGTTCCTCCCAAGAAGGCCTGACTCATTCGTTGTATATTTTTATTTTGTTAAGAATGAATCTGTATAGCTTTTTCTAATGAAATATATATTTTCGCACACATCCCGCGTCTCGTGTTCGCTGTATCTTTTTGCATTTCTGGAGATATCTTTTTGCACTTAGTGAAGAGCTGTATGCGTTTTTTTTTTTTTTTTTTTTTTTTTTTTTTTTTTTTTTTGAATCATGAATCCATACATCGGGGACCAGGTAGGAATTGTCATGAATAGGCCTTTTGATTTCGCGGTTTAAGCCGAGAAATGGACGGTCGAAAAGCCAGGCTGGTTTAGGAACCAAGCTTGGGCTGTAGGCACCGTCAACCGGGCTGGGGAAGGCCGGTTTCACATCCGAGTTTGGGTAGCTGGTTTCATTAACCGGGCTAAAAGAGGACCGGTTCCATAACCGGGTCTGGGCAGCTGGTTTTGTTAACCGAGCTGAAGGAGACTGGTCCCATAACCGAGTCTAGGCGGCTGGTTTTGTTAACCGAGCTGAAGGAGACTGGTCCCATAACCGAGTCTAGGCGGCTGGTTTTGTTAACCGAGTTGAAGGAGACTGGTTCCATAACCGAGTCTAGGCAGCTGGTCCCGTTAACCGAGCTGAAGGAGACTGGTTCCATAACCGAGTCTAGGCAGCTGGTTCCGTTAACCGAGCTGAAGGAGACTGGTTCCATAACCGAGTCTAGGCAGCTGGTTCCGTTAACCGAGCTGAAGGAGACTGGTTCCATAACCGAGTCTAGGCAGCTGGTTCCGTTAACCGAGCTGAAGGAGACTGGTTCCATAACCGGGCTGAAGGAGCGAGGGAGAAACAGGGGCCATATCAGAGCTATAAGTTCATCATTTTTATTGCCTGAAACGAAAACAATTTCAAAAGTAATATTTCTTAAGGTGCACAGCATTCCAGGGCCGCGGCAGTCCTTTGCCGTTCATGTCTTCGAGTCTGTAAGCAGACTGCCCTGCCATAGATACAATTTTGAATGGTCCCTGCCAGTTTGCTCCCAGCTTGCCTTCACTTGGATTTTTGTCTGCAGTCAGCATTTTTTTCAGGACCAATTCTCCGATGGAGAACTTCCTTTCCCTGACTTTCTGGTTGTACCCTCTGGCCAGCTGCCGTTGATAGGAGGCTAGGCGGATCGCTGCGGTTTCTCTCCTTTCTTCTGCCAGATCGAGCTCTCTAGCCAGATTCACGTTGTTTTCCTCTTGGTTGAAAAGTTCCGACCACAGAGTGGGAAGGCCAACTTCAAGAGGTATTACAGCTTCCATTCCGTAGGCCAAGGAAAAGGGTGTTGCCGAGGTGGATCGTCTTGGCGTAGTTCTGTATGCCCAAAGAACGCTCGGAAGCTCCTGGACCCATCTCCCCTTAGCTCTGTCAAGCCTCTTCTTGAGACCGTCGAGAACCACCTTGTTTGAGATTTCGGCCTGGCCATTGCTTTGTGGGTATGCTGGGGATGAATAATGGTTCCTGATGCCGAGCTCCTGGCAGAAGTTCCTGAATAATTTTGAATCGAATTGAGTTCCGTTGTCCGAGATCAGAGTCCGGGGGATCCCAAATCTTGTTACAATGTTCTTCCAGACGAAATTTCTCGTGTCCTGCTCAGTAATGGAGGTCAATGGTTCTGCCTCTATCCACTTTGTGAAATAATCCGTAGCTGTTATTAGCCACCTTTTATTTCCTGGGGCTCGGTGTAGAGGTCCAACGATGTCGAGCCCCCATTGAGCGAAGGGCCACGGGCTTGAAAGTGGGCTTAGGTCCTGGGCCGGTTGATGGAGAGAGTGTGAGAACTTCTGACACTTCTCGCACTTTCTGGCGTAGAGTTGCGCATCCTTCTGCATATAGGGCCACCAGTAGCCCTGGCTGATGGCCCCGGTAAGCCAGCGACCGGCCTCCGATGTGGCTTCCACAAATGCCTTCATGTATTTCATACAGGAAATCTTCAATCTTGCTTGGGTGCACACACAGGAGATACGGCCCTGTGAAGGATTTTCTATACAGCCTGCCTTCTGGAGATATCCAAAACCGAGTTGCTTTCAGTCTGATCTTGTGGGCTTCGCTCTTGTCTTCGGGAAGCTGGTCGTTTTTTAGATACGCCATTATTGGGTCCATCCAACTGGGACCGAGATCGGCATATAGGATAAGCCGAACTGGAGCGAGCTCTATGCTGGGTGATTCCAGCGTTCCCACATCAACTGTTCTCTTTCGGCCAGCTTCAACAGCCGAGGCCAGACTGGCGAGGGCGTCAGCATGAGAGTTTGATTCCCTGCCAATCTGTCTGACTTCAACTTTTTGGAAATGAGAGAGTGATTGCTTTGCGCGGGACACATAGGCGGCCATCCTTTCATCGCGAGCTCGGTAATCCCCGTTGAGTTGGCTTGTTACTAGCTGGGAATCGCTGAAAACCGCCAGCTGTTTCGCCCCTAAGGCCCTGGCACTGTCTAATCCTGTGATTAGCGCTTCATATTCAACTTCGTTATTGGATGCTTTAAAGCCAAGCGTCAATGCCTGTTCGATGACGACGAGACCCTCTGGGACTGGAGCACTATGCCGATGCCGGACCTTCTCGTTGTTGATGATCCGTCTACGAAGACTTTCCATGCTGTGCCAAGGAATTGCTTCCAGGATTGATTTTCGGCTTCGGTGGTCTCATCTCTGCCTGCGACATCATCCCCATATTGCCGCCCCAGTTCGTAGTCGAGGTGGTCGGTGCCGAACTCGGGAAAGTGAATTCAACAAGAAAGTCCTCCAAGACTTGAGCCTTGATTGCCGTCCTGGGCTGATAGCGTATATCATACTGTCCCAGTTCGACGGCCCATTTTGAAATTCTCCCAGAGAAATCTGCCTTCCTGAAAAGGGATTTAAGTGGGTGCTCCGTAACAACCACTATGGTATACGTCTGGAAGTAGTGGGAGAGCTTGCGAGAGGCGCTGATGAGGGCCAGCGCGAGAGCTTTTCAACGGCAGTATCTGGTTTCAGGGGTCAAGCAGGGTTTGCTCGTTAATAGATC
>QPKB01000008.1:30141842-30202985 GCA_003546025.1 Camphora micrantha | reverse complement strand
AAACAAAGGGAGCAGGAGTGAAGAGGGATGGGAGTTTACTTTTTGCTTACCTCCTTCGTTCTGTGCTGTGCCCACTTATATATGTTAGGTATCCTCAGACCTTTCCTGAGTGGAGGTAGGTAAACGTACGGTCCCATCGGGCCATACTCTTCCCATAAATGGAAGTAGGTAGAGGTTATGTCCTGTCAGGCCATACCTTGACCTTTCACATGATTGCTGATGTGATGGCGGAATGAAGTCCACGCTTCTTCCGTATTCGGCGCCCATCCCGTTCGTCTGAGCCAGGACATGCCCTTATTAATTGTAGATTGACAAGATGCCGAACCCGGTTAGCCACTGCAGAGGTGGACCTCGGCACTCGTTTCACAATGCACCCCCAAGTCTCGGGTGGATGACCCTTAGTCGGAGCGGGACTCCCCAAGGAGCCGATCTCGGGATGGATCAGCCGAATTGCGTTAGGTCTCGAGCTGGTAAAATACCCCCACACAGTTACTATAATGGTTCCAGTAGTATAAGGAAAACAGTACGTTACACTTTAATCAATTCACCTAACATAGGAAAGTAGCACATCATGTATACAAAAATCTACTCACCATAAAACAAAGGAATAAAACATCATAGACAAGTAAAGTCAGAAATTCAGAACCATATAATTAGATCGGAGTTTCTACTCACCTGATATGGCTGACTAGAACTGCTTCTTCTTCCTAATTTCTTCAAGGCTAATACTAAACTAGGCTTTGGGTTGATCAATTTACATCTAGAAGGTAAGTTGGAATCCTTCCCAAAGTCCTCTTTCTAATTTTATTATTTCCTTCTCACATGCCAATCCTATTCCTAACATTACTAGGAGTCTATGGTATAACCAACACAAGTCCAACTCAAATTCCTCCATCAAACTATGGGTCCCAATAATTCTAAGTAAAATCAGGACAATTAAATATTAATATCAGAAAATAATCTAGCCATTATACTAGGCCCGGGGTATTACATGAGCATTATCAAGTCTCGCCGAAGTGATCACATCGGTAGCATACTTACGCCGATGGACCCGAATGCCTGATTTGTTATGCAAAAACTAAGCCCTAGAAAGGAGGTGAGAGGACCAAGATCCTTCATTCTGAAGTGGTGAGTGAGATGGTGTTTGAGATCCATAATGCCAGCAATATCATTGCCATTGATAATCATATCATCAACATAGACTAAGAGGAATGTGTAGCCCTTCGGTGTCCAACGCAGGAAAAGAGAACTATCTGAGTGACTTTGACGAAATCCGGCTTGAAGGAGTAGTGCCCGAAATTTATCGAACCAAGCCTTGGGAGCTTGTTTAAGTCCATAAAGAACTTTCCGCAATCTACAAACATGCTTTGGAGGACAAGCATAACCTAGAGGAGGTTTTAAATAAATAGTCTCTTGCAAGTCCCCATGGAGAAAAGCATTTTTGTCGTCCATTTGCAGGCTGCCGCGGCACAGAGAAGAGTACGAACGGTGGTCATTTTAGCCACTGGTGCAAATGTTTCCTCATAGTCAATTCCATATTCCTACTTATAACCCTGTGCGACCGATCTGGCTTTGTAGCGAACAAGACTCCCATCAGAGTGTACTTTGACGGAGTATATCCATTTGCTGCCAATCACGGAGGCTCCATTGGGGGCCGGTACTAATTCCCTTGTTTGGTTTGCTTTAAGAGCAACCAATTCCTCAGTCATAACATCCTGTTAGTGAGCAATCTTTGAGGCCTGTGAGTATGAGGTGGGTATAGGAGTACTATCCAAGGAAGTAAGAAAAGCAATAAATCCATAGCGGTTAGGGGCAACAGAAGTACAACTAGAGCATTGCAGAGAGATGGTGCTATCAGAAGAATATTATTACCTGAAGATTCCGTAGGCGGCGCTGGGAGAGGATCAAGAGAGGGAGTCACCAGAGGAGGGACCGTGTTCCGCCAGACATCGACTTTGGGAAGAGTTGATGGACAAGCAGACTCCGAGAATTGTGGCATATAGGACACAACAATAGGATGACTATCCAAACATAAAGAAAATAAGGGAATCTGTTCCAAGAAAATCACATTACGAGAGATTCGCATGTGTTTCTCCAATTGATCATAACACAAAAACCCTTTGTGTTCATTACTGTAAACCAGAAATATGCATTTAGCAACCTGTGGTGACAACTTAGCGCGCTCAATAGGAAGAAGATGAACAAAACACAAGCAACCAAACACATGTAAGTGAGTATGAAGGGGTATGTCCAAAGAGAACTTCGTAAGGAGTAGTCTTTCCTAGAACAGTGCTAGGAAGACGGTTGATAAGACACACAGCAGCCTGTGCTGCATCACACCAAAATTTGGGAGGTACTAAGGAAGCAATTAACAGAGTACGAATAGTTTCAAGAAAATGTTTGTTTCGTATTTCTGCAATCCCATTTTGTTGAGGTGTATGTGGACAAGATTTTTGGTGAAGAATGCCTTTATCAGAAAGGAAGGCAGATAAATCATGAGACATGTATTCTCGACCAGAATCTGATCGTAGAATCTTAATAGCTTTCTGAAATTGGGTTTGGACTTTGGACCATGTTATAAAATTTTGAAAAATGGAGTAGACTTTAGATTTTAAGCGCATAAAGTAAATCCAAGTATGACGAGAATGGTCATCGATAAAGGTGACAGTACTTAAATCCTGTCCTACTCAAGGTAGGAGCAATTCCCCAAACATCTGAATGGATAATGTCAAATGATGCCAAAGCACGAGAATTATGAACAGAAAAAAGGCAAAATGTGACTTTTACTTAAGCAACAAGTTTCACACCTTGATTGAGATAAAGAAGGCATCATTTTATCATCAGTAGTAGAATCCAAACAACCAATTTTAAACAAGGAAATGAATTGTGCATTGTTCACATGACCAAGACGTTTGTGTCAAACAGTTCACAATTTATTGAAATTAGAAGAAGCAAAGAAAGAATGATGTCCAATATCCAGCAAGTATAGGCGCCCATGTTTACTCTCTGTCGCGATCACATTCCTAGTTTGTCGCCCCTGTATAACACAACTAGAGGAAGAAAAGTGAACAAGATAGCCATCATCAATAAGTTGTCCTACAGAAAGTAGATTAGCTGATAATTTTGGAACAAAGTAAACATTGGGAAGGGTGATGGACTGGCGAGAGACACTAGATAAAGTAATGGTACCAACTCTAGAAATGAGTAGTTGATCCCCATTAGCAGTGGTTATTTTCTCTTTTCCAATGTAAGGGTGGGAATCTGTAAATCTATGTTCTACAGATGTCATGTGATTTAAGGCTCCTGAATCTAAAAACCATGTGGATGAGGTAATAGGAGAAGAAAGAGATGCAGAAGAATGAAAGGCATGAAAAACTTTATGAGAATGAGTTTGATACCGACCACCAGAAAAGACCATAGATGCATATATGGAGGGACTGACTGTGCTTTGAATCAGTTCTTGAATCTAGCAGAAGTCATGTATACAGCCCCAGGTGAAGTGCTTCCTGTATCAGATAATGGTGCTTGAGCCTGGAATGTGGATGGAATATTTTGTCTTGGCAGATTGGAGGGAGGCTTCTTAGGTTGTGTCTCAGTCCTGCGTTGTAGGCTGCGGTAGTCATCAATAAGATGACCAGACCGCTTGCCATATCGGCAAACCAACTTCTTGCGTCAATTCTTGGCAATATGACCGAAGCCTTTGCATTCATAGCATTGAGTGAGCTTCGGATTGGGGGTTGCTAGAAGAGCAGAGTTAGCCATTGCATTATACTTGTCCATTGCAGAGTGTAGTAGAAAAGAAAGAACAGCAGTACTTGAAGAAGAAAACAACCAGCAGCAATTCAACAGTAGTGGATGAGGCGTTAACAACCCCTAGATCCAAGACAGTGAGGATTCTAATTGCACACAGTACACAGGTGCAAGATGAGGCTTCCAAATAACTACACAGGCTTCCAAACAACTACACAAGTGCAGGATGAGGCTTCCAAATAACCCCCAGATCCAAGACAGCACTTCAATAATATTGGATGAGACTTCCAATCGCACATAGAGCACACAGGTGCAATTTTTGAAAAAAAAAAAAAAAAAAAAAAAAAAGGCCAAAAAACAGTCTAGGCAACCTTTATTTTACTAGCTGGATCCCTTCGTGGGGCCCACAGAGAGATCTGATTGATGATCAGATGAGAGGCTAGAAACCAGGATCAAAATCCCTTTCCAGTAATGTAGGTCGCAGCAAAATCCAGTCAGAATCCAGGATTTTGTGCGGCTGTGATGAAAACTATTTCAAAAAGTTGAATAATCACAAGATGGATCAAAAGGCCTACCTCTGATCACTGGAAAATTCTGGAAAAATTTCCAAAAAGACAAGGAGAGATGGGCGACCAAGGCTGGAGAGAGATTTGTGGATTTTGTGATGACAGCAGGTGGGCCACTATGATCACGATGGTGAAAACAGTAGGTTTTCACCTACATTCTTCTTCCAAAAAGCATAGATCCTTGATCTGTGTTTGCTTTGATGATGTAGATGAGATCTCCAAGATATTATGGCTCTGATACCTCGTTAATGTGAAGAAGATGAAGAAGATTGGAGAGAAAGTTGATGTCCCTTGGATCATCGACTGTTCTATTTTATAATGACATTAGACCTTAATCAAGGCACTAAGTATGTTAAGAGTACAAATTAGAATAATGAAAGAATGGAAGGAATCAATCCTAGTCTATACAAGGAATACATAAAGAGAGAAATCAGCTATACAATGAGAGAAATCAGCTATACAGGTATTGACTAAATCCCACGTGTGGGAGGCTGTAATGGGCCTTTGTTGGGCTGGGCCTAGGGCCTGTTAGCCTACGTCCTTGTTATCTTCTACACTAATAACATTATCCTAGGGTCCCAGTCGGGCCCAGGATATTACATAAAGTAATAAATCTTGAAAATTATAAAGAAATCTAATGCAAGAAAAGATAAAGCCTTTATGGCTCACGAATAATGAAAACAAAATCATTATGTGGCTGGTTCTCTAATTGTTCTGCTGTCTTTCTCCCTCTCAATGACAAAGTCTTTGGCATGCGCACTTGAGAGGACGGGATCATCTAGAAGATTGAAGAACGATAATTTTTTTTTATTGATTTAATTAATTCAGATAGATTGCTTAAAGATTGTGATGGTTTATTTTATTCAAAGACAGTGAATTGTTTTGATGAGTAAGAGGTGGATTTTTACTTTAATACATGTTCCAGTTATGTAGTAGGAATTGCCTAATGCCTTATGTGAACTTATTTGATTTATGCATGGTGAATATTGCCTATTAGTCACTTCCCGGAATCCGACAGGGCCCCGGAAGTCAGGTCATTATAGTTATCTTGGGTATGGTTTGGTTGTTGAGTTACGGGGCGGTGATGGATTGCTTCAACAAGACTGTCAGGCTTGTAATGGAGGGAGCCAGTGGGACGTTGAGTTTGCTGGTGACAAGAAACCGGTCACTATTCATGTCATTTCAGCAAGAATAAAAGGAGATATACAAGTATTTGTAGAAGTGTCCTAATCCAATACAATAGGTTTGACCGGTGGAATATCCGCATGGGATATTATAAGCCTGCTGGGTTTGATCCATCTATGATGTTGGGCTCTTGGCTGGGCCTGAGCTTTTGGCTGGATCATTCTTTCTACCGTCCTCTGCAAATTGATGCGGAGTTGAGCGAAGCAGCAGTTTGGAAGTGAGAAAATCATGGTGAGACTTAGGTAGGGCGTTTTTGAATATCTCTGCCAGTTGATAGTGGGATGGAATATGTGGGAGAAGAAAAACTTTGGACAAAATCTTCTCACGAATGAAATGACAGTCATCCTCGATGTGTTTTGTCTGCTCATGAAATAGTGGATTGTTGGAAATTTGAATAGCACTGGTATTATCGGCAAAGAGAGGTGTAGGGTGTTTGAGGAAGACACACCAAACCCTCTTTGAAGACATCGAAGCCAAACAATTTCACTAGAAGCAGATGACAGCCCTATATTCAACTTCAGCTGTTGATTTAGAAAATGTGGATTGTTTCTTACATTTCCATGAAATAGCAGATGTTCCTAAGAAAATACACCAACCAGTTGTAGAATGCTGAGTATTAGGACAGCCAGCGCAATCCGCATCCGTATAGCACCAAAGAGAAAGAAGAGAGGTGCATGAATAAAATAATCCCTAGGAGATTGTACCCTTGATGTATCGTAAGAGATGATGTACAGCTGAAAGATGAGTTTTTGTGAGGATCACTCACAAACTGGCTTACAACTTGAACCGCATATGCTATACAGGACGTGTCATAGTTAGGTAGATCAGGCTACCTACCAAGGGACGATATGTGGTAGCATTAGAGAGAGGACTACCATCGTCCTTGCGAAGATTAAGTTCCATTGGATTATCAACAACTCGTCCATCAAAGAATCCAACCATGGTCAACAAATCCTCGGCATACTTTCTTTGTGTACATATATGCTGGAGGCAGTGCACTTGATTGTAGGACGAAGAAAGTATGTCAATTTACCAAGATCTTTCATTTTAAATGTTTGGATGACATACGACTTCACTTGAATGATTCCAATGATATCATTGCCACCAATGATGATATCATCCACAGAGTAATAATATGGTGCAACCACTAGAAGTGCAGCAGATGAATAGTGAGTGATCACTATGACTGATAAAAACTGGCATTGAGAGTGGCTTATAGAAATTTCTCGAACCAGGAATGTGGTGCTTGCTTCAGGCCATATAAGGATTTACACAATTGACATACCATACCTGTGGGACAGGAATGACCTGGTGGTGGCTTCACGTAAACTGTCTCATGAAGATCTCCATGAAGAAAAACATTACTCACATCCATTTGCCAAAGATGCCAATCAGCGATGGAGCCACATGGTGTTGAGCCCCTCCTCAACTTTTTGCCTCCTTTAACATGGGATAAAGCAGTTGGAAGTTGTTATTGGCCATTTTGGTCCTTTGCTCCCTTTCAACTTTCCCTTTTTTCTTCTTTTCCCTCATCAACTTTTCTCCTCTAATAGAGCTCTCAAAAACACAAAATCACCTTTCATTTCCTACTTTCCCCATAGCTCACGTAAGGTATTACATGGTGCTTGATTCTTCTTCTAATTGATTTTCAATCCATATCCTCTCAAGTTTGACATTCATTATCAGCATATTTTTAACACTTGCCCCACTTATGTTATTATCCAATTTTGAGTTTTTGAATTTTAAATTCAAAATCTAATTAAATTAGATAAAATCAAATTCTCAAGTAAAAAACTCATATGGTTATAAATAGAGGTGCTTAAAAGTTCTCTAGACTAATTACACCCAAAGGTTCCATTAACTTTAATTTTTTTGTTGAACTAATAGATGGATTTGAGTTTTAAACAATGGACCGAAAATCAAAACTTTTTGTGAGCACCAACCCCATATTATGATGTTGAAGAAAATTATTTAATTTAACTTTTTAAAACAATAATCACGTGCTCAAAGTAAATATCCTAATTATGTAATTTATAATTCTTCTTTAGTCTTTTGGACGCCTTATGTCACGCTTGTGGCCATTTCATAATACAACGCATGATGTAGCAGTCATATGGCATTGATAGATTGATGTCAGAATGAAACTTATTTCCATAACCTAAGATTCAAGTTTAAACAGAAATAAAAAGAAAATCTCAAATAAGCAGGCCTAAACATTAGCTAACCAATTATTCACAAACTAAACAATCTCCAAAGTCTATTATTAAAGCCCATAAAGTAAAACTCCTAAGATAAAACCCAACATATTATCGTGACTCCACAGATTCAGACGATCTATTCTAAGTCATCAATTGTCCACTTGTACAAACGGCGGTCCAACAATGTCCTGTTTGGGCGCATGGAGTTCGATACCTACAACACCAAGTGTAGGGTCAGTCACGACTGTCTAGAAAGATTCCAAAATAAGATCATAACATGCATATATGAACAAATAAGAGCATAACAAATCATGTTTTGACGAGTGTAATATAAAACTAGCATGTTCTTGAAAAGATGAGTAAAATTGCTTGATAAATTGTATTTTCATAATAATGACAATAAACCTGATTTAACGGCACCCACACGGCTTAATTCCACTTGGTCATCGCGCATGGGCATACGACTCTCATTTGGAGCACGTAGCGCAATATCATGGGCATACTGTTCGTGCAAGTGAGGTGAACAACAGCGCGTGTCGTGGGCGTACTCACTCTTCCCAGAGTGGCGGCGCAAGAAACATGACATGGGCATACATACCTAAACCATGGGCAGCAGCGAATGCAAAATCATGCTTTTCCAAGGATAGCATTGCAGTAACCGGATAAGATCGAGCTCATTGTTGCCGAATTCATACTTACTCATATACATGTGGCATACCTATGTTTAAAGCAAGAAATATCTCAAACTTCGTTAAAATCTATGGAAATCGAGAAGACGAGTGGAAACGATGATTTCAATTAAATATATCCATACGGTCCAAATTAATGAAAAACATCAATTTTGGATGAAATCGGGTTTCAAATACGTAAGACGATCAAACTAGTAGTTTTAGGATTGGTAAAAACAAAGGACCGACCATTACCAAATTCTAATGAAAATCCGGTAGCATTTCTGCTAGAATTAAAGGGTCCCAAAATGGGTAGGAAAAGGAATCAGGGCACATCCAAGGTCAAAGCACAGCGAGTGACCACGCACTAATTCCAAAGAGTATCATAGATAATGTCAAGGGTCATGGTACATCCAAGGTCAAAGTATAGCGAATGACTGCGTGCTAATATCCAAGGAGTTCCATAGGTCATGTCAAGGAGTAGGGTGCCTCTAAGATCAAAACACAACGAATAACCGCACAGCGAGTGACCACGCGCTAATTCCAAAGAGTATCATAGATAATGTCAAGGGTCATGGTACATCCAAGGTCAAAGCATAGCGAATGACTGCGTGCTAATATCCAAGGAGTTCCATAGGTCATGTCAAGGAGTAGGGTGTGTCTAAGGTCAAAACACAACGAATAACCGCACATCGAGTGACCACGCGCTAATTCCAAAGAGTATCATAGATAATGTCAAGGGTCATGGTACATCCAAGGTCAAAGCATAGCGAATGACTGCGTGCTAATATCCAAGGAGTTCCGTAGGTCATGTCAAGGAGTAGGGTGCGTCTAAGGTCAAAACACAATGAATAACCGCACGCTAATTCGAAGGAGTCCCCAAGTCCAAGACACTAAGGCCGGTGAGTTCATGGTCATGACGAAAATCGATAGAACTATAATGATGAAAAAGTAGTAAAAATAAGTATGAACATGCATACAATACTAGTGCCAAATCAAACCGCAATTCGGGTTCTAAAACTAATTATTCTAGGTATTGGATTGCCTTAGATATGCAAATATCATGATCTTCAATTCTATTCGCTCATAGGGTCCGAATGTTAGATTTTTAATACACTTGGTGCAACCAAAAGGTAGGGACATTCCAAACCCTAAGGTTGGATACTGTTGTCCATCATCGCACCATACATGCCTCTTAGCAATATGTGAGTGGAAATTAATATAAAATATCCACCTCTGATTTAATTACAAGAAAAACAAGTCATGTTGGGCAAGGTTAAGATGCAAGGATTCCCAAAAATCTAGGTTGCATGTGATGCTTGATCACACGAGCTATAAAAGTTAGAAAACATTTTAGGGTCAAACCAGCAAGAAACCTCATAAAAATAATGATGATCTTTTATGATTTTTCAAAACTTTATGAAAATTCTAAATCTTTCGGAGAGATAAAAATCACTAAATAATAATGATAACATAATTTATAGATTAGAAAATCAAGATCAACAATACTATCTAGACATAGAAAATGGAAACAAGATAGATCTAAAAATGCTTGCTATGGATCATAAAAAGGGCACTTGCCTTGGGCTCCAAGCAAATCCAAAAACCTTCTATCACAACCAGAAATCGCAGAAAACTATCCCCACTAGAAGATCCCAGATCTACACAAGAAAACCCTAGAAATCTCAACATTCATGCCAACCATGATCAAAGCCCATGTATAAGATAAAAAAAGGAAACCTTAACCATGAGGGAATCGAAAGGAAAAGGAGATCTCACCTCTAGAGATACCAATGAAGAAGTTGAAGTGTAGTTAAGGGGCTGCCACGTGCAGTTCTCCACCAAAACAATGGAAACGAAGAAAGAAGATGATGGAAAACGTCTCCCTAGGCTTGGATTTGATGAAGAACACCTTTCGGATCATGATCCGTCAATGGAAGATAAAGAGAGGAAGAAGTGAAAGGAGAGGAGGCGGCTGGAAGGAGTTCTGGTCGTGCAACATAGTGGAGGCTAGGGTTTGGGCTTGACTTTTACGTAAAACAAAGTCAAAGTAATTACAAGTTTGCTACCACTAATGGGCTGGGCTTGCTAGGGCTAAACGAGGGCCTTTTGGGCCTCGGATGGGCTTGGACAAAAAACGAAAAATGTCCCAAATTGAAAGATTTTTCAGACAAGCCCACATACAGAATTTTTGGAGGCTAATTGCAAATACTCAAAATTTCAGATTTAAGAACGCCACTTTAAACATGGTGTCGGGGTCAAAACTGAGTTTTCTGGATCTCAACTGAACGCGAGTTGAAACACAAAGGCTGTTGGGTATGATGAGACCTAACTACTGAACCCATCATGGTAATTTCAAGAAATTACCAAAATACCCCTAGTTTCCCCATAACCTAAACTGGGCATTTCTGAGTATGGAACTTGGTACGAAACCTCTCAAAACTTCTAAAAACTACCCAAACTTCATTCTTACCCATGAAAACACTCAAATACGGTCTCACACGCATCGCTAATGGTTTAGCAAAATTAAACAATGCTAATCGCTTAAAAATAAAAGATCGGGATCTTATAAAGGTCTCATCATCAAATCAAGAAATCAAGATATACAATGGTAAAAAAGCAGAAATTTAGGATTATACACAAAAAGATCAGAATTTCTACTCTCCTTTGATTATGCTGATGGCTCGTATTGATGATGGGGTAAAATCCCTTCTACTGCTGGTTGTCTCTTCTTCTCCCAGTTTCTCCTTAGATTTCTACTCATTCTCTTCTAGAATTGAGGAATAGGAAGGCTAGAGAAGAGAGAGAGGTCGTGTGATGTATATATGCTAATGAGAGTCTCATATCTATTAATAGATTGGTGGCAAGTGGCAACAATAAGACTCGAAATAGACTTCGTGCCCAAGAGGGTCTTCCTCTTTAATTTGCATAAGTCCTACTGCGACAAGGGGTTTCCCACACACAACTTCTAATGAAGTGGGTTCTCTAATTAAAACACTCTCTCTGTTATACTTAGACATGGGTTCCCCTCATTAAAAAATAAGGCTGCTACATAAGTCCTAGGTCCCACATAATATATATAATTATTCCACACCAATAAAATATATAATTATTCCAGATAAATCATAAATCCAAGATGATCAAGGAAATTGGACATAAAATATTAAAAATTTTGGTCCCTTATAGGGTCCTGGGGTATTACAAACTTCCCCCTTAGGAAATTTGGTCCTCTAAATTTAAATGCACAAAAGGAATAAGAAAGGTACCTGACACTATAGTATGCTGCTACCGCATCTAGTTAGGTCATGGCGAACGCCTGTGCATTCACTTGTGGTCTCCCGTGATTTCCACTTTGGTTAATCCTTCCTTCAGTTTGACCTTGCCCTTGGTGCAATTTCTTCCGATTCCTGTTCCATTGGTTTGGTTAATACCCTTGCTGTTCGGTTGGTAGGTGTCTCGGTTACTGATTTTGTGTTTGAAACCTCTGTGATGGGTTTTGTTATTGAAATCTTTGTACCCAGTTCTGATTGTGGTTCTGGTTCCCTCGGCTTTTATATGGATATGGACATTCTTTTAACTTGTGGCCCTTTTGGCTGCATCTATAGCAGTTGCCTAACTTCTTACGACATTCACTCACATTGTGGTTCTTGCTACAGAAATCACAATCCAAGCTCTCTTCAGTCCTTTGTCTCTTGAGAGGTGCTTGGGACTTGAAGTTACCCTTTCTATTCCCGGAAAACTTTGCTTGATCATTTTCAACCAGCCCCCTACTAGCTTGTTAAGAAATAAAAGCTTTCTTAAGCGCCTTTTTATTTGTTTTTGGTGCACATCCTTGTGTCTGGCCGCAACCCTCAATGAACCTGTCCTTCATTTTCTCCATAGCCACTAGTTACTCAGCATAGCATAGTTAGATAATTCGGTGAACTTATTAGAATACTCCATGACTAACATTTGCCCTTGTACTAAGGTCTAGAACTCCAACGTCTTCTCAAATCTGATGTGCTCTGGAATGAATTTCTTGAAAAATTCCCTTTTAAAGAAATTCCAAGTGATCTCGATCGCTTGCTCATCAAAGGTTTTCTTAGCAGCCTTCCACTGCGGCTTTGCCTTACGTTCTAGTTTAAAGGCCGCCAAAATAGCCATCTGCCTTTCCGTGCAATCCATCACTCCAAATATTTCCTCCATATGTGTATCCATTCGTTTGCCTCCCAGTGGTCGTTGGATGGTTTCAAATACCGGGGGCAGAATTCATTGAACCTCTTATATAGCATGTTCTTCTCTCGGTCCACGACACTACCATCGCCCGTTCCTCTTCCTTCGTCATGATGGCTGTCTCCATTGGTTTGACGATTCAAGAGTGCCCTTGCGGTCTTCAGTTCTTCTTGCATGATCAATTTAGACTGGGCCTGCTATGCCAGCATGAAATTCTCAAACATCTTCCTAGCGTACCGAGGCATCTGCATATCGTCACTCCCGTGTTCCAAATTATTATCACTATTATTACCATTGTCATTATTATTATTGCCACGCCCCCAAAAGTGAAACTAGGGTTATGCGTGAGATTAGGGCCAATTAAAATTTTTTCTAACATTAATCAAATGCAACCTGGCCCTAATCATGTCCCATAGGATCGAAGTCTGCGGTGAGGTATAAATATTCCCTTGGTAACCAAAAACACAACAGAACATCATAATAAACAAATGGTACAATATAACATTTCAAAGTACGCACACTTTCTTTTCTATAGTTTAAGTTTAGCAAAAGATAACAAAACTATATTAATTAATGGCTTCTAACAAAACCTAAGCCAATAGAGAATAAATACGAACCAACCAAAGTATGAAGGCACTCGTGTGCTGGTCACGATGACAATACCGTCGACGCACAACTCATACTCACCATTAGGCTAAATTGCTTGAAGCAACGCCTCCACTTTCCGAAAGGTAGATGTACCCGGTACTTATGCACCAAGTGCAGCATCAGACACGACGGTCGGCGGGCAGATATAAATATAAAATATCAACAAATATGCAGAATGAATCAGAGTAAACGATAGACAAAATCATCTGAAATGCATAGCATTTTGATCATACAGTCCACATATGCTAATTACCACAGGATAACATCATCCCTTACATTGAGTCGTGGTGGAGATATAAAACAATAACAATAATAATAACCTGAGCTTCAAACGGTCCTCTATTGGCTCATGTGGCTCGGTCCCCATGGGTTCTGGCCCAATCTTGCCTCAAGGCTATAAATTCAGAGTCCTCACATAGGTGGTGCCCCAGCTATGCTGAACGTGCTAGCTGAGTGGTGCCTGACACAAAGAATCCTAAACAGACTTCGGTGAGGAGCTAGCTTTTCTTGCACGAACAAGATTCATCAAACAATAGACAAACTACTTCGCCTCAGATCAAATCAGGCTTCAATTAGATTTCAATAATAGTTCTCTTCAAGCGTCAACACCTCAAACAGACCTCAGAATAAACGGAACATCAAAAGGAATCCTAAGTCCATCATCTAAATTCTCAATGTTATCCCCAAACAAAGTAAAGCAAATAGAGCTAAAGAGCATGTTCGTTACATGTAGACAGTACCAGACGGTACAATTTGGAATCGGAAGCGATAAACAATCCAATCGTAAGTACCATGCTAATCCCGAAGCATCGTACAACCTACTCAGTCAACGAAAGGGATTAGGGTTCACGATACCCAAACAAACAGTATTCGTGTATAGATATAAAGGGGGTATCCTGTTGTCCCGTACCGTTCAAGATTGAGCTAGGTTGGATTCCGATACAACCAGAATAACCACGACAAAACGTCCGCTCAAAACATTCTCATGCATAGTCAAATGAGTCATCAAAAGAGGTAGCCAAGGTCCTACCTAAGTCCATCCAGTTCTAAGTCAAAGAGGCCCTTAAGAAAGAACCTCAGTTCATCTGGTCGACCTCAAACATGGCCGGTCAACCTCCTTAATAGCCGAAGATCCGGTCGACTGAGTACACAGTCAAAGTTGAATCATAAATGGGAATTGGCTAAGTTGTCCGGCTTCAGGAAGCCTGACTAAATACAAGTGTTGCCGTTTGACCGGGTGACCCCACTCGATCAACCGCGTGGCTTCAGTATACAGAATCAAGCTTCTGTAACTGAACTGAGTTGGGGAGAAACTTCCTTTTCATCCTCACCTGCAGACGAACACAAGAAAATAAGGCCTAGCCCTCTCCAATGACAATAGACATCCTCCAAATCATAAGTCCAATAAATCCCATCCAATTAAGAATCCATTCCATTAAACATATAAACATAGTTATCATGTTTTCAAACATCTGAGGTATCAATGAGCATGTGGTCATCTAAATCATCATCAATCATCAAATCAAAGGAGAGACAAACATATCCCCGCATATATATAAATATCTACTTGCCTTTGGTCGAAAATGCCCAAATCCATAAGCACTACTCAAAGCCCAACAAACCAAACTAAGGGATAAATAGCAAAATAAAACTAAATTAAAAAAAAAAAACCCAAAAGGGAAGCTCTAAGCTATCTAGTCACATTTCTACACCCAAAACATATAAACCAAACCTAGGGGAAAGAAGAGCTTACCAAACAGTGAAGGGAATAAAGTAGTGGCTTGAAATTGAGGATGAGATGCTGGCAGGGTCCACGTGGAGATGATGATGGCCAAGATCGGAGGTGGGACTGCCTTTGCAGTCCATTTCTAGCAAGGTAAAAGAGAGGGAGAAACTAAAATTGAGGTGGAGAGGTTGTGGGGCCCACTTGATTGGTAGCCCACTAAATTGGTGGTGATGGAGAGGTCTCGGTGGTCCATTGACAAGGAGAATGAAGAAGACAGAATGAAAGAAAGAAAGACGAAATGAGAGAAAGAATGAGATGATGAGAAGGTGAGATGGGTGGAGGAAAGAAGTCAACTCACGTTGACAAGGAGTGGAGAGGAAAAGAGAATGAAATGGGTGGGGGGAATTAGTCCATGTTGGCAGTAGATGGAGTGAGAAAGAGAAGTGTGGAATGGGTGGGGTTGATCCACGTTGGCAGGGAGTGAAGTGAGGTGAGGTGAGCAATGAGATGAAAGAGAATGAGAGGATGAAATGGGAGCGGTGGCTAATGCATGGTGGCAGCAAGGAGGAAGAAACAGGGAAAGAAAGAAATGAACAGTGAAGAGGAAAAATGGGGGAAAAATAGAGAGATGGAGTGGCTGGGTTCTGTGGTGGTTGGTAGGTGGCTCGCCGACGATGACAGTGAAGCTCTGAGACAGTGGGCAGCAAGATGGCTGGGAGGGAGAGATAGATGAGGGAGAGAAATGAGAGATGGGAGATGAGAGATGAGATGAGAGAGTGGAGAAGCAAGAAGAGAAGGATAGCTTGGTGGTGGTGGTGATGGTGATGGCAGCGGCGTTGTCTGGCGACGGCGAGGTAGCGAGGAGAGTGAGGGCGGAAGAACGAGAGGGATGAGAGAAAGAGAGGGAGTGGGGCTGTTACTGCTGTGTGGAATGAGAAGGGGAAGGGGGTCTCCATCGTGACCTAAAAGGAATGGGGAAATGGAAATGGGAAATGGGGTGTGGGGTTTACACATGGCTTAGTGGGTGCGGATATGATGGGAGTGAGATGGGGAGGTAGGCTCACATGGGATTAGGTTAGGTGGGGTGGGGTTTGACTTTTGGGAAGTGATACATTGGGCTTGAGTGAGTTTAGGTCAGGTCAGGTTCAAGGGTCCGGATCGGGATGCAACAGAAGGACAAAGTCCGGAAAATTAGGTAATCTACCCGATGGTGCCAAAATGTTGAAAAGTGGAAAATACTAAAAAGGCCTCGGAACTTTTCGGAAATCACAACACACACCCCTACTGTACCCTAACGGACTCGGATCTCAACCCAACTTCGCACGCAAGATCCTAAAGGTTAATCGGACCTATTTGGCTTATAAACGAGCTTAGTTAGCTAATAGCACAGTTAACTATGCTAATTACGACCTTGGAATTTCTAGATGTTACAATTATTATTATTGTTATTTTCCATTCTTCTCCTGCAAAAGAAAACCCAATTAGCCCACCAAGCAATATTGGCTCAGAAATCAACTACACATAGTTTTAATCGTCCTCTTCGCGCATCCTACAGGTTTCTATTTCTTTTATTACCCCAGATCTTATGCTCTGGTAGCACTTCGTAACGACCCAGAATCTGAGGCCCTTCTAATTCCGTGTCGAGACTAATGAAAGTTCCATGTCCATAAATGTGTCTAATCCACTTGCATATATAAATTCTAGGCATTTGCCTAATTAGGTTTTCATTCCAAAACGACGGTTTAAAAATGCGGAAAGGGGAGGATGGGAGCGTTGCTTCTTCTCAGTTCTGTGTAGTAAAAGAAAAGGAAAAAAAAGAAAGAAAGAAAGAGAGAGAAGAGGAGAGAGAGGGTGAGGCAAAATGTCTCAGCTTTGCCATCTGTCTATGTTTTGCCATTGTCCTCATCGCCGGTGTCCCCGCTCTTCTTCCTCCTCCCACTTCTTTCTTCTTTCCTCTCTCTGGATAGTCAAAATGAATCTGTCACGACTCTCGAAGCATCTCAGCAAATAAAGAGCCCTTTCCCTTTTCGAGCCCGTCTCTTTTCTTCCATTTCAAAAATGTCCTTTGCCTTTTGGCACCTCTTCTTTTCTTCATAAAAGCTCCATTGTGTATTTTATATGTTCCAAAAAAAGTCCCTTCGCCAAGTTTGTATATAATACAAAATACTTTTATTTTATTTTTTCTTTTTTCTTGTGGATCCACAATGAGCTCACCTATTAAAAATTTAACCTGTACAAAATAAATGTCATGTTAATTAATAACCCCTAGCTAAATTTAACTTTAATATATATTTTTTGAAATATATCTTACATAATGCTGTACCTGTATCCGTGCCCTAACTTTTTGAAGCCAGCATATTGAACCCCCGTTCCCCGTGTCCGTATGTGGGCATCATAGATGAGTTGTATTATTCAGAATCGGGAGATGAGTTTTCACTAAAGAAGAGGAACGATAGGAGGAAGTTATGGCACTTACATAATGGAAGAGATGAAATTATGGAAGTAGGGGGAGGGACTTATGGTGTGCATGGTTGAAGAAAGGTATTTAGGGTTTGGATCCCCCTAGAGGAACTGGGCGCGGGGGGGATCCTATGCATGGGACTGCATGTATAGATGGGATGTCTAGATGCATGTCTAGATGGGATGTCTAGATGGGATCCTTACAGACGCATGTCTAGATGGGATCCTATGCATGGGACTGCATGTGTCTGGTCCCAGTTTTGTCTAACACCAAGCTATGATCTGGCTGCTTGGGCGTGCACCGACCTGGTTTCCCATCCCAACTAGGGTAGTTGAGGGCCAGTGTGGGCCTAGTTGGGCCCATTTTGCCATGTTATATGATCAGCACTCCCATTCCTAAAAACTAGTTAAATCACGTGCGGGGCTAGGGCCTGTTGGCCTGATCCCAACCGGCAATAAATGCCTAGGAAACATTAAAAGCTTTATCTTCCCATCAACTATCCTAACGGATTCAATTGTACAAAGTTATGAGAATGACAAAAGATAAAAACATACTGGCTGTTTTTTATGCCATAGAAGTCAATAATAATATGAGTGGATATTAAAATATGAAGTCAACCATTTACATCATTACTAACATAATGCACTAATGACTAAAGTACTCTTATAAGTATAAAAAATAAGCTGATAGAAGATATAAAGTAAATAGGAAGTTGCCTTGCAATAATCAAATAATAGTCACTTAACCATTGTACTTAACAAATTCCTGAACCAAAACTGTGCAATGTAAAATTCTTCCTTAATTCCTGTGTTAATTTACATCTTGAAACGTGCATTATGAAATCTCTTTTGTAGTGACTCACATACAAATATAAGCAATTGTCATATTACAATCTATTACCAAATTCTGAACTTCTCTTAACAAAATTAATGGATCCAGGAAAGCTATAAGCATGTTTCAGTGCCTCCAAGACAGTTCCTGTGCAAACAAGTTTCCCACTCGTAAGTATGGTGCATTTTGAGCATCTTATGATCATTTCTTCAAAAGTATTCACGCACTTTAATCTCTTCCACAATGCAATTATATGGTTCTTTATATATCTGCGCCCTTATAATGCTTACAGTGCAACTATATGGTTCTTTAACATTTGTTTAAACCCATTGCGTTTTTTTCTTTGTACTTGTTTCTGCTAGGTTGGACATTTTATATATAGTTTGATATAAGGTTGAAAGCTTTGTTACAAAATTGGTGTAATCCAAAAGGCTCTAGTGACAAAGCATTTGAATTTTAGGAACTACATCTTGACAAATTCTGAGTTGCTTCATTAAGAACAGCTGGTGACTATTTACGGAGTATCTAATGATATTGCATTGACTATTTATAGAGTATCCAAAGATAATAACTCAAACTAGGTAACTTAATCCGATCTCAAATAGGGAACCAAATCACAACAATACACTTGCTTAACAAAACGCTAATTTAATCAAACCCTAATCTAAGACAAACTTATCCACTATTTTAAGTAATTACAAAAAAACCCTTGAACCAGAGTCGTTCATTCTTACAAATCAACCCATAATTACTGAAAATTTACAAGTAACCCCTAACTGTTTCTCAACACTTCCCTTCAAATTGGTGCAACTATATGGTTCTTTAACATTTGTTTAAACCCATTGCGTTTTTTTCTTTGTACATGTTTCTGCTAGGTTGGACATTTTATATATAGTTTGATATAAGGTTGAAAGCTTTGTTACCAAATTGGTGTAATCCAAAAGGCTCTAGTGACAAAGCATTTGAATTTTACGAACTACATCTTGACAAATTCTGAGTTGCTTCATTAAGAACAGCTGGTGACTATTTACGGAGTATCTAATGATATTGCATTGACTATTTATAGAGTATCCAAAGATAATAACTCAAACTAGGTAACTTAATCCGATCTCAAATAGGGAACCAAATCACAACAATACACTTGCTTAACAAAACGCTAATTTAATCAAACCCTAATCTAAGACAAACTTATCCACTATTTTAAGTAATTACAAAAAAACCCTTGAACCAAAGTCGTTCATTCTTACAAATCAACCCATAATTACTGAAAATTTACAAGTAACCCCTAACTGTTTCTCAACACTTCCCTTCAAATTGGTGCACAGATATGCACTATCAATAGCTTGGAATATACTGATAGAGTTTGTAATGAGATGTGAGGAAGAAGAAGAAGACAATATTGGCGAGAAAACTCAATGATCAATGGATCATCAACTGTTCTGTTTTATAATCAATTGTTACCTTAATCAAGGTACTAAGTATGTTAAGATTACAAATTAAAATAAATGAAAGAATGGAAAGAATCAATCCAAATCAATCCTAGTCTATACAAGGAAAACATAAAGAGATAAATCAGCTAATCAATGAGAGAAATTAGCTTTACAGGGATTGACTAAATCCTACGTGAGAGAGGTTGTAATGGGCCTCTGTTGGGCTGGGCCTAGGGCCCCTGTAGGCATACAGCCTTGTTATCTTTTACACTCCCCCTCAAATTGATGTGGTAAGGTAGAAAACATCAATTTGCTAGTGAGATCATGATGACGCGTTTTGGGGAGAGCTTTTGTAAAGATATCCGCCAACTAGTTAAGAGTAGAGACATAGGCAAAGTGATCTTCTCAGTAACAACATGCTGACGAATGAAGTGGCAATCAATCTCAATGTGCTTCGTTCTTTCATGAAAGACCGGATTGTTTGCAATTCTGGTAGCACTTATGTTGTCTCCATGAAGAGGTGTAGCACTACTAACAATGACACCAAATTCACAGAGAAGACGGCGTAGCCAGATGATTTCAGCACTCGCAGACGACAGCGCCCGATATTCAGCCTCAGCGGAAGACTTCGAAACGGTGGTTTGCTTCTTACACTTCCATAAAATCAGAGAGTCCCCAAGAAACATACACCAACCAGTGGTAGATCGCCGAGAATCTGGGCAACCAGCCCAGTCAGCATCCGCATACGCTGATAAGTGCAGAGAAGCGCCCAAAGAGTAGAAGAGACCATGATTAAGGGTGCCTTTGACATAGCGGAGTATGCGCAATGCAGCAGCAAGGTGAGGTTTGTGAGGATTGCTCACAAACTGACTAACAGTATGAACGGCATGACAAATATCTGACCGAGTCATAGTTAAGTAGAGTAAACTACCAACTATCCGCCGGAAAACAGAGGGATCATCTAGGGGAGGGCCATCATCCGTACTGATCTTATTGTTCAATTCCATAGGTGTATCAAAAGTGTGAGCATCATCGAGTCTTGCCGAAGTGATTAAATCTGTAGCATATTTCTGCTGATGAACCCGAATGCCAGATTTGCTACACAAGAACTCCAACCCCAGAAAGAAGGTGAGAGGACCAAGATCCTTCATTCTGAAGTGGCGAGTGAGATGATGTTTGAGATTCGTAATGCTAGCATTATCATTGCCACTAATATTCATATCATTGTAGAAGATAACAAGGCTGTATAGTCACAGGCCCCAGGCCCAGCCCAACAAAGGCCCATTACAGCCTCCCACACGTGGGTTGATTTAGTCAAAGATTGTATGACGGTTCCTCTTCATGGGGACAATACCAGTGCTACCAGGATTGCCAACAATCCGGTCTTTCATGAAAGAACAAAACACATTGAGATTGATTGTCACTTCATCCGCCAACATGTTGTTACTGAGAAGATCACTCTGCCTCACGTATCTACTCTTAACCAGTTAGCAGATATCTTCACAAAAGCTCTCCCCAAAACGCGTCATCATGATCTTACTAGCAAATTGATGTTTTCTGCCTTACCACATCAATTTGAGGGGGAGTGTAGAAGATAACAAGGCTGTATAGTCACAGGCCCCAGGCCCAGCCCAACAAAGGCCCATTACAGCCTCCCACACGTGGGTTGATTTAGTCAAAGATTGTATAGTTGTGTTTAGCTGATTTTTATCTAATTGTATTCCTTGTATAGATTAGGATTGATTCTTTCTATTCTTTTGTTTATTCTAATTTGTACTCTTGACATACTTAGTGCCTTGATTAAGGCCTAACATAATGATAAATAGAGTAGTCGATCATCCAAAGGATGGATGACTTTTCTCTCCAATATTTTCCTTCTTATTCTTCCTCAATCTGACAATCATCAACAAAGACTAAAAGGAAGGTGTAGCCTTTCGATGTCCATCTAAGCAATAATGAGCTATCTGAATGACTCTGACGAAATCCAGCTTGAAGAATTGCAGCCCGAAACTTATCGAACCAAGCCCTGGGAGCCTGCTTAAGTCCATACAAAGATTTCCACAACTTACAAACATGCTTAGGAGGACAGGCATATCCTGGAGGAGGCTTTAAGTAAACAGTTTCTCGCAAATCCCCATGAAAAAATGCATTTTTGACATCCATTTGCCACAGAGGCCAGTTGCGGGCTGCAGCGACAGAGGAGAGTACGGACGGTAGTCATTTTAGCCACTGGTGCAAATGTCTCTTCATAGTCAATTCCATACTCCTATTTATAACCCTGCGCAACCAATCGGGCTTCGTAGCGATCAAGACTCCCATCGGAGTGAACTTTTATGGAGTAGATCCATTTACTGCCAATCACAGAAGCTCCTTCAGGAGCCGGTACCAAGTCCCATGTCTGATTAGCTTCGAGAGCAAGCAATTCTTCATTCATAGCATCCTGCCAGTAAACAATCTTCGAGGCCCGTGAATATGAGGCGGGTATAAGAGCACTATCTAAAGATGAAAAGAGAGCAGGAAATCCATAACGGTTAGGGGCAATAGAAGGACGATTAGATCGTCGCAGATAGATGGTACTATCAGAAGAAGCATTGTTACCTGTATGAGCATTAGGCTGCACTGGGAGATGATCAGGAGAGGGAGGCACCATAGGAGGAACCGTGTTACGCCCGACATAGACCTTGAGAGTAGGTGATGGAGAAGCAGACTCCGGGAATTGTGGCAAATAGGACACAGTAAGAGGATGATGATCTAAACGTAATGAAAAGAAGGGAATTTGTTCCAAGAAGATCACATTATGAGAGATTCGCATGCGTTTTTCAAACTGGTCATAACACGGGAACCCTTTGCGTTCAGTACTGTAGCCATAAAAAATTTACAACTCTTCTCTTTCATTATTGTTTAGAATTGTAAATCGCCTTTCATGGCGAACATCGCCTTTCACGGCAAACAAATGAAAATCGCCTTTCACGGCATTCAAAACAAACCATGTCTCTTCTTTTAAATATATGTGCAATGGAAAACTAGAAAAAAGTTGATTTCCTTTTCTACTTGCGAAGGTGGATCTATGGACCACCACTTGTCAATTCCAAGTAGAGTAGAAAATCTGGCATACCCGTACAAAAAATGTTGATTCTCGCATTCGCCTCCGGTTGCGACAGGGTCGGACCCCACAGACTCACGTCCGTTGACCCCGGGAGCGCGAAAAGCGAGTCCATCACGCTGGCACACCCGGTGGGACTCGTTCATTTGAGATCATGATGCTTAGAAAAGAAATATTCGCATATCATATCTTTTGCTCTATGCTTATACTTCTTTTATAGATTCCTTGGTTCCTTTCTAGTTGGTGGCATGTGTTGGATTTTGCATCTAAAAAAAAATGAGAAAGGATTTTTTGGAAATTTCTAATTCTATCTTTGAGTTTATTTCCACTCTTTCTTTTTTCAAAAAAGAAAAAAATCAGATTTCTCATATTTGGATTCAACTTTGAGAGTGATCCTTTCCTCTTCGTACTTGATAGCTCGCAGAAATACTTGATGCTATCATTCGTATCGGGGAACGGGCCGTCTTTTATCTTTAATGAGTCTGTTAGGGATTTTCCAAAAAAAAAAAAAACCAAACAAAAAAAAAATCAGATTTGTCTTTTTTTGGATTCAACTTTAATAAACCTTTATCCTTTCCTCCTCGAACTTGATAGCTCGCAGAAATGTTTGATGCTATTGTTCGTTTCGAGGAATGTGCCATCGTTTCTCTTCGATGAGTCCGTTATGGATCTTCAAAAAAAAAAAAAAAAAAAAAAGAAAAAAAAAAAACACAAACAAACAAAAAGAGGCGAAGAACGCTAAGGTTGCACCAATTGCGTTATTTGACCACGATTGATTAAAAAAAAAGCTTTGTCCAGAGTGTGGAGACAGCTAAACTGTTCTAGGCAAGGGTCCTCCAAACGGGTTCATTAAGTAATCCTACCCTTACCTGGGGGCTAATCTATCAATTGAGGTTTCATAAGACCGAATTGAGAGACCTAGGTGTACTCTTCCATCTTTAGAATTTTTATTTTTTTTCCAAAACAAAAAACATCTTCAAAAAAAAAAAAGACAAAAAAATAATAAAATTACGTCACTTTTGGGTTCAGATTCGAGAAATTTTGGTCGCTTCCCTTATGGAACGAAGCTCGTAGAACTGTTTGAGTCAGCTTCTGTGTGGCAATACGATTTTCTCTCTTTGATGAATTCGATTTTGACCTTTCAAAAACAAAAATACCTTCCGTCACTTTTGTGTTCGGATTCGAGAAATTTTGGTCCCTTCTCTTCGGAATGAAGCTCGCTGAAATATTTGAGTCGGCTTTTGGATCGGAATACCATTTGCTCTCTTTGATGAATCCAATCTTCGCCTTTCAAAAAATCCGATTTTTTGTTCATTCCATGGACAATTTCCAACATTTGTGCCTAGCGGTGCTAATACGCCCATTTGGGCCTAATGTATTTGCGACCGGCACACTTGTACTTCCAACCTTCTATTCATCTTACCTCGAGTGAGCCTTACTGCTCGGTGACTTGAATTAAGGTTTACAATTGCTTCGAACAGTCACTGGAACACTCATTCTGGGCCTACTATACTTGCAATCAGTACAATTGTACCTTCTATGGCGTTTTGCCTTCTTCATGTTGCTTGGGTCGGACCATGTCCCTCGAGCGATTTGAAAAGACAAAGCCATAATTTTCCCATTTATGATCATTATATTCTCGTGATTACTAATGGATGTGGTCTTGTTTCAGAAATTTTTCGAAACTAACAATGACAGCTTCTTTAACCATTACTTTCGACGAAAGCAAGTACCAACTTATGCTTCAACATAAGCAAAACATGCACACTCACAAGCGCCTTGCCAGCTGCCGAAGCGTCATCTCTCTCGGCAACTCTTTGAACACCGGGTTGACCTCTACTCCCCTGACCATCATCTTCGGGACATTGGGACCATTCCCACTTCCCGTAGAAGAAACTGCACCTGCTTAAAAGTAGAAAATCGCCTCTGAGCGTGTCACTACCGTGGCACCAAAGGCGAGCCCCAAGAAACCTAAAGCCCGCGTCACCCCCGCGAAGCCTCAACCTACAAGCAGCCAGGTCTATCCTAAGACTTGGTTCCCAAAACCTTCGCTAAAACAAAGAAGGTCCCAAGCATCCACAAGGCCAACATACCTGGCCCCTCTCAAGGAGAACCAGTTCTACCCTCTTGCCTACATGAAAGAGGAGAGAACCGCCTTCTGCGAACCAAAGAAGTCAACTCAGCATGAGCCGGCTTCTTCCTACAAGCCCAAATCAAATCATGCATCATAAGACATTGATTCGACCCTTGATCTTTACAAGGGCCGAACTCAAAAGATTCAAAGCTTCGCTACGACAGCCAAAGGACCGGGTCCGGATCCTATCCATGCCTAGCTTTAAAGAAGACAGGCTCGGTTGATGTGCTTAAGGGAGCACATCCTTCATTGCTAAAGCCCAACTAAAGCCGACCGAAGCTCAAATTGCTCGTCGTATACGTCGCCGTGCTTCATATCAACAAAAGAGACTAGAGAAGCAGATGACCCGGCATCCTACACTTTAGGTCTCTCAAAAATGGGTCGAAAAAGAAAGACCCAACCAAGATGCTACTGTCCATATAGTTGGAAAAACTAGAAGATGCCAAAAGTCAGCAATCAAAATTTATGTCTGACAGTCGGTGACTCGCAGCGTCACCCGGACACAGACATCCTGAAGGGTCCCCTGCTACGTCAAGCCAAGGATGGCGGAGTAATCCTTCCTTGAGCTCTTCATCCAAAAAAAAATGAGCTCTGGCTCAATCACCAAGACAATTTCTTCGTTCAAATCCCGAGGGATGAACGTCTTGGTTACAAATGCTGAGCCACCTCGCAATCCACCTCCTGATAACACGATGGCACGCTTCCAACAATTGGAGCAAGGTCAACAAAGGATTGAGACTCTAATGGAGGACCTTCTTCTCGCCTTTCAGCATCAAGAAAATAATGAACTTCCTCCGAATCATCAAGATAACGAGGTAAATGGAGAAGACAATGAGTCACGCGCCCTAACCAGAAAGGACATGGACGACATCCTCGCCAAAGCAAGAGAAGATGATACACTCAAGGAACATGGGATCAAGCCACCATATCCTTCATGGATGGACTTGGTCCTGTTCCTTACAAAATTCAAGAACCTACTCTCCAAACGTATATGGGGAAAGGTTCAGCTAGACTACACGTCATCCACTTCAAAATCCTGATGGGAGCTATCGCGAATCAAGATGCCCTCAAGATTCGTCTCTTCGCAAGTACCCTAAAAGGTATGGCCTTTGACTGGTACTCCACTCTACCAGAGGACTCCATCTAAAACTAGGCCATGCTAGAGAAACGCTTCCTGACTCACTTCAAAGGTGAGGACCATCCTGCTACTATGGCTCAACATTGTAGCCTAAAACAGGGGGAGAATGAGTCAACTTATGACTTCATTCACAAGCGGAAAGCTATGGTGTACAAATGCTCGGATGTGCTGCCACAATCGTCGCTAGTCAACATCTGCCGAAAAAACATGAGAGAAAGAATCCGCTCCATGATCATCGGCAACAATTCAAAAAACCTAGGAGAACTCCTAGAAGCTTCCATGGAGGCTGAAACGGTGATCAAAGACCTCAACAGTCAGAAATCATCAAGGAAGGAAGCAACCGCCATTGCAACCTCAAAACCAAATAAGGAGGTTCTCAATGTGCAGACCAAGTCAACTCCTCAGCCGCCAAAGAAAGCTGAAAAGAAAGCTGTAGGTAAGAGACTTGAACACTCTTATGCCTTCAAAGAGCGAGTAGAAAAGAAATACACATTCGATGAAGATGTTGATGAAATCTTCGGGGCTCTAGTGGCAAACTGCAAAATCACCTTGCCTGACCCCAAAAGACCGGCAGCTATTGGGAAAACCAACGATCCTCGGCATTGTCCATATCATCAGATGATCTCGTATCCTCTCAATCAATGCTTCATAGTGAGAGAAAAGATAAACGTGATGTGGAAAAATAAAGTTGTCACCTTTGACAAAAACTACGGGTCTACCTCCTTCAACATGGTGTCATGTGGACAAACATCAAAATCACCAAAGAAGAAGATCATTACTTCCATCAAGGTGATAAAAAGAACTTTAATGTCCCAAGATCTAGTTCCTTACCCAATACCAGACGGACAACCCATATGGGGTGCATCCCGATCTCCTGGAAGATGAAAACTAGGAGGTTGTCAAAACAAAGCCGACAACTCAACAACAAAAGAAAGCTAGGAGACATCTCCTCAAGCTCAAACGCAGGAGAAGGCTCTCCCAAAACAAGAAGTCCATGTAAAGGCAGAGACTTCCTCTACCGCTTCACTGGGTAACAGAAAAGTCCCTTCCAGAGACTTCAAAGGCGGTAAGAAGATTCACTCACAGTGATTTCATGCCACCTCATCTCAGAAATGAAACTACGTAGGGGGCATCATACTCTTGCAATTCGGTAGTTGGGTTCTCCATGAATGGATACGAGTCCAATGACACCGACGAGTGGGAGGAATCCCTTGATATAGAAGAATACCTCTCTAATGAAGAATGGGTTCCTGAAACTCACCTTATGCCAGTAATCTGGTATAACCCCTTACAGCTACAAGGATCCTGGTCTGAGGATGAAGAAGACCAAGAGACTGTCCGAGAAAATGTTGTTAACCCAGCACCCGCCATTGCTCTAGTGGAACCTAACCATGTTGAACCACAAGGAGCAAATGAAGAAGAAGATTTGGCTCCCATGTCAGATCTTGCAGAATTTGCAAGGATCTTGCAGCGTCTTGCCATAGAATAAGAGCAAGATCGCATCAATGAGCTTCTTCGTAATCAAGATCCAGAACCGGAAGTCCCTAAAGACAACCAGGTACCTCCTCCTTTAACTCCTGAAAATGGAGAAAACTACTGGATTGATGGTCCTCTTACACCCAAGGATGAGTCTGACTCCCAACAGTCCATTCTGGGGACGTCTCCTATCGGAGCTACCTGTAATATGATTGTTCGGGATGATAGTTTCTCCGAAGCCTCGTCTGTTGGGGCCACCTACTCTCAAATCACATCTGGTAATATATCTTCTGGAGCTACTTCTTCTCAAGTGACTTCCACTGAGATATCAACCTCTCAGGAAGTCGTCTCCTTAAACGGGGACGTCAGAACTCACACCCCTCCCGATTGAACATCGTGAAGCAGCTCCGGCTGATGATGTCTTCAACGAAAATCTAGTCAATTTGTCCCAGATACCCAACTTCATAGGTGATGTCTGGACCGATAAATTGTTCAACAAAGAAGAAAAGTTGCTAGATGTTATTCAGGACTTGTTCCCTGAAAATGCTCCATTCAACGCAATCACTGAGGATGGCAACTTTGCTGCAGATACATCCCCAGTAAATGAGTAGGATCAACCCTTTGATCCCGAGGGTGATCTTCCAAACGAAAACCCCTTCTCAAGAAGCTCTCGAAGTTGGTAGAGCTACCTGCTCTGGCAGGGATTACCACAAAAATTACAACCAATCTTCTTCTAATTATGTAAATCCTTCGAGAAAAAATGTTGTAAACACCCCAAGTGGCAACAATAATGAAAATGCAGGCCGCAAGGAGGTTTTCAAGTATGACTTGATTGAGCACATCAAACACATACCTATACAACTGCACATCCTAGATTTATTACAAATGTCTGCACACACTCGTGATACTCTCATTTTAGAGTTACAAATGCTGAATGTGGATGTCGACAAACATGCCCCACAAGTCCTATAAATTAAAATGGACTATAGGGTCAAAAAATCATAAACTTCCTGAAAGGGAGAAAAGAAGAAAACTAAGGGATCTTGCAATCATCGCCTTCACTAAGGAAGACCTTTTACTTGGTGAGACACAGGACAATTGACCCCTGTACTGCACAGGGTACATCAAGGAAATGCCAATACATAGAGTCTAGATCGACCCAGGTTCTGCACTCAACCTCATCTCCACTTTGGCTCTTGAAGAGTTGGGTATTCCACCCAGCAAGTTGAGCAACACATTTGTATCTATCTTAAATACGATGGGAGCACTCAAAGGCCTATCGGAAAAATTATGTTCAAGTTGGAAATCGGTGACCTTATCTCTGAAGTCACTGTGTATGCAGTAAATACCCCTTCATGCTACAACATCCTTCTTGGACGTCATTGGATACACAAGAATGGTGTCGTCCCTTCAACTCTGCATCAATGCATTAAGTTCATCGGCGACGATGGCATGATACATCGGGTGTTTGCGGACAGAAACCCTTCAAAGGTAAAGAAGTCCATTTTGCAGATTCCTAGATGTACGAGGACGAAAAAGGAGAGGAGAAAGAAATAACACCCTTTGCCGAAAATCTCCAAAAAGATAAAGGCAACGCCCCTTAGCAATCACCGGAAGAAAACAAACCCTCCGACAAATCCGAAGAGAGTAGCCAATCTCCCTTCGTTATCTCCCTCAAACCTTTGAAGCCTTTGTTCATCACAACCAAAGCAAAAAAGACAAGGCAAAAGTCTGGGGGCAAACTTGTTGTCTCTTTCGTATCTATCATGCAAGATGCAGATTCAGAGCCAGAAGATGACACATTGTCAAGCCAAACTGATACCGAGCAAGTTCAGCCTGCTCTACCCCCAATGGAGACACCTACTAACGTAGAAGATCCTGCATCTGCTTCCTTCGTTGTTCTGGCAAATTCAACAGAAGAAAAACCAATCTTCTTCCACAAATCAGAAGGTTCTTCATCAAATTCCTCGCTTGAACCTTTCCAAAATGAAGGTATGCCTCAACTATCCCTATATAGTCATGTGGCACAAGCTATTATGAAGAAAATGGGCCATGACGCTCAAAATCCAGTCGGTCTGGGAAAAGGTCGCTGTATTCTCAAGCCATTGGGGCCTGCCTTGACCAAAAGCCAATTGTAGGATTGGAGACTCTACGGTCATGCAGAAAAGTCTTCACATCGGTTGGGGTATGATCCCCACACTCCCCTGAAACAGTTGACACAGAGCCTGAAAAGTCGATTTACCGACCAAGCCTCAACGTCTCGTGTCCATGAAGACATCGACCTGCCTGGATATCTCTTGGAAGAGCCACCCATCAAGGATCTAGGAAGCTCATCCAATTGATACGATTTCTCTGACGATGAAGAGGAATTGTCCGATGACACTTACATGTGGTATTCTGACCCAGGAGAACCCTCGTCTCCAAAAGAAGTACCCTACTTCGACCCAGTTTGAACCGGCGATTGGGACCATCTCATAGCAAGCCTTGAGAAGATTACCTATCAAGAAGACTCATGGACAGAAACAAAGTCTTGGTCAAAAAATGCTCTTGAAACTCCAGAAGGTTTCGTTGAGTTGGAAGCCTCCGAAAATACTATGAAGGAACCGCCTTCGAACCTTTCAATAGAAGATTCTGTTCAAAAGATAGCCTCAGTATATCTCTTTTCTTCGTGAGTTTTTTAATTTGTTTTACATGGTCTTATGTTGAAATGCCTGGTTTAGACCCCAAAATAGCAGTCCACAAACTCATCCTACGAAAAGACATCAAGCCTGTCAAACAAGGACAAAGAAGATTCCGTCTAGGCGTGATGGATAAAATTGAACAAGAAGTTCAAAAACTCAAAAGCATTTGGCTTCATCCGTGTGGAACATCATCTTGATGTTGGAAGAAGGTGGGCCTCCTAGATAGGTTTCAAAAACTTTTGACCCACTTGATGTAGGGATCAACTATCCATAAGGCTATAAAACTAATCCAGGATCCAAGTCCTCAATCTCATCAAGCATGATCAGAAGAAAAACTATCTCAAAGATAGAATATAGCATCACCATGCAACCACAAACAATCCACAACATACAAGGAAACATATTATACCATTGGAGCTTGGCAGTGCTCTAATGGAGAAGTTGACAACTTGTTGGATGAAGAACTCTTTCTTTCTAACAAATTAGGATCTCCAAGACCTAATTGTCTTCCACGCTATAACCTGTATCAGATCTCTTTTCTAAAGGAGATGGGTGGGATCTCGAAGAGAAACCAACTAGAAGCTCTTAAGGAAACCGGAGGAGAACCTAGAAGAGAGAGAGAGAGAGAGAGAGAGAGAGAGAGAGAGAGAGAGAACGGGCGTGCAACTCTTGCACAGGGAAGGCTGGGCGTGAATTCCTAGTTGAGGAATTGCATGGGACGTCCAAAGCCTCCTCCCCTTATTTACAGCACTTAAGCCATCTCCATATTCTAATTAAAATAGAAGTCTCACTTCCATTAAGAATTAGCAACTTTTTTCTTTCTAATTATTATTAGAAGTCTCACTTCCATAACAATTAGTAACTTACTATTACCTATTAGAAGTCTCACTTCAAATAGAAATAATGACTTTCTAATTCCTTTTCCTTTTAGAGTTCAACTAGAATTAGTAACCATCTAATAAATTGGGCTAGCGTGGGGACCACTAGGGATTCCATAAAAAGTTGGCTCCAATTAGGACACCACGACCCCACATCTCATGTGCAATCCGAGCCCACAGTTAATTGCAAATAACTCCGCTATATAAATGCAATTGGACTCCAGTCTTAGGAATAAATTACAAAGAAGACCCTAAACTTCCCTACGACCACAAGTAGGCCCCTCCATCTATATCCATGGATTAATTGGACCTGTCCACCAAATTGGATCCATATCTTATTATTCTTGAGACCCAATTAACAATAGTGATCATTAGTTTCTATCCAATTAACTCTTAATTGGAATGGGTGCGCACTTACCAATGATAAATCCATTAATTGACACAAGGGGATAACGAGTATAGATTTCATCTTGACCATTGAATGTTCCCACAGTCCTATTACCACGTACCCAAGACACCGAGGTGTTGAGCTACAATTGGCCTCACTCATTGGTGACTAAAAGGAAATTAATAGACAAAAACTTGAGTTCATTAATGTCCTCAGGATTATGAGCCTATTGCTAGGAAATTATGAGTAGACCTTAAAGGAAAGATAGTTTTTCATAAGGTGCTTCTCATGGTCCTTCAATACATCCAATGTACTTGCACCATGATCCAGGATCTTACATTCTGATGATCGAGACAAATCACACTATCTCATAGTGATCAAAGTGCTGCAACCTTGCCAGATGAGATGCCCAATCTCATCACTGGTTGTGAAGATATTTAAGTATAAGATTTGCGACACATGTCTCCCGTATGTGAATCTCATCCATACACATGTATTACATCTAGTATATTTGTGGACTCTAGTTCATCTTATGAATCATCGTGTCATTCGTATTGGTTATGTGCAAGTAAGTAATAAAACACCATTAATCTCATGAAAGAAAAGCATGATAATATTGATAAAATAAAGAAATAAATCAATTTATTACGTCATCTAATGGATTGAGACCATAGAAACTAACAGTTGAATGGTTGGCCAACATCGTCCCTATGACAAAGAAAAATGAGCAGATCAGGGTCTATATTGACTATAGAAACCTGAATGGTGCTTGCCCTAAAAATGAATTCCCGCTCCCCATACCGGAGGTGATGATTGACAATACCTGCGGATTCGAGCGAATGACATTCATGGATGGCTTCTCTAGCTACAAACAGATAAAAGATGCATCCCGAAGATGAAAAACACATCATTTCAAACTCCATTTGGCGTGTATTGCTACACTGTCATGCCATTTGGTCTAAAAAATGCTTGTGCCACATATCAGAGGGCTATGATGAAGATATTCTATGATATGCAGCACAAGACGGTTGAATGTTACGTTGATGACCTCACCGTCAAAAGTAGAAGAAAAGAAGACCATCTCAAAGATCTTCGAGAAGTCTTCCTTCGACTTCGCAAGCACAAACTGCGAATGAATCCCCTAAAGTGCTTCTTCAGTGTCTCATCGGGTAAGTTCCTCGGATTCCTAGTTCCGAGTGGTTGGAAGTCGGATCTCTATCCTCAGACCTCCAATCGGCAACTAGAGGGACCCGTTTATCGATTACACCATGTTCAGAATTCTACATGAAGATCCAAAAGAACAGGTAAGCATTCAAACAAGTAAGCATTCAAAGATGAGCCCCAAACTTTCATTTGGATATTCGTTCAAAAATCCTTTACAGAAAATCCTTCAACAGAGTACTTCTGCTCTGCTTGTCATAACAAGAGGCTGAATAAGCACTCAAAGAAGTTCATGCTTGTCTTTGTGGAGCTCATCAGGCCGGTCCTAAGCTCTGCAATTGGATAAAAAGGTTAGGTTGTTATTGGCCCACCATGGTAGCTGACGCTATGTGATTTTGCTAAGTTCTGCCAACAATGCAAAGTTCATGGAGATTGTTCGTATGCCTCCAAAATGGCTACACCCTACAGCAATCTCATGGCCTTTCGAAGCCTGGGGTATGGACATCATAGGTCCTATTTCTCCCCTATCGAGCAAAGTTCATCGCTTCATCTTCGCCGTTACGGATTATTTCTCCAAGTGGTCAGCAACATTTGCAGTCGGCGAGATGAAGACCTTATCAGTCCTTCAGTTCTTGTGCACCCACGTTATTTGTCATTTCAGCACACCTAGAAGTTTCATGCATGACAACGGACCACAATTCCGGGATCACCGATTCTACAGGTTTTGCGACAAATACAAAATCCAAAGCTTTCCTTCGACTCCGTATAATCCGGTAGCAAACGAATTGGCAGAAGCCTTCAACAAGACACTTTGCAAAATCCTCAAGAAAATAGTCTCTAGTCACAAAAGAGACTGGAGCGACAAATTGTCTGAAGCTTTGTCCGTTTGAGGACCAACCCATAGCACACCCTTCTCTTTGGTCTGTAGATGCGAAGCTATCATGCCCTTGGATATACAAATTCCTTCCCTAAGGGTATCTTTGCAAAATGACATGACTCAAGAAAGCAATGTGAAGTTGAGACTCCAGGAGCTGGACAATCTCGACGAGAGACGGCTCGAAGCTTGACAAAGCATTGAGCTTTACCCTAATGCACCCTGCCTTTTACTGCCAAAGTGGTTTTAGGTCAAAATTTACGACCCTCGTGTCTTTAAACAAAAAAAAAAAGGTTTTTCAAAACCCGCGCGGAAGCAACGCTTAGTCGATACTTGGAAAAATCGCAAGGAAACGACATTGCGTCGATACTTGCAAAATTTCAAAATTGTGGAGATGCAACAATTCAAGTTGATATCAAAAAAAAAAAAAAAAAGAAAGAAAGAAAAAAGAAAAAAGTAACAGACAAGGTCCAAAAAACATCGAAATTTAAAAAATCTTGGGCAAACGACATTCAGTCAGTGCCCGCAAAACAAAATTTTTGGAACGCAAGGAAGTGACATTCCATCGATACTCACAACCGAATGAGCAAGGATGCGACATTCCATCGATACTTGCAAAACCATTCAGCAGGGAAGCGATGCTTAGTTGATACTTGCGCCCAAATTCGCAAGGAAGCGACATTCCATCGATAATCGTGACCGAATGAGCAAGGAAGCGACATACCATCAATACTTGCAAGACCATTCAGCAGGGAGGCGACTTTTAGTTGATACGTGCATTTTTAAAAACCAAGACCGGGCTTTCATGCCAACAAACAAAAACAAAATACTCTCATGCCACAAAATCGGCTCCCATGCCAAAAAGTTGGCTTTTACGACAAAAATAAAAACCATGGCTTTCATGCCAAAAAAACCTGCCTTTCATGCCAAAAACCTGGCTTTTACACCAAAAATAAAAAATATGGCATTCACGCCAAAAATAGAAAACATGGCTTTCACGCCAACAAACAAAAACTTGGCTTTAAAAAAACTTGGCTTTCATGCCAAAAATCGGCCCTCACGCCACAAAGCCTAGCTTTCACGCGAAAAAAAGAAAAAAATTTTGGCTCCCATGCCACAAACAAATCTTGGCTTTCACACCAAAAACAAAATTTTGGCTCTCATGCCATAAACCCAAATTTGGCTCTCATGCCGCAAACAAAATGTGGCTCCCATGCCAAAACAACCATTTGATCAAATTTTTTGAACAAACATTCCCATTTAACTATTGCTTAAATTTGTTTTCATCACAAAAGGATTTAAGTGAAAGGAGGGAATAAAAAAAATAAAATAATAAGAGTACCAAAAAAATGTGTGAATACGTGGGGTACCAAAAATAAATAAAAAAAAGCAAGAAGAAGACAGTTTGTGACAGAAGAAACTAGGAGCTCAGTCTAACATGGTCTCCAGCCAAAGATTCAACTCCTTAAGCAAACTCTTGGCTTTGGTGGTCAAAGCTTCCAGGGCATGCTTCTTCAGAAATTTGCCATAAGATGCAGTTGAACACTTTAATCCGTCTTCGACACAGGGAAGCTTTCCCCGAGCAGTTCACCATCTCACGTGTTCTCGCGTCTTCTCATTGAGAACACAATCGGCGTCCGCAACCTAGCGAATCAGAGTCCTCTCCCTGGCACAAGCCTCTGCTAAAGCAGCCCACTTGGCCATGACTTGCGCCTCTAATTTCTCAAGACGTCGCCTAGCCTCGATGACCTCCCTGTCAAGGCGGTCAATATCATGCTTCAGTTCAATGATGACCAACTCGGTGACGTTCCTCTCTCGGAGAAACTGCTACCTACTCTACGTTGTCTCATCCATTTCAGACTTGGTTTTATTAGCTGGTCCAAAAACATCTCCTTGAAAAAGTCACCATTAGGAAAAGCCTTGGTGTCGGACCACTTGTCGCCCAGCACAATGATTCTATCAACAGTCTCCCTGGCACCTATGACATCCAAACCAACCTTTTCGCTATCAGCGAGAATCTCCTGCACATGCTTGATCATGCCAAATCCGGCATCCAAGCGACCGAAAAGAAGAGTCCTGATCCAAGAGCTCAAAACGTGCGCCAGCACCTTCTTCGCAAACTGAAGGGTTGACCCAAATGAATATTCACCCCTCTCTATCGGTTGACTGCCCATGCCGTGTCCCATTGAGAATAATTAAAAAACTCTTTCCAATTGGAGAGACTGGGGAATGAATCTCAGCATGAGGTCTAAGCTCTACGGTGTCAAAACTGGTCGTAGAAGCCCCTGCCTCTAGATCAACCTCCAGCACCTGCTCTGGTTCTGAAGAAAGCGATGGGATCTCTCCTGTCACTTCAAAGCCTGCCAACATAAAAAGGTAGGAATATGATCCTGATGAAAAAGTTACTGTCATCAGGGTTATTACTACAAAATACCTTTTTTGACAACTGCAGAGTACTTTCTGCCTCCATGAACTCATTCGAAGCATCGTCAGGGGTTGCATCCATGGATGGTTCAAAGTCATCAGAATCCTGTGGCAAGTCAGCTGACAAGAAAACAAGCAATATGTTAGAAAACGACGGCACAGACCAAAAAAAAAAAACACACAAAAGAAGTCATACCAAGTGGAGATTCTGGAATCACTCCAGAGTCCCTCGGTTCTTCTTCAGATGACGTAATCGGATCCGTCACCGCCTCATCAGTCGAAACCTCAGGCATCACCAAGTCATCATCCTCTACTAAAAAAATTGGGAGAAAACAATCAGGACATGAAAAGCTCTATGAAAGAAAAGGAAAGAGAAAGAGGAAGAATCATACCTTCACCGATGGTCTCTTTTTCGGAGGCTCGTCAGCATCCCCTGACACCTCCTCATTGATGGTGAGAGGGACTTCCAAACCAGGAGTCTTCGTGTCATCCCTTGCTACGGCGTTGTCCTCTCTTGCTCTTGCCCCTATGGGTTAGTTTGCTTGAAGAACTTGCTCCATTGTCAAAGTCAGGTCTCTCACTTGACCCCTCACTGGAAGGTCTGCTCTTGCCAGTGGACTCCACGGAAGTTCGCCTCTGCGCCACTTGCATCCAACTGTCGAGCTCAACTTCCTCCTTTTCCAGCTGCTCTAAAGGCTCGCCAGGTACTTCTTGGATAGCTTCAGAACCAATGACGCCCTGCTCATCGAGAAAGCCTGTCTTATGCTTTTCACCAGAAAGTAAAGACAAAACTTCCTCTCACCGGACGCCATCTGATTTCCCGAGGCCCTTTTTAGAAGACTGGTTAACATCGTGCTCCTTCTTGGAAAGCCCCCGATACGCCGAAAAGCACTCCACGAACCACTTCGTGAAGCCGGCAATCCGGAAAGCAGACAGCTCAGGATAAGAAATCATGGCCGGAGTGTATTTCGCACTATAAAAAGCCCATGCATTTATGCCATCCTGTAGACCCCCAAAGCACTTCACCATACTCGAAGGCCCTCCAACAACGCCTTGAGAGAAGCCCAACTGTAGCGTAAAGTGGGAAGGTGCATACGACTGGATGTCGATGAAAAGATGTTTGCGGTACACCATCGTACCGACACGTATGTTAAAAGGCCACCCCTTATCTGCATTGGTCAAGGAGTAATGTCTTCCTGACCCTACCCTGGTGGAGTCACGGAAGGCACCAAAATCAAAAGCCTTCTTCCGCAACTCCGAAGAAAGCTTCACTGAAGACTGCCCTATCTCGACGTCCCTGTACCGTCAGATCCTCATGCGGGTAAACAAAAGAGATTCGAAAATGGCTTTACCCTTAGCCAACCAAATCATAAGAGGATCATCATCCCGTGCAGCACCCAACTGGTGGAAGCCTGGACTGTCGTATACATACCTCAAATAAAAGATTTGGGCTGAAAATACCCTATTCATAGGGAGCCCGAGCTAAATCAAGAAAGTAGCAGCCTGCAATTCGGTGCACAAATAGGAATAAAGAGCAGGCACCAAAGCAAGTTGCTCTCCAAATGCCATCTGACAAGCTGGATAAATACAATGCAGCCTGATGTGCATTCCATCTCCACCAGCAAAGACAGCCTCACCTAGCCAGTAAATGAGGTAAACAACAAGATCTCTCCGCAGCGCAATGTCAGAACAAATGACATGTACCCGCGAAGAAATCAATCAATTCTTATCGCATGACCGAAGTCTTCTTCGAACCCAGATTATTAGCCCTGGCTTGCCGGGTCATGCCGTCAGAAGACTCTCTGCTGTCAAAGAAGTCGGGGAACGAAGTGCTAAAACTCTTCCAACTACTATACCTAACTTTCGAGCCCTTCTTCTCCTTCAAAAAATCATAAAAAGGCGACAAGTTGAAAGTATAAAAGCCTGAACTCCTCAGACTGCTTCTCAAGGACGCTGTCGATAGACATGAACTCCTTATAGAGTTTGCCAAGGATAGGCAACCCAGTGATGGCGCTCAGCTCCTTTAGAGAAAAACTGATCTCATCATTCGTGACAACAAAGGTGTTGGTTTGTGTTAGGAAAGACTCCAACATGGCCATGAAGGCCTCGTCGGAAAAGATCACGGTTTTCCTAAAAGCACAGACCGCATCAAAGTTCCCGGCTTCCTTTAGAATGGTGCCACAATCAGCAGGACGCAATCAATTCGTGACTCCCAATCTGGGTCAGCACCGAAACGGCCACGAAGTTGAAAAGGCTTCACCCAATTGCTGCCATCACCGCTGAAAATACCAAAGCCCATTGGCCTCAAATCGACCGACGGATGATCAGAACCCTAGTAGCCACTGGCCAGCATCAACATGTCCATATGGGCAGGCGACTTCTCTGCATATCTAGAAGGACATCCAACAAAAATCCCGGTCTTGATCACTTTGATCCTTTTCACCCAGCTTGGAGGATCTTTCCTCTTAGTAGCAACAGTCCTCTCCTCACCATCGACTGTGTAAGAGAACTGAAAATATCTCATCTGGTATGTCATGTCATCAGGGACTGCATCACCAAAGAAAAAGGTAGGCTTGGGCACAACGCTCTGATCGTCCATGACCCAAGGACGATTGCTTACCATGATCTTGTAAAACTCCTCACCCTTGAGGGCGATCAATCGCTGCCTCATCTCATCCTTGTTGAGGGAATCACACTCTTCCAAGTTTCTCTCCACATACTAGACCTTCTCTCAGGCCTGCTGAACGGCCACATTGGCAGATTGGCGGGGTGCGCCGGTAACAGGCCCCTTACCCTTACTCGTTCTGGAGGAACCACCTACAATGGTTGGAAAAGAAAAGATCAATCATCAAAGTGACAGAATTTAGCTAAAAGATCTAGAGAAATTTTGGCAAGATTCCGTGGCAATTCCGAAGAAAAGGGAAACACCCCTAAAGAGGTAAAAAGCTTGAAGATGGGCTCAACATTGCTGCGTGCTCCAAAACTTACAAAGCTTCTCAAATCTCCGCAAAATTGGGAAAGGGCTCAACATTGCTGCGAGCTCCAAACTCTAAGACTTGCAAAGATTTCCAGGTATGCACTATCATATCATGCTCCCAAAAAAAAAATCATGCATAGAAAAGAAATTGTCATGCATTAGATGCTAGGATACACTTGACAAAAGTTTGACCAATTCCAACGCAACTTGGTCAAAACTAATGAAACTTTGTCCAAGTCAAAACTCATGTTGGCTTGACCTAGAGACTCTAGCTTTTTTATTTGATGCGTCAAACAAAAAATGCATGAACACCTTGATTTGCATAAACCGAATTATCATGGTGAGCAAAAAAAAAAAAAAAAAAAAAAAAAAAAAAAAAAAAAAAAAAAAAAAAAAAAAAAACAGAGAGAGAAGAAGAAAGAGGAAAAAAAAAAAAAAAAAAGAAGAAAAGGAAAGGACTGGCCCACAGGCCGTGGCCCACTGCCACGTGGCCGTACGAATTTGTCCGTACGGACTTGACCGTACGGCCAAAAAAAGAAAAAGAAAGAAAAGGAGAAAAAAAAAGAATCTTTTTTTTTTTTTAACCATCTTACTTCTACAATGGAATTTTCTTGGAAAATAAGACTTGAAGCCATTGATGGAGAAAAAGAAGAAAAGCTTGAAGATCCTTGAAGAAGAAGAGCTCTTGGCCTTGAAGGTTTTTGCAAAAGAAAGCAATAAAAGGAAGAGATCCAATCTCCAGTGGCTTTTATAGAAGAGAGCAAGCCAAAGAAGGAAACAAGGAGAAAAGGTGTTACAAATTAACAACTTTCCCAAAAGAAAGATAACTTGAGATATTCTCTCTCAAAGAAAGATACTTTGAGATATTCTCTCCCAAAAGAAAGGAAACTTGAGAGATTCTCTCCAAGTAAGGATATTTTTAGAAATTCTTTATCCAAAGGAGATATTTTTAGATATTCTTTACAAAAAATGACACAACATGAGATCTAAGCCATCTTTAAAGCTTAAGGTCTCATGGGTTAGCCCATATGAGCCAGGTTTGACCAACTAGGCACTAAAAGGGGCTTCCGACCAAAAATCCCTCTTATTAAGAGCATACAAAATGACCAAAAATCCCTCTTATTAAGAGCATACAAAATGGTTCCATGCCTCTTTTGAATTGATTGGACCACAACAAAAAAAAAAAAAAATCCAAGCCTCATGAGCTTCCAAAATTCAAACCATCCAACCTCATATACCAAATTAAGCCAAAATCTAGAAAAAGACATTCCACAAAAAAAACTAAACCACTCCAATGGACCCAAAATAGTCCCAAAAAGTGACAAAACAAAACCTAACCCCCCAACTTGCCACATTCAGCTTGTTAGGTCACAAGGTCAAAACCAAGAAACCAAATCTTAACCCCCCCAACTTGCCACATACAGCTTGTTGGGTCACAAGGTCCAAAACCAAAATTCATAACCCAACCCCTAACCTACCACATACAGCTTGTTAGGTCACAAGGTCAAAAAAGAAAACCCAAAAATCCAAATCCAAATCTCTCTTGACATTTTCAAAACTTTGCCTTGAGATGGTACGTGATCCCTCTCACTACCATAAAATCCCTTGGAAACTCAAAAGGCTACTCTACAAAAAGAAAATTGCTCAAAGACTCTTGGTCAAGACAGAAGTTCTTCTTCAAAGGTCTCTTCGAGGCACATCGACTTCAAAAGTTATGCAACTCGTCGCTGTACCTCGAGGGGGCATTTGTTGACACCAAAAATGTCACTTTGCCTCTTCAACATCAAAAAGCTACATGAAGCCGCATCCTACCGCAAACAGGCAATGCTACTTCAAGCATCAAATCTTATCAGAATCAAACAAAAACTACAAGATCCATCAAAACAGCCAAAAGAAGAGTACACATGAAGTTTCAGGCGATTTCAACATTATTTGACCTAACTTCACTTTTCCAGCGGCTGAACAGGAGCTTCCGGTGGCGACAACGTTGAAGACATCAAATCTTTGATCTTAGCTTATGGATGGTCTTAAAATACCTCCAAAAGGCTCCATGTCAACTTTCAGGTCAAACCGACGACGTTTGACCCCACATGTCTCTTCGATCAAAGCCTATAGACGGTCTCAAAAAAATCGCCTTTCACGGCAAACAAATGAAAATTGCCTTTCACGACATTCAAAACAAACCATGTTTCTTCTCTTAAGTATATGTGCAATGAAAACTAGAAAAAAGTTGATTTCCTTTTCTACTTGCGAAGGTGGATCTACGGTCCACTACTTGTCAATTCCAGTAGTGTATAAAATCTGGCAAACCCGTACAAAAAATGTTGATGCTCGCATTCGCCTCTGGTTGTGAAAGGGTTGGACCCCACGAACTCTCACGTCCGCTGACCCCGGTAGCGCCGCGAGTGCGAAAAGAGAGTCCATCAAGGGGACCAAGGGCTTTAGGTGCTTATATTTGCTCTTCCTTGCTTGGATTGATGAGAGCTAGCCTTCTTGCTTGCAAAGGAAGGGGAGAGAGAGAGAGAGAGAGAGAGCTTCCTTGTAATTGAAAGAGGAGTGAAATGAAGTGACTTAAGGGAAAGCTTATATAGTTTTAGTGAGTTCTTGGTAATTACAAGAAAGTCCTTGGCTCAAGCAGTTATTGGAAAAATGGGGTCTTTTATGAAAATGAATCTAACAAAAGGGTTCTAAATGCAAGGGATGAGTAGTAGAGAGTATAATTCCCAAATCCAAGGTGTCTAGGTCTCACAAGAACCTAAAATTATAAATAACCCCAATGCTATTCTATATTTACAAATAAACCTTTCTAGGTGCCCAACTAGGTCCAAAATCTCCCAAGGCTTTCTAATTCCAAATTTAACCCCTATAACTAGCTAATTATCCGACTAACCCCAACTAATAGGCCGAAAAAATGAAATTAGGGTATGGGACCTTAAAGATTATAAGCAACTGAGGCTTAGACTGAAAAAATGGATGGTTCAATTTGATTATCGGAGTCTATTTTCTTTATAATGATCTTCAACTGTCCATTTTCCTAGCCTTTTTTTTTCCGGCTACCTTTCTCAACCATTTTGATTGGATGATTAGGATTATTTTGATGTACATTTGCTGTCTTACAAACAATACAACAGATGAAATGTCAAGTTCAAAATGATATGTACTTATCATCATGCAGCGACTTCTAATATTTCCTTTTTTTTTTTTTTTTATCATTATTCTCACTACAGGATATTTATTCCAAGTATCTCCCCGATTCTATAAGTTATAATGTTAGATAGCCAGTTTTTTTCTATTCTTTCTAGTCGTGTTTGAATGTTTTAAGTTGATGGCATATACCTTCTTTTGCCTATTGGCCCTGCAGACTCCTCATTCTCTGTAAATTGCGGTGGACCGAAGCAGGCATCAGCATCAGGCATTGATTTCTATGATGATTCTAAAATTCTTGGAGCTGCCTCATTGTACCCCAGCACAGAATATCAATGGGTTGTGAGCAACGTAGGATCTTACCTTTCCAACCCCAATGGTCCTACATATATTGAAACAACAGATTCTCAAATACTAGGGACTTTAGAGTCTGAAATGTATAAAACTGCACGGATCTCACCAAGTTCACTACGATATTATGGTCTTGGTCTGAGGAATGGAGTCTATAATGTCGAGCTCCACTTTGCAGAGATAGTTATGGATGACTCCAAATCTTGGAAAGGTCTCGGGAGGCGCATTTTTGATATTTACATTCAGGTAGTGATTCTTCTTAGATTATGCAAATTAAATGATCAAACAGGATGCATCGCCTCATTGGTTTGTTTTTTTTTTTTTTTTTTTTTTTTGACAAAATGCAGGGAGAAAAGGCACTGCAAAACTTCAACATCCTCGAGGAAGCAAAGGGCTCCAAAATAGCTGTTATAAGAACATTCAAGGCAAATGTCACAAATGGAATAATGGAGATACATTTTTTCTGGGCTGGAAGAGGAACTTGCTGCATCCCTTACCAGTCAAGTTATGGGCCGTTGGTGTCTGCGATACATGTTTCTCTAGGTTCTGAATTTGGTTTATCACATTTCTTGTTATATATGTACTCTCAGTGTTTCAGATGATTGAGCATTTTGGTTGTGTATACTTTTTAATTTCTCATTTGCTTCAGCTAACTGATCTTAATTTTTATATGCCTTCTCATGCAGATTCCTCTGGTTTTGGCTCTCAATCCAACCACGACAACAGACTTACTGGTGAAATTGTTGGAATAGTCGTAGGAGGTGCAGGTGCTCTATTGATACTCTCATTTGTATTTTATCTATGGTGGAAAAAGGATGCACGAGGCCACATTCGCGTGGACACTGATTCTCCAAGAAAAGCATGATCGCATGGTGAGTTTCGAGTGTTCGTTCATTTTCCATATATATATGTATGTTCTTATTTATGTTGTACGTAACTTGCTTATATAGATACATAGACATCTGTTCCTTGTCTGAAGATCTGAAGATATAAACATTGATATGTCACACTTGACATATGTTATATTGCAGATTCTCTAAAATAAGAGACAATAGTTTTGTAAGACATGAGCATATGGCAACTTTAGTAACTTGGTAGTGTTAATAACCTAAGAAAACATAAAATAGTTTGTCATTTAATTTTGGGCCAAAGATTCAAGAAATTCTGTGTTGTCAAAGGATCAAATTATGTCCCAAAGGATTGTAAATTTTCATTTTGTGCGAGACACCATGAATGCCATTTCTCCAAAGATGCAGGGATCGGTTGCAAAATGAACTGGATAAAGGTCAGTTGAGCTTTTGCTGGCTTCCTTCGAAAGTCCTCTAAACAACTGGTGAGGATTGTCACATGTGTTAACCTCTGGGCTGTCGCAAGGCCAGGCCTATAGGATGATGATTGGCGTAAAGCCTACATGCCCCTCATTTGAGGTAAGTAAATAGGTGAACCTTTATGTTTGTCGACAAGGAGCTTACATGAAAAAGAACCTACAAGAAGAAAAAAACTGTGAAAAACATTGATTGTTATGCAAATTCGTTACACGGGTGTAATCATGTTCAATGGTCTGTCCTTCTCTTCTTCACCCTCGCACCACCCCCGCCCCCCTTCCTTGTTTTTCCCAAAATAGATTGAAATTTAAACTAAGATTTAAAAAAAGTAGAAGTTTAGACAAAAGGGGCCTCATAAAAACCACGGCCCAGTAACGGAGTCCGTAATTCCAAAAGACAACCCCAAACTAGCCTGACAGAAAGAAGATGAAAAAGGACGCCCCATATGTTGGAAATAGGTGAGCCTCGTGGATATGTTTGAAAAACTTTTGACCCACTTGACGCAGGATCAAGTATCCATAAAGCTACAAAGCCCAATCCAGGATCCAAATCCTCATACTCATGATCAAGATCACTAAAACACTATCTCCAAGATAGTAAATAGCATCACTATGCAGCTAAAAAAAATTCACAACAAAAAAGGAAGTAGATTATACCTTTGGAGCTCGATAGCACTATAATGGAGAATAAGACAATTTTCTTTACCAAGAACTCTTCTTTGTAGCAAATTAGGATCTCCAAGACCTTGTTGTATTCCACACTATGACCCGCTTTAGATATCTTTCCTTAAGGAGAATAGTGGGATCTCTAAGAGAAAACCAATTAAAACTTCAAGGCAAACCAAAAGAGAAATAAGAGAAGAAGTTGTGCAACTCTTGCACTTTCGGGGGTTGGGCATGGATTCCAAGGGTGTGTACGTCCAAGGATTTTGGTTCCCCTATTTATAGCCCCATGACACCTCTTAATAATAATTAATAGAAGTCTCACTTCTACAAGAATTAATAACCTTCTGTTCTTACTATTACCATTATTAGAAGTCTCACTCCCAATAGAAATAGTAACATTCTATTTCATTTCTTTTTTGAGTTAAAGTAGAATTAGTAATGATCTAATCTTGGGCTAGCAAACGGACTACTAGGGATTCCATAAAAAGCTGGCTCCAACTGGGACACCATGACCCCACATCCCATGTGCAATCCGGGCCCATAATTAATTGCAAATAACTCCCCTATATAAATGCAATTGCACTCCAGTCTTAGGAATAAATTACAAGAAGACCATAAACTTCCCTATGATCACAAGTAGGCCCCTCTATCAATATCCATGGATCAATTGGATTAAATCCATCCCACCAATTTAGATCCTCATCTTATTATTCTTAAAACCCAATTAATCACAGTGATCATCAGTACCATCCAATTAACTCTTAATTGAGATGGGTGCGCACTTACTAATGATAAATCCATTAATTGACAAAAGAGGATAATAAAGATAGATTCTATTTTGACCATTGAATGTTTCCACAGTCCTACTACCACGTACCCAAGACACCGAGTTGTTAACCTACGGTTGACCTCACTCATTAGTGACTCAAAGCAAATGAATAGATAGAAACTTGAGTTCATTAATGGCCAGTTTGGGGGCTTTACTAATGGAGTTGAGTTGAGTAAAAGTTATTTTGAAGAAATAATAAAATATAAGTGGGTTATGATGGTATTTTATTTTTAGTTGTTTGTGATTGAATCTTTTTTACTTTTTTTTATTGAAAAGTGGAGTTTTTTTTGTCTTTTAGTGGAGAAATGAAGTTACTTTTTGACTTTTTTTTTTTTGAAAAATATGGTGGGAAATTTGAATTAAAGTGTTTTGGTGGGATTTTTTTTATAGAAATTGGAGCTTTACCTTGCTTGACTCTAAGGATAGAGTTGTCAAATGAGCCCTAATGTTTTCTTTTTAAGAGCCTATTACTAGGAAATTATGAGAGCAGACCTTAAAGTATAGACAGTGTTTCATAAGGTTCTTCTCATTGTCCGTCAATACATCAAATGTACCAGTAAAATAATTCAGAGTCTTACACTCCGATGATCGAGGCAGATCACACTATCTCATAGTGATCATAATACTACAACCTTATCAGATGAGATGCCCAATCTCATCACCGGTTGTGAATCAATTTAAGTATAAGATTTATGACACATGTCTCTCGCATGTGAATCTCATCCACACACATGTATCACATCTAATATACTCGTGGGCCCTGGTTCATCTCATGAATCATCATGTCATATTTATTAGTTATGTGCAAGAAGTAATAAAACATCATTCATCTCATGAATAGAAAGCATGATTATATTTATAAATAAATAAATTTATTACATCATCTACTATATTGAGACTACATAATTTAACAACCATATGCATGGGAGAATCTACTAGGCTAAGGTTTTGGTGTGCTTCTCCCTTCCAGCACGAGTTCAACTCTTCTCTTGACTTACAGTTCTTAGAGCAAGCAGGGTGCTAGCTAGGAAGTAGAATGCTTGAATGTATGCCTTTGTCTTGCACTGTTCCTGTTGGAACATGTCTTGGATCCGAAGAGGGAGGAATTCAGTAAGAATCGTCACTACAGGAAAGTCTGTAACCCTGTTGAGCGATCTTTTGTAGTACCTGAACAACCAGTTATGAACTGAGGTTGGCATTTCCATGGTTTTCCTCCAGGGAACCATGAGATCCCACGAAAGATGAACAGATTTTTTAACGCACGTGATCAGGCTGAACAGCTTCCCTCAATCTTTAGTCTGTACAGTTCGTATATCCAAAGTTTGGTATAAGGCCATTAGCTCAGCCTAAAGCAGGTGTTGAGCAGCCGCCTTGCCCGAGACAGAAGCAACCATCTTCCCATAGAAAACTTGAATGGTACCACCAGTACCTCCTGAAGAAGTAGACAGGTTGTGGAACCCATTAAACTCATGTTTATGGCATCCTGGGGTGGAGGCAACCATCAGTCAGTGGAAGAACCTGCATGAGAACCTGGCCCAGCGTATTTCATGAGTGAAGTTCCATTCCACAAGGTTTTATTTTTAACCTGATAAGGGTTAATAGGATGATTTCCAAAAATGTATGCATATAGAAAAGATTAATTTCGAAGAATATGAAACAAAACGTTCAAATTTGCACTTTTGGAAAAGAATGATAAGGTACAGAGAGACACATTGTAGCTCAATAAAAATGTTTTTTTTTTCTTTTTTTGAAAGATTAGTAAGTATTAGAACATTTGATGATGTTTCGGTCCTAGGTCTTGGGCCACTTTGGAACCATACACAACCTCATCAATAGGAATTATGCTTCAGTTTATTAGAGCCCCAAAAAAAAAAAAAAAAAAAAAAAAACCACTACAAAAAGATTCCTGGTGAGTAGTAACTAATAAGACTTTGGACACCTCCCATAATTTTACCCGATGCATGTGCATAGGAGGGTTTGCATGTGCCCATAAGGATTGATTATTGGCTGTCCAAAATCGATTCTCTCTCAGGCCTAGGGCTAAAGGCTCCTTCGCTAGGCGGGGCAAGAGGTACGCTATGTTATAAAAGAAAAGGAATTATAAGACTCCCTGTCACGCCCAAATCTGGAATTACGAAAACCGCACGGGACACCTAGCTTGGAGACATGGACATCAAGGATTCTAGTTCTTCGTGAGGATAATTTATATCTTTTTGCGACATTTAATAAGGACATTTAAGCAAAAGCAAATATAAAAATATGCGGAAGCAATAGTGAAAATCAGCGGAAGCAATACGACCATAGATCTAATGTAGAATCAATCCATATATGGTAGATGTCGCGACCCCGGACCGAGGACCGGGCCCGGACGATGATCGATGAGATAATTTCCCACAGGTTCGGTGAGGATTCCGAGACATGGAAATCTAACTCACATGTTCAAGTATGCGGAAGCGTGTAGCAAATCATATCACGACAAGTCATGAATAACAATTCATTCAAGTTTATGAGTAAAATAGCATGAAGACCAAGATATCATAAGTAAGAAATATAACCCGACATTCCCATCATAGTTCAAGTTACAAGGTTAACGAAAAGTATGTTAAATTTGTTACATCCCAAAATAAAAGGCCAATAAAGGCCAATACAATCCAAAAATATAAGAACCCAAAACACATTGAATAGAATCTCATGATCCCGCCCGACGTCTAGATGACATCGTCAGGCTGCCACTCAAGAGCTGGGGGTAGTTCAACAGCCTCCTCCTGACACTTCTCCTCAAAGGCAATGTCGCCTGCACCTAGGCACCAAAATAACAAATATCAAATACAACGGTTTGGCAGGTAATCAATTTAGGCATGAGCATGGAATAACAAATGTTTAACGAAAACATATTAAAACAATTTACTCGACTGAGATACATTTCAAGATAGAAACAAACTAGCATGAATACATAAATATATCATGAATAATAAATTCACAAAGAGCCCATCCTTTCTCTGTCATATATAATAAAAAGAGCAAGCACGCACGACGAGCACGATATACAGAATATAAACAAGACACGATTCCCACAAATACGGGGATTCCAACCCCGGAACCGGACACGCACGATGTGTAATAAAATTCACGACCAATCCGCAGATAGTCCACATGTTTAAGGACCCCTGGACAGTGGATCAGACTGAAAGGGCAGTCCAAGCTCAGTGGTGTTCACTTGGATTCATGAATGCACAAAAACACACGAAACACGGTCTAAACACATCGAAATAAAGGGGAAAATCACTTATCAAAACAAAACAAGGCACGACTAGCAAAAAGGCATAATATATATGCACACAACTTAAGAAGTGATCCCCATTAGATACTTGAAACAAATCTTCAAACAAGCTTAAACTTAAATTTCAAAACGACTACACGACGTTACTTATTGTATCAAACTGAAGTTCAAACATGAAATTTCATCAAGCATATGTTGAGGCCATTCATTGACTTTTGTGTAATTGAGAACTAAATGTCGAAAGATAGTGAATTGGTGTCCCCGAAGTCGAATTACATCTTGAAGTTCCATTTACACAATGTCAAGCTAAAGTCCTTAACATAGTCTAGTTTTTAATCTTCAAAAAGTATACAAATGGGATAAAATTTCGAAACTGGAAATTGACAGTTCGCTCGAGAGAACCATAAGGTCGCTCGGGCGAACGATCTTCTGTCTTGAACTTGACCAGATAGTGGACAATTCGCTAGAGCGAACCAATGATTGCTCAAGCGAACAGTTCTCTATCTACATTCGGACTAGGCAGTGGCCTGGTCGCTCGAGCGAACCCAGAGGTCGCTCGAGAGAACAGGCTTCTGCCTGTGCTCGCTGAGTGCAGAAACTGCATTTCTCTCAAGTGTTTCTTAGACCATTCCTTCTCTTCTCCTCATACTTAAACCATCTGAAATCCCCTGAGCCTCCATGCTCTCCAAGGGGTAAATTATACATTTCCTTATCATTCAATCCACAAATCTAAAACATCATATTTCATTCTAAACAAATTTCCAGATTTTCTAAATGAAAACATGAATTCACAATCAAATATAAATCTAGGAGTTTGGAAGAGCATTAGACATTAGTACCTGTACTTTGAATGAAAATAAAAAAAGATGAAATCCAAGGAAAAACATATGATGAAGCTTAATGACAAAGTTATGAAATTTAAAAATAGCATTTGCAAATCTACAACAAACATGCAATATCAACCCATAGAGATTACTTGGCTTTGCGCAAAATACCAATAATAACTTCTTCTTCAAGCACACCTATCTAAGAGCTAAGCCAAACACTACTAAATCCCCATGAAAATGTTAGATTGTATGGACTCAATCCATCAGATGATGTAATAAATTGATTAATTTCTTTATTTATCAATAATATCACGCTTTCCTTTCATGATATGAATGGTGTTTTACTACTTAATACACATGACCAATACATATGACATAAATGGTTCATGAGATGAACCGGGTCCCATTAGTATATTAGATGTGATATATGTGTATGGATGAGATCCACACACGGGAGACATTTGTCACAAATCTTATACTTAAACATCTTCACAACCGGTGATGAGACCGGGCATCTCATCTGATAAGGTTGCAGCACTTTGATCATTAAGAGATAGTGTGATTTGTCTCGATCATCAAAATGTAAGATTCTGGATCACGGTGCTGGTACATTGGATGTATTGAAGGACCATGAGAAGCACCTTATGGAATACTGTCTCGAGTTTAAGATTTGCTCTCATAATTCCCTAGCAATAGGCTCTCAATCCTGAGACGTTGATGAACTCAAGTTTCTATCTATTCATTTGCTTTGAGTCACCAATAATTGAGGTCAATTGTAAGTCAACACCTCGATGTCATGGGTACGTGGTAGTAGGACTGTGGGAACATCCAATGGTCAAGATGAAATCTATCTATATTATCCCCTTGTGCCAATTAATGGATTTATCATTAGTAAGTGCGCACCCATCTCGATTAAGAGTTAATTGGATGGTATTGATGATCACTGTAATTAATTGGGGCTCAAGGATAATAAGATGTGGATTTAAATTGGTGGGACAGTTTTAGTCCAGTTAATCCATGGATACTGATAGAGGGGCTTAATTGTAGTAATCGGGAAGTTTAGGGTCTTCATTGTAATTTATTCCTAAGACTGGAGTGCAATTGCATTTATATAGTGGTGTTATTGGCAATTAACTGTGGGCCCGGATTGCACATGAGATGTGGGGTCGTGGTGTCCTAGTTGGAGCCAGCTTTCTATGGAATCCCTAGTGGTCCCCACGCTAGCCCAAGTTATTGGAAAGATACTAATCCTACTAGAACTCTAAGATGAAGGAATTAGGAAGTTACTATTTCTATTTGAAGTGAGACTTCTAATAGCAGTAATAGTAAGGTTACTATTTTGTGTGGAAGTAAGACTTCTATTTCAATTAGTACAAGAGAAGGAGGTTGCTTAATGCTATAAAAGGAGTAACAAAGGGGCTGGGACGTCTACAACCTTGGAATTCACGCCCAGCCCTTTTTGTGCTAGAGTTGCACATACCTCTCTTCCTCTTATAGTTCTCTTCTAGTTTCCTTTAGAGTTTCTAGTTGTTTTCTTTAGGAGATCCCACCCATCTCCTTTAGAGAAGAGATCTGGTACGGGTCATAGCGTGGAAGACTAAGGGGTCTTGGAGATCTAAAGTTGCTTACAAAGAAAGTAGTTTCCTTCTCCATTAGAGCACAATAGGGCAGCAAAGGTATAATCTGCTTCTCTATCTATTGTATATTATTTTACATGGTGTTGCTTGTATTATTGCTGTACATGGTATATGAGTATGAGGGATTGCATCCTGGATATGGTTAATGGCCTTATGGGCGTTTGATTCCTGAGTCAAGTGGGTCAAAAGTTTTCAAATCGCATCCACGAGGCCCACCTATTTCCAATAGAAAAATCATTCAAAAACTCACCCAAATTTGCAAACAAGAAACCCATTTCGTTCCCTTCAACCTTCATATTGATCTCGTTCCCGTCCCGAATCCTGAAACTCGACTTTTCTAGCTTCTTGGGCAAAACAGTATTTTTACACTAAATCTGTACCCAATATTTAATATTCCCGAAATCCGCGAAACATATACTTTTGGAAAGTAGAAATTTCGACGATCATTTCTTCCTTCTTCGTCGTTTTCATCCAGGGTCTCGAGAACTACTATTTCAGCCCAACAAGATTGTTAGTTAGTGGAGCCCACTTGTGTTGCTTATAAAAGAGAGCTCATCCCCTCCCCTTTTCCCTTTTCCAGCACAACATCCAACCTAGGCTTCTTTCTTCATTTCCTCTCTTCTTCTTCTTGCTTTTCCTTCATCAATCTCCACCAAACTTTACTCTCTTGAGAAATGAGGACCATCACTCTTTTCCTCTCATTGAGAGCTTGCCATTGATAGCATTTGTGTAAGAAACCACCATCTCCAAGATCTTCATTGAGCTAATTCTTGTCATTAAAGGATCTTCCAAGTAAGCTCTTTTCCTAATCTTTTAGATATGTGTTCTTCTAGCCTTAGAGAAGTTACTTTTCCATTATTGAAAGATTTCTCTTCTTCTTCATTGTTTTGACCCATTTTAGGGTTTATTTTGGGGCTTTTTGTAGAGATTGTGATCTTGGCTTCCAAGTGTGGTTAGGAGCTTGTTTTCCATTGATTAGAGACCCAGGGCAAGTGGATGATTTGATATTTTTAGCTTTGAATGAGTTTTATGAAATGCATTTATGATTTCACCAAATATTTTGTGATATTAATGGCTTGTTTAGATTTGACATAAATGCACATTAGTGAATCTTGTTAGCTTGTTTTATCCATGATTTAGATTGCTAGTCAGGTTTAAAAAAATGAAGAAAAAGGAAAGAAAAGGGAATGACCCATTTCACTGTAGAAAACAGAACCTGGGTTCTGTTATGCAGTTCACGCGGTCGACCGGCCAGGGAGCTCGGTCGACCGGCCACACGGGGTCAGGGTCTGTGATGGATGACCCATTGCACTGCAGAAAACAGAACATGGGTTCTGTTACGCAGTTCACGCGGTCGACCGGCCAGGAAGCTCGGTCTACCAGCCACACGGGGGTTTGGTTCTCTAGAACCTAACCAAAACACTATTCACTCCTTTTTATTTACAACTGCCGGTCGACCGGCCAAGGGCTCGGTCGACCGGGCATTCGTGAGAGGGGTCGACCTGATCTCCTTAGGTCGACCGGGACCGCAGTGTGCGTAGTCGACCGGGCCAACTGCGAATCTCTCCTGGGAAGTGATTTTTTACTCTTTTCTTAAGTGGACTTAGGTGAAACTTGGTTACCCTTTTTATTGGACTCACTTGACTTATCGTAAGATTGTTTGACCTGACATTTCTTTGAGGTTAATCCGGTTGTATCGGAACTTAACCTAATTCAATCTTGAACGGTACGGGACAACGGGATACCCCCTTTATAACTATACACGAGGTTTGTACGTTGGGTATCGCGAATCCTATCCCCTTCGGTGACTGAGTAGGTTGTACGATGCTTCAGGGTTAACATTGTATTTAGAATCTCTCTTGAAGTTCCGTTTGTTTTGAAGTTCAATTAAAAGTTTGAAAATCCCTAAGGTGTATAAAGTGCCCGGAATGTCTCCAAACTTAAGGAGTACCAAGTCATTATTACAATGGACATACGGGGTCCTTACTCACCTGATTTATCTTGAATGCCGACACTTGTCCCGAATTTCTCGAATTATGATATATCTTGAATCTCTACACTTGTCCTGAATTTCTCGAATTATGATATATCTTGAATCTCGACACTTGTCCCGAATTTCTCGAATTATGATTTATCATTCCCGATAGTATTGACAGTATATTTTAGTATTTTGCTAGCCCGTTTATACATGTCCGAATAAAATGATAATTGTGCCTTTAAGCATCCCGCCCCGCCTGTTTTCATACATGCACTTGATATGTTTTATATATGATTTGGTTTGTCATTTGACCTATGAGTCGGCACCACTAAGCTTGGCTTTCCTTGCCGGTCTGATCCACCGACTTGGAGACCCCTTCCTGTCCCGCCAGCTGCAGTTTGGATCCCGCTACCCGGTTATTACTGTGGTCTTGTCCCAATGCCCGGTTCGCTACAATGGTCATGTCCCGTATTATATTATGTATATGTAAATGTTACTTATGTTGCATCTCCTCACTTCAGTGACTGAGACAACATCCCGATATGCTCATGTCACTTCGGTGATAGAGGACTTAGCTATGTGTGGTTGCCATCTTGTTTGTTTCCCGTTTCATTGGATACCTTACATGTTTTATATTGCATATGTATTTGAATAAATGATTCTCTCGTTTTATGAAACTATTGTTTTGACATGTTTAAATGTTTTCCAAGGTAATTTCTTTATTGATATGTCTTTTCACCCACCTGCCAAACCGTCGTGTTTGACCCTTTGCTTTGGTACTCAGGTCCCGTTATCGGTCTCCCTGAGGAGGAGCATGAGGAGGCGGTCGGAGAACCGCATCGCTTAGTTGAGTGGCACGCCGATAATGTCGTCTAGACATTCGGGTGCTTGAGCTGCGAAATATTTTGGGATAGAAACTAACCAATTATTTTAGGAACTTGATACTTTATTTTATTGGCCTTTGTTGGCCTCTATTTTTGGGGACAATGTAATTAAACGATATTGTTGTAAACCTTAACTTTCTTTTGGGGTTATAGCACTAATGATCATTGCTCATTTTGATACTGGTATTAAATATATGTTAATCTTGTTATCTTGGACATGAATGTATGAAATAGATTTGCTACACGCTTCCGCACATAAAAGAAATATTCATGTTGATGTGATATCCTCACCGCGGACACTTGTGGGAAATCGCGTGTACGAGTGGCATTTTTTGGTAGACTCGTATACGTTTTGGGTTTAAATTAATTCATCATCCACCATACACGATCACAATCACCGTCCCGATCCCGGATTAGGCTCGATGGCCCGGTCCGGGGTCGCGACAACTGCTGCTAATTCCAAGTCATGGGTTGCATAGTTCTTCTCATGATCCTTCAACTGCCTTGAGTCATAAGCAATCACTTTGCCATCTTGTATCAATACACAACCCAGTCCCACATTTGAAGCATCCGTAAAAACAATAAATCCACCGCTGCCTGAGGATAATATGAGGATTGGAGCTGTGGTTAATCTTCTCTTTAGCTTTTGAAAACTTGTTTCACACTGTTAGGTCCAAACAAACAGAACATTCTGCCGGGTCAATTTTGTCAATGGTGCTGTAATTGATGAGAAACCTTGTACAAATCTTCGATAGTAGCCTGCAAATCCCAAAAAGCTTCTGATTTCAGTCACACTGTTCTATCTTGGCTGGATCAACTGTTAAACCTTCTCTTGAGATGATGTGGCCTAGAAAAGCGACTTGCTCTAACCAAAATTCACATTTACTGAGCTTTGCATATAACTGGTTGTCCCTCAAGAGCTGTAATGATGCCCTCAAGTGTTCTTCATGATCCTCTTTACTCTTGGAGTATTCGAGGATGTCATCAATAAACACTACTGTAGAGTGATCCAAGTACTGCGCAAATACTTTGTTCATGAGGGCCATAAAGACTGCGAGTGCATTTGTCAATCCAAAGGGCATCAATAAGAACTCATAATGCCCATATCTTGTTCGAAAAGTTGTTTTCTGCACATCTGAATCTCTAACCCTCAACTGGTGATACCTAGACCTCAAATTTGTTTTAAAAAAGTATGTTGCTCCTTGCAATTGGTCAAACAATTCGTCTATCCTTGGCAAAGGGTACTTGTTCTTAACGGTCACCTAATTCAATTTTCTATAGTCAATACACATTCTTAAGCTTCCATCCTTCTTTTTCACAAATAAAACCAGTGCTCCCCATGGTGAAACACTTGGCCTAATGAAGCCTTTGCTTAACAACTCTTTCAACTGAAGTTTCAATTCACCCAATTCTGTTGGAGCCATCCTATAAGGTGCAATAGAGATCGGAGTTGTCCCTGGAAGAAGCTCAATTGTGAACTCAACTTCTCTAATTAGTGGCAATCCCGGGATTTCTTCTCATAAAACATCCGAAAATTCGCACACAACGAGGATTTCCTCCACCCCTTGGGACTGTTTATCCTCCGTAATAAACGCAATAAATGCTTCACATCTACTCTGAATCAATCTGCTTGCCTTAAGCACTAAAATAAATCCTGCTCTAGTTTGTTTTATGTTCCCCTGAAACATCATTTCTGCCTGTTCTCCTTGCAATCTGAATGTTATGGCTTTGCTAAAACAATTCATGGTAGCATGATATGCTTCTAACAAATCCATATATAGGATGATGTGAAAATCATGCATGTCTAGCACAATAAGGTTGGCTGGTAAATTAACATCTCCTAACAAAACTGGACAGTTAGGGTAATAGGTTCTACACTCAACCTGTTTACCTATTGGTGTTGTAACAATTAAAATATAATCCAATTGACTATGTGGTGTATCAATCATCTTGGCAAAATAGGAGATAAAACTGAGTGTGTTGATCCAGGATCAAATAAAATATGTGCTTCTACTCCACAAACAAGAAGTTTACCTTCTACCACGTCTCCTGCAGTTTCAGCATCCGCACGATGGAGATTAAACAAACGTCCTTGCTGTTGTGACCTGTTCTATGCTTGGTTTTGCCTGCCTTGGGCATCCTATTCTGTTGAGGAGGACGAAGATTCTGATTCTGTGCCGGTGGTCTTGCTGCTGCTGCTGCTGAGGTGGTCTAACTTGATTCTGAATTGGTGCCTGGTTCTGAGGAGCTGCTTGCCTCTGCTGCTGGTTCCTGTTGGTTTGATTATGAAGTTGTGGGCAATCCTTGATTGCATGGTTCATTGCTCTGCATTTGAAACAAGCACCTGTGGCCTTGCGACACTCATTAGTTTCATGGTTTTTGCCACAGTGAGCACAGCCGTGTCTCACTTGATTTTGCTCCTGCTTTGGTTTCTTATTATGGTGTTGTTGCCTCTGATTCTGTTGCTAATAGTGTTGTTTCCTGTCTTGTATGATCATGTTGTTAATGTCCTCATATTTGTATGCCCGCTTGACAGCTTCATCATAGGTAGCTGGTGGAACTACCCCAATGGTATCTCTCATGATGATGGGGTTTAATCCCTCCAAAAACTTGTTTATCTTCTTCTGCTCAGTGTCAATAAGCTCGGTGACATATCTGGCTAGTCTCTCAAATTTGGTGACATACTCTAAAACGGTCATGTTACCTGCTTGAGCTGCTGGAACTCAATAGTTTTCAACCTCTTGATATGGGAAGGAATGTACTTGTCTTGGAATTGAGTTTTGAAGGCTGTCCATGCCTCTTCATTGGCCATTGTTATATATGAGTCTTTGACTGTCTGCCACCACTAATCTGTAAGCTCATAGAAACACGAAGTTATGAGGTTGACTCTCTGCCTTCCTGTGCAAGTGAAGACATCAAAAATCTTCTCAATGTTGGCCAACCAGTCATCAGCCACTAACGGGTTCTCATGACCTGAAAAATCCTTTGGTGCTCTCTTCCTGAACCTCTCAAATAACAGATTAGGGTCATGTTCCCTATTGTTGATAACAATATTTGGGGCTAGAGGTTGAGCTTGAGGCCTATTCTGGAGAACATCCAAGAGTTGCCTCTGGACTTGAGCCATTTCCTCATCCTTTTTGGCTATCTACTCTTGGAATCTAACATGTGTTTCATTGGCTTGCCTCTGTTGTTCTAACATGGCCTGCATGAGTTCCTTAAATTGAGTAGCTGTGGGTGTACCAATCGGATCTGTCTCATTCTGATAACTAGCTGAAGCATTGTTGTTAGGAGCTTTTCTTGGAGGCATGATGCTATAAAACAAAGTGTTAGTACACAATAAATATGGTTTGGTGGTTTTCTAGATGTCATACTGATCGAATCTAACGAACTCACGAATCATCGCCACGATCCTAAGATCTTTCTAGTTTTTTTTTAAGTGCTTGAAACAAGTCCTGCTTTGATACCAGTCCTGTCACGACCCTGGACCGATGACCGGGCCCGCGACGATGATTGATAAGATAATTTCCCGCAGGTTCCCGCGGTGAGGATTACGAGACACAGAGATCCCAACTCACACGTTCAAGTATGCGAACGCGTATAGCAAATCACATCACGACAAGTCATGAATAACAATTCATTCAAGTGCATAAGTAAAATAGCATCAAGACCAAGATATTATAAGTAGGAAATATAACCTGACATTCCCATCATAGTTCAAGTTACAAGGTTAATGAAAAGTATGTTAAATTTGTTACATCTCAAAATAAGAGGCCAACAAAGGCCAATACAATCCAAAAATATAAGAACCCAAAACACATTGAATCGAATCTCAAGATCCCGCCCAACGTCTAGATGACGTCTTCGGGCTGCCACTCACGAGCTGGGGGTGGCTCAACAGCCTCCTCCTGACACTCATCCTCAGAGGCAATGTCGCCTGCACCTAGGCACCAAAATAACAAACATCAAACACAACGGTTTGGTAGGTAATCAATTTAGGTATGAGCATGGAATAACAAATGTTTAACGAAAACATATTAAAACAATTTACTCGATTGAGATACATTTCAAGATAGAAACAAACTAGCATGAATACATAAATATATCATGAATAGTAAATCCATGAAGAGCCCATCCTTTCTCTATCATATATAATGAAAAGAGCAAGCATGCACGACAAGCACGATATATAGAATATCAACAAGACACGATTCTCATAAATAGGGGATTCTGGCCGCGGAACCGGACACGCACGATGTGTAATAAAATACAAGACCAATCCGCAGATAGTCCACATGTTTAAGGACCCCCGGACAGTGGATCAGACCGAAAGGGCAGTCCAAGCTCAGTGGTGTTCACTTGGATTCATAAATGCACACCGGACAGTGGATCAGACTGAAAGGGCAGCACAAGCTCAGTGGTGTTCACTTGGATTCATGAATGCACAAAAACACGCGAAACACGGTCGAAGCACGTCGAAATAAAGGGTGAAATCACATATCAAAACAAAACAAGGCACGACTAGCAAAAATGCATAATATATATGCACACAACTTAAGAAATGGTCCCCATTAGATACTTGAAACAAATCTTCGAACAAGCTTAAACTTGAATTTCAAAATAAGCACACGATATTACTTATTGTATAAAACCGAAATTCAAACACGAAATTTCATCAAGCATATGTTGAGGCCATTCACTGACATTTATGTAATTGAGAACTAAATGTCGAAAGATAGTGAATTGGTGTCCCCGAAGTTGAATTACATTTCGGTGTTCCATTTACACAATGTCAAGCTAAAGTCATTAACATAGTCTAGTTTTCAATCTTCAAAAAGTATACAAATGGGATAAAATTTTGAAACTGGAAATTGACAGTTTGCTCGAGCGAACCACAAGGTCGCTCGGGCGAACGATATTCTGTCTTGAACCTGACCAGACAGTGGACAGTTCACTCGAGCGAACCAATGGTCGCTCGAACTGACAGTTCTCTGTTTGCCCTCGGACTAGACAGTGGCCTGGTCGCTCGAGCGAACCCAAAGGTCGCTCGAGCGAACAGGGTTTTGCATGTGCTCGCTAAGTGCAGAAACTGCATTTCTCTCAAGTGTTTCTTGGACCATTCCTTCTTTTCTCTTCACACATAAACCATCTGAAATCCCCCTTCTCTTCTCCTTACACATAAACCATCTGAAATCCCCTGAGCTTCCATGCTCTCCAAGGGGTAAACTATACATTTCTTTATCATTCAATCCACAAATCTAAAACATCATCTTTCCAAACTTCATTCTAAAGAAATTTCCTGATTTTCTAAATGAAAACATGAATTCACAATCAAAAAGAAATCTAGGAGTTTGGAAGAGCATTAGACATTAGTACATGTACTTTGAATGAAAATCAAGGAAATCCAAGGAAAAACATATGATGAAGCTTAATGACAAAGCTATGAAATTTCAAAATAGCATTTGCAAATCTACAACAAACATGCAATATCAACCCATAGAGATTACTTGCCTTTGGCCAAATGACAATAATAACTTCTTCTTCAAGCACACTTATCCAAGAGCTAAGCCAAACACTACAAAATCCCCATGAAAAACCATTCAAAAACTCACCCAAATTTGCAAACAAGAAACCCATTTCGAAATGGGTGTTGAAAGCTAGAAAAATAAGATCCTTAGGAGTCAAAAGGACTCCATTGAAGAGATGGGTTGGAGCTCTTACCTAGAAATTCCCAAACAAGAAGCAAGGAAGGAAATTGAGAGCTTGCCCAACTAGAAATCCTAAGATAATAGTATCAATAGAAAGCTTGGGATGAGTGGAAAAAAAATAGTGGTCTTAGAATATCATTTGGAGATCTCTAGTTCATGCATTCAAGAGAAGAAAGTGAAGAGGAAAAAGGGTTTTGCAGCCCTAGGTCTTGAAAATTGCAGGGATTTGGGAATGAAAGGGGAAAGAAGAGTAAAGGTGAAATAAGTACCTTGCAAATGGAGCCTAACAGTGCTAATTCTTATATGGATGAAAACATGATCTTGTGGGTCCCGGATGAAGTTGACGAAGAAGGATAAAATGATCCTTGAAATATCTAGTTTCTAAAAAGTATATTTTTTGACACGGTTTTGAGATTTCAAAATGTGTGTCCAGAATTGGGTGTGAAAAGACAATTTTACCCTTTTGGGCCAAAACTTGGGTTTCTGAGCTTCAAACACAGACGGGCTAAAAATAAAAGTTGTAGATAATCTTAAAACCATTCAAATGAAATCGAAATCATGATTAACATGAAAATCAACACGATCCTCCCACGCTTACATGTACACCCAGGCCTTCCTGAGTGTGTCTGACTAACATAAAACGTTCTCAAAATTTCCAAAGCTATATCCAAGACTAAAACTAATTATTTTCTAACCCAACGGTAACTAAACCCAATTTAAACTAAGCACACACTAAGAATACACTAATCGGGTAAATCTTGGGTTGAGGTCTAACAGTAGATGTGTAAGAGCATTTCCCATCTATAGTTTTTCTGTTTAGAATAAATGAAAACCAAATGTTTTATTACAATCCATCAATCAAAATCTCAACAACACTCAAAATAGACTCCGAAAGGAATCTTTGTCGCTCTCTCGTAGCCTCCGTGATCATGTTACATCATCGTTACCCCATGCGTAGTCTGCTGCGCTCGGCATCTCAAGGAATCCTCTCTCTCAGAGACATCGGAAGGGAACTCACCACGTACACCAACAAGGTAAGTTAAAGTCAGATCTATCAGATCTTACAAGAACAATGAATATAAAACATAGAATGAATGCATCAAAAACAATACAGACTGTGTGGGGGCATTTTCGTAATACATAGGTTACCTTAGTTTCGGTAAGAGTACCAACTGGGTATCGGCTTCATCTCATCCCGGTAATAGCGCCAATGAAGATTCTCACAATACCGAGATCATCATAGGCTCAATAAAAGTACCAGCTCTATATGATCCGGTCTCGGTGATATTATTATAGTTCGGTAACAGTGCCAACTCGGCATAACGCATCTCGGCAACAATGCCAGATGGCGTCCAACTTACGGTTGTGCTTGGCCTCGGTGCCATCCTCAGTCCTGTTGATTGAGACAAGCACCAATTTCAACCAGTGACAGATGTCTTACATTACAGAACATGTCAGAAGATAAGGACATGCACCGTATAAAGATAAGAAGTTACTCTTATCTGGTGATTACGTCCATAATCCCTGACAGATCGGGATAGACTCCGAATAAGATTCAATTATCCAAAAGTCAGGATGAGAACACGAAATTTTTCAGTCTATATATGCA
>QPKB01000008.1:29824877-30133713 GCA_003546025.1 Camphora micrantha | reverse complement strand
TTTAAGTGGAACTTAGTTACCCTTTTTGTGGGCCCGTTTGACTTCTTGTGAGGATGGTTGAACCGACATTCCCTCATGGTTAATCCGGTTGTATCGGTACTTAATCTAATTCAATCTTGAACGATACGGAACGACGGGATATCCTTTCTTTTATCTAAACGCGAAATTGGTTTGTTTGGGTATCGTGAATCCGTTTTCCTTTCGATGACTGAGTAGGTTGTAAAGTACTACTAGATTAATATTGTGCTTAGGATCCCATCCCTATTATGTTTTGTTTATTTAAAATTCGATTAAAGTTTGAATACCTAAGGTGCATAAAGAGCCCGGAATGTCTCCAAATTCAAGGAGTACCAAGTGATCATTACAATCGACATACGGGGTCCTTATTCACTTGATTTATATCGAATCCCGATACTTGTCCCGAATTTCAAGAAATGTGATTTATCATTCCCGAAAACATTGAAATTGTAACTAGAGCTTTTGGTAGCCCCGATATGCACTTCCCGTTGTAAATGAAATTAGTGCTTTTGAGCACCCCGTACCGCCCGTTTATTTAAGTGCATTACATATGATTTGTACATGTCTTGTTTTACATGATTTGACCTATGAGTCGGCACCACTAAGCTTGGCTTTCCTTGCCGGTTTGATCCACCGACTTGGAGACCATTTCCCGTCCCGCCAGCTGCAGTTTGGATCCCGCTACCCGGTTATTACCGTGGTCTTGTCCCGATACCCGGTTCGCTACCGTGGTCCCGTCCCGTATTATATTATGTATTTGTATATTACTTATGTTGCATCTCCTCACTTCGGTGACTGAGACAACATCTCGATATGCTCATGTCACTTCGGTGATAGAGGACTTAGCTATGTGTGGTTGCCATCTTGTCTGTTTCCCGTTCCCTTGGATACCTTACATGTTTTTATATTGCATATGTATTTGAATAAATGATTCTCTTGTTTTATGAAACTATTGCTTTGACAGGTTTAAATGTTTTCAAGATAAATTTCTTTATTGTTATGTCTTTTCACCCGTTTGCCAAACCGTCGTGTTTGACCCTTTGCTTTGGTACTCAGGTCCCGTTGTTGGTCTCCCCGAGGAGGAGCACGAGGAGGCGGTCGGAGAACCGCAATGACTAGTTGAGTGGCACGCCGATGATGTCGTCTAGACGTTCGGGTGCTTGAGTTGCGAAACATTTTGGGATTAGAAATTAACCATTCTTTTGGGGGACTTGTTATTTGATTTATATTGGCCTTTGTTGGCCTCTATTTTTGGGAACAATGTAATTAAAATATATTGTTGTAAACCTTAACTTTCTTTTGGGGTTATAGCATTAATGATCATTGCTCATTTTGATACTAGTATTAAACATGTGTTAATCTTGCTATCTTGGACATGAATGTATGAAATAAATTTGTTACACGCTTCCGCACATAAAAGAAATATTCATGTTGATGTGATATCCTCACCGCGGACACCTGTGGGAAATCGCATGTTCGAGTGGTACTCTTTGGTAGACTTGTATACGTTTTGGTTTTAATTTAATTCATACACATAACATTAGCGTCCCGATCCCGGATTAGGCCCGATGGCCCGGTCCGGGGTCGCGACAGCCTTGATCAGCATGATCCCACAAGAAATGATAGCGAATGTCAATGTGTTTAGTGCGAGAATGCTGAACAGGATTTTTAGAAATGCTAATGGCACTAGAATTGTCACACATGATAGGCATACATTGTTGTGGAACATTATAATCTAACAAAGTTTGTTTCATCCACAACAGTTGAGCACAACAGCTATCTGCTGCAATATATTCAGCTTCGGCAGTAGACAAGGATACAGAATTTTGGTTTTTGCTATGCTAAGCTACTAAGCAGTTTCCTATGAAATAGCAGCAGTCACTAGTGCTTTTCCTATCATCTATAGATCATGCCCAATCTGCATCACTGTATCCAATCAATTGTAATGAGAAGTTACAAGGATACCAGATGTCATAATGAGATGTCCCATTAATATATTTAATAATACGTTTGACAGCTTTAAGATGGGACACACGAGGATCTGATTGATACCTAGCACAAATTCCAACACTAAAGGATAGATCTGGTCTGCTAGCTGTAAGGTAGAGGAGGCTACCTATCATACTTCTATAGAGTTTTTGGTCTACCTTTTTACCATGGGGGTCACTAGAAAGTTTTGAAGTAGATCCCATGGGGTTGTAGTTAATTTTAGAGTTTTCTAGACCAAACTTCTTAATAATTTCCAGAGCAAATTTGGGCTAACTAAGAAAAATTCCTTTCTCGGTTTGGTTGACTTGAAGACCAAGAAAAAATTGCAGGGGACCGACTAGACTCATCTCAAAAGTGGAACTCTCATTAATACTGAAAATTCTTGAGCAAGTTTCTCTGAAGTAGATCCAAAAACTATATCATCAACGTAAATTTGAGCAACAAGAATGTCTTGATCAATTTTCTTGATAAATAGGGTCTTATCAACTTTCCCACAATCAAAGTTATTTTCAAGCAAATGATTTGTAAGTTTTTCATACCAAGCCCTAGGTGCTTGTTTTAATCCATATAGAGCTTTCTTAAGTTTGTAAATATATTCAGGATGATGAGGATCTTTAAAGCCCTTTGGTTGAGTAACATAAACATCTTCCTCAATTTCTCCATTTAAAAAAGCACTTTTGACATCCATCTGAAATAATTTGATTCTCATTCTACTAGCATATCCCAATAAAATTCGTATGGATTCTAAACGGGCTACTGGAGCAAAAGTTTCTTCAAAATCAATTCCTTCTATTTGAGCATATCCTTTTGCTACAAGTCTTGACTTGTTCCTCACAACATTGCCAGATTCATCTGATTTGTTCTTATAAATCCACTTAGTACCAATAGGATTTTTCTCAGTGGGTAAAGGGACAAGATCCCAAACAGCGTTCTTCTTAAATTGATTCAATTCTTCTTGCATTGCTTCCATCCATTCAGATTTAGATTCAGCCTCAGAAAAATTCTTGGGCTCGATTTGAGAGACAAAAGAGTAATGTGCACATAGATTTTGAACTTGTTTCCGGGTCATAACCCCTCTGCCAATATCTCCAATAATATTATCCAATGTGTGATTTTTCATTAATTTGGTTGAAGTAATGGCTTTGGATGGAATGATATCATTACTATCTTTTGGAATAGGTTGTTCATTATCGGTTTCAGCTTCATCATCATCTTATAGAATTCTTCCGACTTGATTTACATCATCAATAACAACATGAGCTGATTCCAATATGGTCATGGTTCTATGATTGAAAACTCTATAAGCCTTGCTCCTTTCAGAGTATTCTAGAAAAATTCATTCATCAGATTTTGGCTCAAATTTCTCCAACTGCTCCCTAGCTCTTAGAATGTAACATTTACTTCCAAAAACTTTCAAATACCCCAAATTAGGTTTTCTATCAAAGTAAAGTTCATAAGGGGTTTTGTTGGTATTCTTAGTTAGATAAATTCTGTTTATAAGATAACAAGCAGTATTCACAGCTTCAGCCCATAGATTACGAGAGAGATTCTTTTCATTAAGCATGGTCCTAGCCATTTCTTGAATTACTCTATTTCTCCTTTCAGCTACTCCATTTTGTTCAGGAGTTTTGGGAGCAGAATATTGATGATTAATTCCAAGACTCTCACAAAATTTAGCAAATTTTTCATTTTCAAACTCTCCCCCATGATCACTTCTAATCTTCCGAATTTTACAATCTTTTTCCACTTGTATCTTACTGCAAATTCTTATGATATTGTCTACAGCGTCCGATTTAGCATGAAGAAAAGCAATCCATCCAAAACGAGAATAATCGTCTACCATAACCAAAATAAATTTCTTTCCTCTAATACTTTGCATAGGTGCAGGACCAATCAAGTCCATGTGGATTAGTTCAAGAGGATGAGAAGACGATATATCCTTCAAACCTTTAAAACTCTTCTTGATTTGTTTTCCCAATTGACATGCCTTACAGATTTCAGATTTTACATCACTCAATTTTGGAATCCCTCTCACAATTTCATTTTTTGACAACATTTTCATCAATTTGAAATTTATGTGTCCCATCCTTTGGTGCCATAAGTAATTTTCTTGATCTTTAGTTATCAAGCACCTAGACTCATTATCATCAGATTCTTCTATAATGTAGATATTTCCTTTTGTCCTTGATCCAGTAAGAATAACTTGGTTGGTTTCATCATTTACCACTTTGCATGATTGACTGTCAAAGACTACCTTATTTCCTTTATCACACAATTGACTTATGCTAAGAAGATTATCCTTTAATCCTTCCACAAGAAATACATCATTTAAGGTTGGTATTTGATCTCCTTTCACACTTCCATTTCCAATGATTTGAGCTTTGCTATTGTCACCAAAAGAAACGTTTCCTCCATCATATTCCACTATAGAGCTGAATCTAGATCGGTCTCCTGTCATGTGTTTGGAACAACCACTATCTAAGAACCAAGTAGGGTTTTCTTTAGCTTTCAAAGCAGTTTGCACTAAGAGACTCTCAACATTTGTTTCTTTCATAGTCCAACTAGATAAAAAAGATTTAGAGGGAATGGTCTTGGGGACAAACTTGAAAAGGATTCTAGAGGGATTTTTGAGAGACAATCTAATTTTGTATGGGCAATTAGGAACTAAATGACCACTACGATTGCAAAAATGACAAGTCCATCTAGAAGTATAGTTTCTCTCAACTAGGGGTTTTTGGAAAGTCTTAGTAATGATTTGGAAACTATTTTTCTTGTTACTAGGGAAACTTTCAAAACCTATCCCACTCTTGTCACCATAAATTTTATGCATCCCTAACATTTGATAAAACTTATCATTTCCCAAAGTGAATTTATCAACAATGATTTTTCCTTTGTTAAGTTTCATTTGTAGAGAGTTAGTTTTAAGTTGACTAGATTCTAGCTTGGATTGTAAATTATGAATTTGGTTTTGAGCATGAGCTAGATTTTCATTTAGAGTGGTGAACTTGTGTTCTAAGTCAATCTTCTCATTGATTCTTAATTTCAATTCATCTTTTAAAACTTTTATTTCATTAACAAGCTTTTTGGATTCTTCTTTGATAATTTTGTTTTTCTTAAATAAGATTTCCCAATTTTCATACAGTTCATCATAAGCTTGCTAAATTTCAATATCTTCAACTTCATCATTTGTTTCTTTTTGTCCTAATGTGTCATCTATTAAAGTATTATGCTCATTGATATCTTCAATTAATGAAAGTAGAAGCCAATTAGGGAAATTTTCATCTTCATTATTTGGGGATTCACTGTTGTCACTATCTTCATCTTCCTCATCCCAAGTTATGTTTAAAGCTTTCTTTCCTTTCTTATCTCCTTTTTCAAAATCTTTAAGGGTCGAGCAATTTTGAGCAATGTGTCCAAACCCCTTGCAATTGTAACATTGCACATTTCTTTTAATAAATGATTCTTTGGGATTTCTTTGGAATCTAGGACTTTTGCTTTCATCAGAATTTATATTGTTCTTGTTGTTCCTAAAGAATCTTTTAAATTTAACAAACAAAGCATTATCATCATCACTATCAACCTCACTTTCATTTTCTTTTAATTGAGAGGAAAAAGCTATTCCTTTCTTTTTATCTTGAACTTCAAAGTCTAATTCATAAGTAAGGAGATTTCCTCTTAGTTCTTCAATTTTGATTTTGTCAACATCTTTGCTTTCCGTTATGGCTACAATCTTGGGCTTGAATCTTTTTGGGAGAGATCTTAAAATCTTTCTAACAGCTTTAGATTCATCCATTTTTTCTCCTAGGCCGATAAGAGAGTTGACAATTTCCATAAATTTTGAGTATAACTCATCAAATGTTTCTTCTTCAAGCATTTTAATAACTTCTAATTTAGAGGTCAACATTTGAATTTTGGCTATCTTAACCTGATCTGTGCCTTCATGAGTAGTCTCTAGGGTATCCCAGACTTCCTTAGCAAAGTTGCAATTTACTACTCTATTAAATTCTTCTTGAGATAGAGCACAATATAGAGAGTTTTTTGCCTGTGAATTTAAATTTGCTCTATCCTTCTCCCCTTGAGTCCAAGCATTTTTAGGTTTGATATTTATGGATATGACATTCCCCTCAGAGTCTTTTTCTGTGGTAGTAGGAGGATGAAAGCCATCTTTAATGATGTTCCACACATCTAAGCTTTGGGATTCTAAGAACACTTGCATTCTAATTTTCCAAAAACGATAGTGTGTTCCATTAAACAAGGGAGGTCTATTAGTGGCATTGCCTTCACCCAAATGAGTTTGCATGGTGGCAATCAAAAGAAAAACACTCACTAGGAATCTAACTCTAGGTGGTTAAACCTAAACAAGAGCAACTTGTCTCTGATACCAATTGAAAGTCCAAGAGCGAATCCTAGAGGCGGGGGGTGTGAATAGGGTGAGCCAAAAATTACTAGACCAATAATTAAATCTTTTAACTTTTAAGTCACTTATGCTTTGAGAAAGATTAATTTTCTTGTGAAGATAAGCAATCTCTAAGTTAAGCATGCACAAGAAAACTAACAACTACAATCTTGATAATATCAAACATAAGAGCATCATCCATGAAAAGAAAAACAAAAGATCAAACACCATGACACAAGCATTTATAGTGGTTCGGCCAACATGCCTACATCCACTCCCGGCAACCCTACCGGATTTCACTAGCTCAAATTAAGGTTTAGGATCACCTCAAACCTTACAAATACATCACTTATGCTTTTCAAGGCTAAGCAATAACCTATACACAATGCTTTTCTTAGGCTAAGCAATAACCTTTACAAGATGATTTTCTCTTAAATAAAATGCCTATGAATGCATGGATAAGAGAACAATGAAGTGCAATTTAATGCCTCTAAAAAGGCTGATTAGAAAGTGAAAACTTAACTTCTAGAAGCATGCATATGAATGACAAAGTCTATGAATAATGCATATACTAGAAATCACTCTATCTCTTTTTAGAAAGATGAAACTTTAAATGATGTAAAGATGATAAACATATGTATGAGAAAGAGTTGTTTGACAAACACATGGTTTTCCAAAAGATCAAACTTGAATGAAAAAGTACAATCTTAAGATTAACATGTTAGATTTGAAAGCAAGGATTCATAACTCATGTGAATGATAAATCATATGTTGATTTCATAAAGCTAAAACATTTCAAAGTTCAAAGCATGTTATGAAACACAACATCTCAAGAAGAAAGCCAACTATTTGATCATACTTAAAAGAAAACAAAGGTTTAGAAACAAAGCATGAAATTAATCTTGGGATAAAGAAAGCACACCCATTTGAAGATCAAAGGTTGAATCATTGGATTGGCTTCATAATCCCTTCACTAATTCTCCTAAAAAGTTGTCCTTTCTTGGCCTTGAAAATCCCCAAAAGGTCAGCACCTTTTTCCAAACAAAAAGTCACTTTTTATAGAGAAAAAGTTCCCAACGGATAGTCTTCGGTCGACCTGCCCCTGTGCCCGGTAGACCTGCCCTTAACGGTCAAGAATCTACCCGTTGCAGAATAAAGCCTAATGGCTAGAAGCCCGGTCGACCCACAGTGGAGCCGGTCGACCGGGTCCATTGGGCCGGTTGACCAGCCACACATGGAGTCGACCGGATTCAGCCCAGAAAAAATAATAAATTTAGAAACATGAAACCATGAGGGCTGAACACCAAGGGACCTTGAAGAACATTAAACAAGCTTGGAATCATGGCTAAAAAAAAATGAAAAACAGATTTTCAAAAGACATGAAACTTTCAAACTAAAATATGGATATCAAGAAGAAAACTTTGAAAAGCTTGAAATGATTTTTTTTGAACTCAAAGAAAGAACATTTTGAGATTTTAAAATCTGAACTAAAAACTTCATGAACTTAAGATAATTAAGATTTGAAAACCATGCATATCATTTAATAAAAACAAAGATTATGAATGAGAAATATGCATGAAGATCCTAAGATTAAGAGCATGAAGAATGAGAGGTCAAGCTATGAAAATGAATGCATTCTATCAAATTGCAACTTAACAAAAACTCTAACAGATTTCCGTTATTTGACGTACGAGTCGGCACCACTAAGCTTGGATGACCTTGTTGGTCTGATCCACCGACTTGGAGATCCCCCTCCCATCCCGCTAGCTGCAGTTTGGATCCCGCTACCCAGTTAATAATGTGGTCTTGTCCCGATGCCGCAGATTGCTACTCTGGTTCCCGACGCCCAGTTCGCTACTGTGGTCATGTCCCGTATTATTTTGTATATGTATATGTAACTTATGTTGCACCTCCTCACTTTGGTGACTGAGGTCAACATCCTGATATGCTCTTGTCACTTCGGTGATAGAGGACTTAGCATCATGTGGTTGTCATCATGCTTGTTTCCCGATTTCCTTGGATACCTTACATGTTTTATATTGCATATCGTTTTCCAGTAAATGATTCTTCTGTTTTATGAAAGTTATTGCTTTAACAGGTTTAAATGTTTTTCAAGGTAATTTCAATTATTGTTATCTCTTTTCACCCACCTACCAAACTGTTATGTTTGACCTTTTACTTTGGTACTCAGGTCCGTCGTTGGTTATCCCAAGGAGGAGCATGAAGAGGCGGTCGGAGAACCGCAACGATTAGTTGACTTGCATGCCGATAATGTCGTTTAGACATTCGGATGTTTGAGTAGTATAACATTTTGGGTTATGGCTAACCATTCCTTTGAGTTATTCATTTTGGTTATATTGGCCTTTGTTGGCCTCTATTTTTGGGGAATGCAATTAAATGATCTTTTGTATAAACTTTAACTTTTCTTTTGGGGAAAGCACTAATGATCATTGCTCATTCTAATACTTGTTAGAAATGTTTCAATCATGCTATCTTGGATATGAATGTATGCATTAGATTTGCTACACTTCCGCACTTAAAAGAAATATTCATGTTATTGTGATATCCTCACCGCGGACACCTGTGGGAAAACGCGTATACAGGTTGCATCTTTTTATCAACTCGTATGCATTTTGATTAAATAAATTCATAATATGGACTATCATCATCATTCACCATTAGTCCCAATCTCGGATTAGGCCCATGGACCCGGTCCGGGGTCGTGACAGACAGGTATCAGAGCAAGACGTGTTTCATGTAATTAAAAGAAACTAGAAATCGGACGTGGCGAGGATTCTATAGAATTTTCGTTAGCTAGTATCGTGTGAGTAATGTGTGACCCTTTATTTTTTTATCATATGCTAACAATTAGTTTTGCAGCATTATGCCACCTCGTAAAAGGCCACTAAACGGCAATCCCACAGCAAGTAACAGTGAGCATACAGGGTCAGTTCAAGAAGACATTCCCGACAACACCATGCAAAATCAGTTTCAGCAAATGATGCAAGTCATGTTAGATCAATAGCGTCAGGCTAATGAAAATCAGGCCAAATTGTAAGAACAGATGCTCAAGAAAGATGAAGACTATGCCAGAGAGTTAGCAGATATGCAAAGGCAATTATTAGAGCTTTTGTAAAGGAGGCCCAAACCGGTTCAACCTCAACCTGCTATTGTCATCAATCAAAGGCAGCATGACCCGAACACGGTATTTGAAAGGTTCAGGAATAGAGGTCTAAAAGAGTTTCTTGGATTAGAGGACCCATTAGCCGCGGATGACTGGTTAGAGCATACTGAGAATATCTTCGAGATCTTCCAATGCACCGGAGGAGAGCGAGTCAAGCTTGCAACATCTCTCTTTACCGGTTTAGCGGATTTTTGGTGGAAGACCGTCGAGAAGAGTACAGGCATATGGCAGATGCAGTAGCTTGGGCTAGCTTTAAGAGGCAGTTTGGGGATAAGTATGTACCCACCCACATCAAGAGACAGAATGCAGTGGAATTCCAGCAGCTTGTCCAAGGAAATATGACAGTCCTCGAATATCTCACTAAATTTGAGAGATTGTCTAGATATGCTCAAGAGCTAGTTGATACAGTTTAGAAGAGGATAGCTAAGTTCCTCGAATGACTGAATCCCATCATTAAGAAGGATGCTACAAGGGTTGTACCACCTACAACCTTTGAAGAGCCAATCAAGAGGGCTTACAAATTTGAGAATTTCCACCACAAGATCCTCAAACTACAAGGAAAAGGACAGACCCAACAACAGAATAACCAGTAGAGAAACCGGCAACATAAGAGGCAGAGACAAGATCAGAATGTGTAGAACCAAGTGGTATGTATCCACTATGGAAAGAATCACGAGAGTGCCTAGTGTCGTACAATCATAGGGGCTTGCTTCAGATGTAGTTCTATGAACCATTAGATGAGAGACTATACAAGACAAAATAGGCAAAATCGACAACAGCAGTGAGCCCATCGTCCAGCACCACCTCAAAACGCAATGGTTGTCCAGAACCAACTAAGGCCCCTCCAACAACAAGCATCACAGCAATAGTATAGACCACAGCAACAACAACAACAAGCCCGTCAGCAAGGGCAGAATCAGAATCAACGTCCTCCGCAGCAGAACAAAAATGCACAGCAAGGCAGGCAACAACAAGCTCAGAACAGGCCACAACAGAGAAGGCAAATCTATGCAGTCAACAGAGCTGATGCAGAAGCAGAGGGCAATGTAGTGGAAGGTACACTCCTTGTTTGTGGGTTTCAAGCTAGGGTTTTGTTTGACCATGGCTCTACACACTCTTTTATCTCTCCAAAATTTGCTAAGGTGGTTGATATGCATGCTAGATATTTTGATTTTATTTTGACTGTGGCTACCCCAATAGGTAAAGAAGTTATATGTAGGACTTTTTACCCTAGTTGTCCAGTCATGATAGGAGAGATAAAGTTACCAGCAAATCTCATTTTATTGGAGATGTATGATTTTGATGTCATCCTAAGGATGGATTAGTTAGCAGGGTATCATGCTACAATGGATTGTTTCCATAAGACCCTCACCTTCAAATTAGAAGAAACACCAGCAGCGGTGTTGTTTTGGGGAGACGGGAGTAATCCTAATACAGGGTTTATTTCAGCGTTGAAGGCTAATAGACTTCTGAAAAGCAGATGTGAGGCCTATTTGGCATTTATCACGGAGGATAAACGGTCCCAAGGGGTGGAGGAGATTCCAATTATTTGGGAATTTCCGGCCGGAGGAGATTCCAGGTTTGCCACCGAGATAGATTTCACTATTGAGCTATTTTTAGGGACCGCTCCAATTTCAATTGCACCTTATAGAATGGCTTCGGCTGAATTGGGAGAATTGAAAACACAATTGTAAGAATTGTTGGACAAAGGTTTTGCAAGACCGAGCATTTCGCCTCGGGAGCTCCGGTGTTGTTCGTCAAGCAGAAAGATGGTTCGATGAGAATGTGCATTGACTACCGGAGATTAAACCTCGTGACCATCAAGAGCAAGTATCCATTACCAAGGACAAATGAACTGTTTGATCAATTACAAGGTGCTTCATATTTTTCGAAGATTGATTTGAGATCCAGTTACCACCAGCTTAGAGTCAGAGAGTCAGATGTACTGAAGACAGCTTTCCGGACAAGATAGGGACACTACAAGTTTCCAGTGATGTCATTTGGATTGACTAATGCACCAGCAGTGTTCCTGGCATTGATGAACAAGATATTTGTAGAGTACCTGGACCAGTTTGTAGTGGTATTCATCGACAATATTTTGGTATACTCAAAGACCAAAGAAGAGCATGAAGAGCATCTGAGAGTAGCATTGCAGCTTCTGAGAGAGAACCAGCTGTATGCGAAACTCAATAAGTGTGAATTTTGGCTAGAGCAAGTAGCATTTTTAAGGCACATTATCTCCGGAGAAGGATTGTTAGTAGATCCATCCAAGATTAAGGCAGTAGTACAGTGGGAAAGACTGAAGAATGTGTTACAAATTAGAGGTTTTCTAGGATTGGCAGGATATTATCGGAGGTTCATGCAAGGATTTTCGTCGATTGCATCACCATTGACAAAGTTGACAAGGAAGAATGTACTTTATGTATGGATAGATAAGTGTGAAGATGTTTCCAAGAACTAAAAAGGAGATTAACCACAACACCAATCCTTACTTTGCCATCCGAAAGCCGTGGTTTCACGCAACACATGATGGAAAAGTGATAGCCTATGGGTCCCGGCAGTTGAAAGATCATGAGAAGAACTACGCAACACATGATCTTGAGTTGGCAACGGTTGTTTTTGCATTGAAGATGTGGAGACACTACCTTTATGGAGAGAAATTTGAGGTTCATTCAGATCACCACAGCTTACAGTATTTGTTTTCTCAGAAGAAGTTTAACGTGAGGCAGAGAAGATGGATGGAATATATCAAGGATTATGATTTTCCAATCAAATATCACCCAGGAAAAGCAAATGCAGTCGCTGATGCCTTGAGCAAAAAGTCAGTAGGCTTGGCAAATCTTAGTGGCACTTGTATTTTTGAGCAATTTGAGGAGTTGAGAATAGATCTACAGCCACTGAAGAAGGGTGTAGTATTGGCTAACATGTCAGTGTCAGAGCCTTCCTTCATTTAGAAGATCAAAGATAGTCAGTTGCAAGATCCAGAGGTGGTCAAGATTTCAGAGCATGTAACAGACTGTCCTGACTTCCATATTGTTGATGGAGTTTTGTACTACTGTGACCGTCTGTGTGTGCCAAACATTAAAGATTTGAGGAACGACATCATGACAGAAGCTTACAGTACAAGGTATTATATGCATTTAGGCAGCACGAAGATGTATTAGAACTTGAAAGGCAAATTTTGGTGGAACAATATGAAGAGAGAGATAGCAGCGTTTGTCTCCCGGTGTATGACATGTCAGTTGATTACAGCAGAGCATCAGAAGCCTCCAGGGTTATTACAATCGCTAGAGATTCCGGAATGGAAATAGGAGCACATTACTATGGATTTTATTTCGGGATTACCGAGGACCAGCAAAGGCAATGATGATATCTGGGTCATTGTGGACCTCCTCACCAAGTCAGCTCATTTCATTCCGATGAGGATAGGAAAGAAGATGCACTTGTTACATTTGGCAGAGTTGTTTGTTAGTGAGATTATCAGCAGACACGGTCAGCCAGTTTCCATCACGTCTGATAGAGACAGCAGATTCGTCTCGAGATTTTGGAAGACATTGCACGAGTCTATGGGTATGATGCTACAATTCTATACAACTTACCACCCGCAGACAGATGGCCAGTCAGAGAGAACAATTCAGACTCTTGAGGATATGCTCCGTGCTTGTGTTAGATTTCAAGACCCAATGGGATGAAACTCTACCGCTGTGTGAGTTCGCTTACAACAACAGCTACCACTCGAGCATTGGGATAGCGCCTTTTGAGGCATTATATAGCAGAAGGTGTAGAACACCTATTTGTTGGGAAGAGGTTGGTACCCGCAATTTCCATAGACCAACCATAGTGAGTGAGACCAATGACAAAGTCAAACAGATTTAAAAACGTCTGAAAGTAGCCTGGAGTAGACAAAAGAGCTATGCAAACTCTTACAGAAGGGATCTACAGTTCAAAGAATGAGACAAGGTTTTCTTGAAATTGTCACCTACGAGGGGAACATTGAGATTTGGGCAGAAAGGCAAGCTATCACAGAGATACATTGGACCTTACAACATTGTGAGCAAGATTGGTGACGTGGCTTATAGAGTAGCCTTACCACCTGAGCTTTCCGGCGTACACAATGTGTTCCATGTTTCTATATTAAAGAAGTATGTTCCCGATCCTTCAACATGTACTCCGGCACGAACCATTGTGTGATAAGATAATTTCCGACACAATGTGTTCCGGGCCCACCACGATGATTGATGAGATAAGATAATTTCCCACATGTTCCCGCGGTGAGGATTCTAAAACACGGAGATCAAACTCACATGATCAAGTATACGGACGCGTGTAGCAAATCACATCACAACAAGTCATGATTAACAATTCATTCAAGTGCACGAGTAAAATATAGCATCAAGACCAAAATATCAGAAAAGGAGTGATAACCTGACATTCCCATCATAGTTCAAGTTACAAGATTAATCAAAAGTATGTTAAGTCTGTTACATTCAAAACAAGAGGCCAACAAAGGCCAATACAATACCAAAAATATACGAAACCCAAAACATGTTAAATCGAGACTCAAGATCCCGCCCGACATCTAGATGACATCGTCGGGCTGCCACTCACGAACTGGGGTTGGCTCAACAGCCTCCTCCAGTCACCCCACCTCAAAGGCAATGCCGCCTGCACCTGGGCACCAAACTAACAAGCGTCAAACACAACGGTTTGGCAGGTAGCCAATTTAGACATGAGCATAGAACAATAGACGTTTTAAAGAAATCATATTAAACAAATCTTGCTGAATTTGAAACAATCACTTAACTGAGTTACATTTCGGAATTACGAAACAAGACTAGCATGAATACATAATTATATTATGAATAGTAAATCCACAAATAGCCCATCTTTTCTCTATCATATATAATGAAAAGAGCAAGCATGCACGACAAGCACGATATACATAGTATAACAAAACACGATTCCCACAAATACAGGATTCCGGCCACAGAACCGGACATGCACGATATGTAATAGAATACACGACTAATCTGCAGATAGTCCACATGTTTAAGGACCCCCGGACAGTGGATCAGACTGAAGGGGCAATCCAAGCTCAGTGGTGTTCACTTGGATTCATGAATGCACAAAATATGCGAAATACATTTTTAACAAGTCGAAACAAAGGGAAGAAATCACTTTTTTAAAACAAGACATGACACGACTAGCAAAAAGCATAATTAATATGCATAACAAGCTTATCAAGTGATCCCCTTTGATTCCTGAAAACAAATCTTTAAACGGGCTTCTACTTGAATTTCAAAACAAGTGCACGACGATACTTATTGTATTAAAACTAAAATACGAGCGCAAGGTCTATAAGCACATGTAAGGACCTTTGGTTGACACTTATATAATTGAAACCCAAATGTTGGAGTTTAAAAGGGAATCGGTGCCCTCGGAGTTAAAAGACATTTCAGGTTATCAAGTGTACAATATCGGTCTAAAGGTCCCTTAACATGTTCTGGTTCTCACTCTTAGAGAAATTCTTCAAAAACAGGGCATTTTGACAATTTCAGTCAGCTCACGGTCACATGTCGGCTAGCCGCAGGTGGGATGTGGCGGCGAGCCGCCAGCTGACCGGCAAGCTGACCACCGGAATGCAGGTTCCTGGAAATGAAACCGCCAATTTCGGTTGGCTTGCGGTTAGCCGAGGTGGGATGTGGCGGCTAACCGCCAGGCTGATCGCTGAGATGCAGGCTTCTAAACAAGGAACCGCGCAATTCGGTTGGCTCATGGTTAGCCAAAGTGGGGTGTAGCAGCTAACCACCAGCTGACCGCCGGGCTGACCGCCATGCGCGGGCAGTGCATTTCTAGTCAGATTTTCACATTTCTTCTTCTCTTCTACTCATTTCTGAAGTACCTGCACTTCCCTGAGCTTTCATGCTCTCCAAGGGATAGATCCACATTTCAAAACCATTCACATTCAAACTAATCCAAACACTAAATTTCCATTTCTCATCAAAACAAAATTCCAAAGTTTCAATGAAATAAGGGTTTGCAATCAAAATTAGAAATCTCAAGAACAACAAACTAATCCATAAACACACATGCAACATTAAACCCAAAGAGATTACTTGCCTTGCCCAAATGCTAAACAAAACTTCTCCTCCAAGCACACTAATCCAAGAGCTAGCCAAGAACTACAAAAACCCATGAAAAAACATTCAAAACTCACTCAAACATGCAAACAAGAAACCCATTTCGAAATGGGTGTTGAAAGTTAAAAAAACAAGATCCTTATGAGTCAAAAGGACTCCATTGAAGAGATGGATTGGAGCCCTTACCTAGAGGAGTCCAAACAAGAAACAAGAAAGGAAATGGAAAGCTTGTCCAACTAGAAATCCAAAGAAAGCAGCATCAGTAGAAAGCTTGGGATGAGAGGAAGAAAATGGTAGTCTTAGATTTCCATTTGGAGATCTCTAGCTTGATGTACAAGAGAAGAAAGTGAAGAGGAAAAAGGGTTTTCTTCTTGACCTTGGGTCTCCTAGCGTTGCAGGGATTTTGGAAATGGAAAGAGGGAGAAAGGGGAAATTGATTAAGTAACTTGCAAATGGGGCCCAATAGTGTCAATTCTTGCATGGATGAAAACATGATCTTGCGGGCCTCGGATGAAGTTGACGCAAAATGATAAAATGGTCCTTGAAATATCTAGTTTCCAAAAAGTATATTTTTGACACGGTTTTGAGATTTCAAAAACTGTGTCTAGATTTGGGTGTGAAAAGACAATTTTACCCATTTTGGGCCAAAACTTGGGTTTCTAGGCTTCAAACACAAACAGGCTAAAAATGAAAGTTACAGACAATCATAAATCCATTCAAATGAAATCAAAATCACGATTAACACGAAAACCATCACGATCTTCCCAAGCTTGCACGTACACCCAGGCCTTTCTGAGTGTGTCTGACTAATATAAAATGTTCTCAAAATTTCCAAAGCTATGTCCAGGACTAAAACTAATTATATTCTAACCCAACGATACCTAAACTCACTTATGACTAAGCACACACTAAGAATACACTAATCGAGTTAATCTTGGGTTGGGGTTTGATATCCTCCACCCCTTAGGACATTTGGTCCACCAAATAAAACAAACTTTTACCTTTGGTAATAAGTGTGGATATTCCCTCTGAACTTGATCTCTCAATTCCCATGTGGCTTCTTCTAGTTCGTGATTTTCCCAAAGTACCTTGACCCACTGAATAGACCGATTTCTCAATTCTTGCTCCTTGGTATCAATGATCTTGATCGGCTTTTCCACATACGATGCATCTTCTCGAATTTCCAAAGGCTCGTTCTGTAAAATATGAGAAGGACTAGAAACATATTTCTTGAGCATGGAAACATGAAATACATTGTGCACCCCAGAGAGTTCCGGCAATAACGCAAGTCTATATGCGACATCCCCAATCTTGCTCAAAATTTCGTACGGCCCAATAAACCTCCTTGACAATTTGCCCTTCCGTCCGATCCTCAGAGTTCCTATGACTGGTGAAACCTTCAAGAACACTTTGTCACCTACTTGAAATTGCAAATCTCTTCTGCGAGTGTCAGCATAACTCTTCTGTCTACTTCGGGCGACCTTCAAACGTTCTTGAATCAATTTGACCTTGTCACTTGTCTCTCCAACTATTGTCGGTCCATAAAAACTACGTACACCGACTTCTTCCCAACACACTGGAGTTCTGCAGCTTCTGCCTTAGAGTGCTTCGAAAGGTGCCATACCGATGCTGGAATGGTAGCTATTGTTGTATGCAAACTCACAAAGTGGAAAGCACTCGTCCCACTGAATCTCGAAATCTAATACACATGCACGTAACATGTCTTCAAGAGTCTGTATCGTCCGTTCTGACTGACCATCCATCTGGGGGTGATACGCCGTGCTAAATTGGAGTTTGGTACCCATGGACTCAAGAATAGTTTTCTAAAATCTCGAAACAAATCTGCTATCTCTATCTGAAGTGATGGAAACGGGCTAACCATGCTTACTAACAATCTCATCAACGAACAATTTTGCAAGTGGTGCCACATGCATCATATTCCCTGTCTTCATTGGAATGAAGTGAGCAGACTTGGTGAGACGATCCACAATAATCCATATTGCATTATTCCCCTTCTTAGTAGTTGGTAAACCGGAGGCGAAATCCATGGTGATGTGCTCCCATTTCCACTCCGGAATTTCCAACGGTTGTAGCAAACCTGGGGGTTTTTTATGTTCTGCTTTAATCAACTGGCAAGTTAAACAACGGGATACAAAAGCTGCTATCTCTCTCTTCATATTGTTCCTCCAAAATCTATTCTTCAAATTCTGATACATCTTCGTGCTACCCGGGTGCATGGAGTATCTTGTGTTGTGGACTTCAGTCATTATCTCATTCTTCAAATCATCCACATTTGGTACGCACAACCGATCATGAAAATACAATACACCATCCGAAATCTTGAAATCTGGACGTTTTGCGATATGTTTTACAATCCTTGCCAAATCTGGATCTTACAACTCACTGTCCTTGATCTTCTAGATAAAAGTAGGCTCAGACACTGTCATATTCGCTAACATTACACCCAATTCTAGGGTCTGCACTTCCACACCTAACTCTTCAAACTGCTGAAAAATACTGGCTCCTCTCAAGCTAGCCATGGTCACTGATTTTCTGCTCAACGCGTCAGCTACTACATTCACTTTGCCTGGATGATACTTGATTGGAAAGTCATAGTCTTTAATGTATTCCATCCACCTTTTCTGTCACATATTCAAATCCTTCTGTGAGAACAAGTATTGTAAACACCTATGGTCAGAATGGACTTCGAATTTCTCTACATAGAGATAGTGTCTCCACATCTTCAAAGCAAATACAACTGCCGCTAATTCCAAGTCATGAGTTGCATAGTTCTTCTCATGATCCTTCAACTATCTTAAGCCATAAGCAATCACCTTGCCATCTTGCAGTAATACACAACCCAGTCCCACATTTGAAGCATCCGTATAAACAATGAATCCATCGCTGCCCGATGGTAATGTGAGGATTAAAGCTATGGTTAATCTTCTCTTCAGCTCTTGAAAGCTTGTTTCACACTGCTCGGTCCAAACAAATGGAACATTCTTCTGGGTCAATTTCGTCAATGGTGCTGCAATAGATGAGAAACCTTGGACAAATCTTCAATAGTAGCCTGCTAAACCCAAAAAGCTTCTGGTTTCAGCTACACTGTTCGGTCTCTTCCAATCAACAACTGCTTCTATCTTGGCCGGGTCAACTGCTAAACCTTCTTTTAAGATGATGTGGCCTAGAAAAGCGACTTGCTCTAACCAAAATTCATGAGCTTTGCATATAACTGATTGTCCCTCAAGAGCTGTAATGATGTCCTCAAGTGTTCTTCATGATCCTCTCTACTCTTGGAATACACGAGGACGTCATCAATAAATATTGCTACAGAGTGGTCCAAGTACTGTGCAAACACTTTGTTCATGAGAGTCATGAAGACTGCGGGTGCATTTGTCAATCCGAAGGGCATCACTAAGAATTCAAAATGCTCATATCTTGTTCGAAAAGCTGTTTTCTGTACATCTGAATCTCTAACCCTCAACTGGTGATACCCAGATCTCAAGTCTATCTTCGAGAAGTACACTACTCCATGCAATTGGTCAAACAATTCGTCTATCCTTAGCAAAGGGTACTTGTTCTTGACGGTCACCTAATTCAATTTTCTGTAGTCAATGCACATTCTCAAGCTTCCATCCTTCTTTTCCACAAATAAAACCGGTGCTCCCCATGTTGAAACACTTGGCCTAATGAAGCCTTTGCTCAACAATTCTTGCAACTGAAGTTTCAATTCACCCAATTATGCTGGAGCCATCCTATAAGGTGCAATGGAGATCGGAGTTATCCCTGGAAGAAGCTCAATCGTGAACTCAACTTCCCTAATTGGTGACAATCCCGGGATTTCTTCTGGAAACACCTCTGGAAATTCGCACACAACGGGGATTTCCTCCACCCCTTGGGATTGTTTATCCTCCGTGATAAACGCAATAAAAGCTTCACATCCACTCTGTATCAATCTGCCTGCCTTGAGCACTGAAATAAATCCTACTCTAGTTTTTTTTCTATTTCCCAGAAACATCAGTTTTGCTTGTTCTCCTTGCAATCTGAATGTCATGGTTTTGCTAAAACAATCCATGGTGGCATGATATGCTTCTAACCAATCCATACATAAGATGACGTTAAAATCATGCATGTCTAGCACAATAAGGTTGGCAGGTAATTTAACATCTCCTAATAGAACTGGACAGTTTGGATAATAGGTTCTACACTCAACCTGCTTACCTACTGGTGTTGTAACAATTAAAATATAATCCAATTGACTATGTGGTGTATCAATCATCTTGGCAAAAATAGGAGATAAAAATGAGTGTTGATCCAGGATCAAATAAAATCTATGCTTCTACTCCACAAACAAGAAGTTTACCTTCTACCACGTCTCCTGCAGCTTCAGCATTCGTACGATTGAGATTAAACAAACGTCCCTGCTGATGTGGCATGTTCTGTGCCTAATTTTGCCTGCCTTGAGCATTCCTATTCTGCTGAGCAGGACGAACATTCTGATTCTGCGCTGGTGGTCTTCCTTGCTGTTGTTGCTGCTGAGGTGGTCTGTCTTGAGTCTGAATTGGTACTTGGTTCTCAGGGGCTACCTGCCTCAGCTGCTCGTTCTTGTTGGTTTGATTCTGGAGTTGTAGGCAATCCTTGATTGCATGGTTCATTGCCCCACACTTGAAGCAAGCACATGTGGCTTTGCGACATTCATGAGTCTCATGGTTCTTGCCACAGTGAGCACAACCTTGCCTCACTTGATTCTGCTCCTGCTTTGGTTTCTTGTTGTGGTGTTGTTGCCTCTGATTCTGTTGCTGGTAGTGTTGTTTCCTGTCTTGTATGATCATATTGTTAATATCTTCGAATTTGTATGCCCGTTTGACAGTTTCATCATAGGTAGCTGGTGGAACTACCCCAAAGGTATCTCTCATGATGATGGGATTCAATCCCTCCAAGAATTTATTTATCTTCTTCTGCTCGGTGTCAATAAGCTCGGTGGCATATCTAGCTAGTCTCTCAAATTTGGTAACATACTCTAGAACAGTCATGTTACCCTATTTGAGCTGCTGGAACTCAATAGCTTTCTGCCTCTTGATATGGCAAGGAATGCATTTGTCTTGGAATTGAGTCTTCAATGCCGCCCATGCCTCTTCATTGGTCATTGTCATATAGGGGTCTATGACTGTCTACCACCACTAATCTACAAGCCCATAAAACAAGGAAGCTGTGAGGTTGACTTTCTATCGTCCTGTGCAAGTAAAGACATCAAAGATTTTCTCGGTGTTTGCCAACCAATCATCTGCTATTAACGGGTTCTCATTTCCTGAAAACCCCTTTGGTGCTCTCTTCCTGAACCTCTCAAATAACAAATTAGGGTCATGCTCCCTATTGTTGATGACAATATTTGGAGCTACAGGTTGAGCTTGATGCCTATTCTAGAGAACATCCAAAAGTTGCCTCTGAACTTGGGCCATTTCTTCATCCTTTTTGGCCATTTGCTCTTGGAATCTAACTTGTGTTTCATTGGCTTGCCTCTACTGTTCTAACATGGCCTGCATAAGTTCTTGAAACTGTGTAGCTGTGGGTGTACCAGTCGGATCTGTCTCAATTTGATTACTAGCTGAAGCATTATTGGTAGGAGCTTTTCTTGGAGGCATGATGCTATAAAACAAAGAGTTAGTACATAATAAATATGGTCTAATAGTTTCCTAGATGTCATACTAAACGAATCTAATGAACTCACGAATCCTCGCGACAATCGTAAGATCTTTCTAGTTTCTTTTAAGTGCCTGAAACAAGTCCTACTCTGATACCAGTCCTGTCGCGACCCCGAACCAAGACCCGGGCCCGCAACGATGATTGATGAGATAAGATAATTTCCCACAGGTTCCCGCGGTGAGGATTCTGAGACACGAAGATCTAGCTCACATGATCAAGTATGCGGAAGCGTGTGGCAAATCACATCACAACAAGTCATGATTAACAATTCATTCAAGTGCACGAGTAAAATATAGCATCAAGACCAAAATATCAGAAAAGGAGTTATAACCTGACATTCCCATCATAGTTCAAGTTACAGGATTAACCAAAAGTATGTTAAGTTTGTTACATTCCAAATAAGAGGCCAACAAAGGCCAATACAATCCCAAAAATATACGAAACCCAAGACATGCTAAATCGAGACTCAAGATCCCGCCCGACGTCTAGATGACGTTGTCGGTCTGCCACTCACAAACTAGGGTTGGCTCAACAGCCTCCTCCAGGCACCCCCCCCCCCCCCCCCCCTCAAAGGCAATGTCACCTGCACCTGGGCACCAAAATAACAAGCGTCAAACACAACGGTTTGGCAGGTAATTAATTTAAGCATGAGCATGGAACAATACACGTTTTAAAGAAATCATATTAAACAAATCTTGTTGAATTTGAAACAATCACTTAACTGAGGTACATCTCGGAATTACGAAACAAGACTAGCATGAATACATAATTATAATATGAATAGTAAATCCATAAAGAACCCATCCTTTCTCTATCATATATAATGAAAAGTACAAGCACGCACGATATACATAGTATAACAAGACACGATTCCCACAAATAAAGGATTCCGGCCGCGGAACCGGACACGCACGATGTGTAATAAAATACACGACCAATCTGCAGATAGTTCACATGTTTAAGGACCCCCGGAAAGTGGATCAGACTGAAGGGGCAGTCCAAGCTCAGTGGTGTTCACTTGGATTCATGAATGCACAAAATATGTGAAACACATTTTTAACAAGTCGAAACAAAGGGAAGAAATCACTTTTCGAAACGAGACATGACACGACTAGCAAAAGGCATAATTAATATGCATAACAAGCTTATCAAGTGATCCCCCTTGATTCCTAAAAACAAATCTTCTAACGGGCTTATACTTGAATTTCAAAACAAGTGCACGACGATACTTATTGTATCAAAACTAAAATACGAGCGCAAGGTCTATCAAGCACATGTAAGGACCTTTGGTTGACACTTATATAATTGAAACCCAAATGTTGGAGTTTAAAAGGGAATCGGTGCCCCCGAAGTTAAAAGACATTTCAGGTTATCAAGTGTACAATATCGGGCTAAATGTCCCTTAACATGTTCTGGTTTTCACTCTTAGAGAAATTATTCAAAAACAAGGCAATTTGACAATTTCGGTCAGCTCACGGTCACCTATCGGCTAGCCGCTAGCTGACCGGCAAGCTGACCGCTGGAATGCAAGTTCCTGGAAATGAAACCACCAATTTCGGTTGGCTCGCGGTTAGCCGAGGCGGGATGTGGCGGCTGACCGCCAGGCTGACCGCTGAGATGCAGCCTTTTGGAAAAGGAACCGCGCAATTCGGTTGGCTCATGGTTAGCCGAAGTGGGGTGTAGCGGCTAACCGCCAGCTGACAGCCATGCACAGGCAGTGCATTTCAAGTCAGATTTTCATATTTCTTCTTCTCTTCTTCTCATTTCTGAAGTACCTGCACTTCCCTGAGCCTTCATGCTCTCCAAGGGATAGATCCACATTTCAAAACCATTCACATTCACCACTAATCCAAACACTAAATTTCCATTTCTCATCAAAACAAAATTCCAAAGTTTCAATGAAATAAGGGTTTCCAATCAAAATTAGAAATCTCAAGAACAACAAACTAATCCACAAACACACATGCAACATTAAACCCAAAGAGATTACTTGCCTTGCCCAAATGCTAAACAAAACTTCTCCTCCAAGCACACTAATCCAAGAGCTAGCCAAGAACTACAAAAATCCATGAAAAACCATTCAAAACTCACTCAAACATGCAAACAAGAAACCCATTTCGAAATAGGTGTTGAAAGTTAGAAAAACAAGATCCTTAGGAGTCAAAAGGACTCCATGGAAGAGATGGGTTGGAGCCCTTACCTAGAGGAGTCCAAACAAGAAACAAGAAAGGAAATGGAGAGTTTGTCCAACTAGAAATCCAAAGAAAATAGCATCAATAGAAAGCTTGGGATGAGAGGAAGAAAATGGTAGTCTTAGATTTCCATTTGGAGATCTCTAGCTTGGTGTACAAGAGAAGAAAGTGAAGAGGAAAAAGGGTTTTCTTCTTGACCTTGGGTCTCCTAGGGTTGCAGGGATTTTGGAAATGGAAAGAGGGAGAAAGGGGAAAGTGATTAAGTAACTTGCACATGGGGCCCAATAGTGCCAATTCTTGCACGGATGAAAACATTATCTTGCGGGCCTCCGATGAAGTTGACGAAGAAGGATAAAATGATCCTTGAAATATCTAGTTTCTAAAAAGTTTATCTTTGATATAGTTTTGAGATTTCGAAAAGTGTGCCCAGATTTGAGTGTGAAAAGACAATTTTACCCCTTTTGGGCCAAAACTTGGGTTTCTAGGCTTCAAACACAGACGGGCTAAAAACGAAAGTTACAGACAATCATAAATCCATTCAAATGAAATCAAAATCACGATTAACACAAAAACCATCACGATCCTCCCAAACTTGCACGTACACCGCACGTAGACTCAGGCCTTTCTGAGTATGTCTGACTAATATAAAGCGTTCTCAAAATTTCCAAAGCTATGTCCAGGACTAAAACTAATTATATTCTAACCCAACGGTAACTAAACTCACTTATGACTAAGCACACACTAAGAATACACTAATCGAGTTAATCTTGGGTTGGGGTTTGATATCCTCCACCCCTTAGGATATTTGGTCCACCAAATAAAACAAACTTTTACCTCTGGTAATAAGTGTGGATATTCCCTCTGAACTTGATCTCTCAATTCCCATGTGGCTTCTTCTGGTTCGTGATTTTCCCAAAGTACCTTGACCCACTGAATAGACCGATTCTCAATTCTTGCTCCTTGGTATCAATGATCTTAATCGGCTTTTCCACATACGATGCATCTTCTCGAATCTCCAAAGGCTCGTGCAGTAAAATATGAGAAGGACTAGAAACATATTTCTTGAGCATGGAAACATAAAATACGTTGTGCACCCCGGAGAGTTCCGGCAGTAACGCAAGTCTATATGCGACATCCCCAATCTTGCTCAAAATTTCGTACGGCCCAATAAACCCCCTTGACAATATGCCCTTCCATCCAAACCTCAGAGTTCCTACGACTGGTGAAACCTTCAAGAACACTTTGTCACCTACTTGAAATTGCAAATCTCTTCGGCGAGTATCAACGTAACTCTTCTGTCTACTTCGGGCGACCTTCAAACGTTCTTGAATCAATTTAACCTTGTCACTTGTCTCTCCAACTATTGTCGGTCCATGAAAACTACGTACACCGACTTCTTCCTAACACACTGGAGTTCTGCATGTTCTGCCATAGAGTGCTTCGAAAGGTGCCATACCGATGCTGGATTGGTAGCTATTGTTGTATGCAAACTCACAAAGTGGTAAGCACTCGTCCCAGTGAACCTTGAAATCTAATTTGGAGGACCAAATATGCCTAGGGGTGGAGGATGTAAGACCTCAACCTGAGAGACCTTGATTAGTGTTAATTAAGTTGTGTGTTAGTCTTAAGCGTGATTAGTGTAATTCGGTTTAGTTTGGACTAGAATAGTTTTGTTATAGCTTTGGGGATTTTTGAGTGCCTTTGTGATTAGTGGGGCCCTTTGGGGGTTCCACTTATGACTTTGCGTTTAATTGGAAGATTTTTCGAAATTCCATTAATTGGTGTTTTTGTCCCGTTTTACTCATATTGTTAATTATTACAACTTTTATGTTGATCTCGTTCCCGTTCGAAATCCCGAAACCCGACTTTCCTTGCTTTGAGGGCAAAACAATCTTTTTACACTAAATCTGTACCCAATATTTGATATTCTCGAAACCTGCGAAACATATACTTTTTGGAAACTAGATATTTCGACGAACAACTTTCCCTTCTTCGTCAATTTCATCCGAAGTCCAGAAAACCACAATTTCAGCTCCACAAGAATTCTTAAGGGTGGAGCCCACTCCCAATTGCTTTATAAGAGAACTTTCTCTTCTCCTTTCCCTTTTCCAGCCCAAAAGCAAACCATTTTAGGGTTTTCTTGCTTTTTTTCTTCTTCTTCTTGCTTTCCATCAATAAATCACTACCAAACCTTGCGCCACTTGACAAATAGATGTCATCATCCTCTTCACCATCTTGAGAGCTCTTCATTGATACAAATTTTGGAGAAAACCTCCATTTTCAATATTCTCATTGAGCTAGTCTTGACCATTTGGAGAACCTACAAGTAAGTAATCCCCTCCATTTTCTAGATTTGTGTTCTTGTAACCCAAGAGGAGCTCCATCTTCACTATTGGAGGCTCCCTCTCTCTATTTCCTTGTTTTGACCCTTTTAGGGTTTGTTTTGGGGGTTTTTGTGTAGCTTTGGAGCTTGGCTTGGAGAGAGAGTGTTTAGTGCTTGATTTGCTTGATTAGAGACCTTGAGGCAAGTGGATGAATGGATATTTGAGCATTTTAATGTTTTATGAAATATGTGTTGGTTTTATCATTCGTATTCATGCTATTTTTGACTTACATGATTTTGAAATAAATGCATATAAATGAGTTGGGTAGTTATTAACTAAATGAGATATTGCATTGATGACCTTCCATTTATTGCTTATTTATGGCATAAATGAATTCTTGTGATTGTGGAAATTTTCTCTCATCTTTTGTGGTTGAATGTGATTAAGAGGAAGACTTTTTCATTTGATGTTTATGGAAGTATTGATGAGGATTTGATAGTGTATTAAATGTTGTAAGAAGGAGGATTTGACCCTCTCATTTTGATGAGAAAGTATGGCTAAAGACGTTTGTAAGAAGTGGAAAAGGAAGAGAGCAGAACTGTCCCGGAATCAGTTCCTGGACAGTTCGATCGAGCGAACTTGACAGGTCGCTCAAGCGACCTGTCCAGATTAGGTTTTTGAACCACTCCAGTAGACAGTTCACTCGAGCGAGCCGAACTTCGCTCGAGCGGACTTTCCCAGAACCATATCAGAACTCTCACAGAACCTTGTTAGTTCAAGCGAACCCATTATCCACTCGAGCAAACCTCCCCAGAAAACCATTCCAGAGAGCTCGTTGCTCCAGCAAACTTCCTGTCCGCTCGAGCGACGAACACTGTTCACCTAGGGCTATTCTGGGAGTATAAATGAAATGTTTAAATGATTGAGAGAGGTCTGTTGGGAAACCCTATTGTGAGGGGAAGACTTATAAACATTGTTTGAGCCGTATGAAAAGAGAGACCAAATCACAAGCTTTCATTTGAATTTTTGAAAATCCCCGAGGTGGATAAAGAGACCGGAATGCCTCCAAACTCAAGGAGTACCAATTTGTATTGAAATGGACATATGGGACCCTTATTCACCTTGATCAATTTTGAATCCCAATACCTGTCTCGAAAATTATGAATTATGATTTATCATCCCCCGAAAGTATTGAAACTGTATTTTACATTTTGCTAGCCCGTTTATACATGCTCGAATAAAGTGATACTTGTGTCTTTGAGCATCCCGTTCTGCCCGTTTACTTACTTGCACTTGATATATTTTGTACATGACTTAATTTCTATTATTTGACCTATGAGTCGGCACCACTAAGCTTGGATAACCTTGTTGGTCTGATCCACCGACATGGAGATCCCCCTCCCATCCTGCCAACTGCAGTTTGGATCCCGCTACCCGGTTATTACCGTGGTCTTGTCCCGATGTCGCAGATTGCTATTGTGGTTCCCGATGCCCAGTTCGCTACCGTGGTCATATCCCGTATTTATTATGTATATGTATATGTAATTTATGTTGTATCTCCTCACTTCAGTGACTGAGGTCAACATCCCGATATGCTCATGTCACTTCAGTAATAAAGGACTTAGCTTCGTGTAGTTGCCATATTGCTTGTTTCCCGATTTCCTTGGATACCTTACATATTTTAATATTGCATATTATTTTTCAGTAAATGATTCTTCTGTTTTGATAAAGTTATTGTTTTAACAGGTTTAAATGTTTTCCAAGGTAATTTCAATTATTGTTATGTCTTTTCACCCACCTGCCAAACCGTTGTATTTGATCATTTGTTTTTGTACTTAGGTCCCATTATTGGTTTCCCCGAGTAGGAGCATGAGGAGGCGGTCAGAGAACCGCAGCGATTGGTAGAGTGGCATGCCAATGATGTCGTTTAGACATTCGGTTGCCGAGTTGCGTAACATTTTAGGTTGGGTTTAACCATTCTTTTGGAAATTTGATACTTTGATTATATTGGCCTATGTTGGCTTCTAATTTTGGAAAATGTAATTAAATGATCTTCTGTATAAACTTTTCCTTTTCCTTCGGGGAAAGCACTAATGATCATTACTCATTCTGATACTTGTTAGAAATGTTTCAATCATGTTGTCTTGGATATGAATGTATGCATTAGATTTTCTATATGCTTCCGCACTTAAAAGAAATATTCATGTTATTGTGATATCCTCACCGCAGATATCTGTCGGAAATCGCATATACGAGTGGCATCTTTTTATCGGCTCGTATACATTTTGATTAAATAAATTCATAATATGGACTATCATCATCATTCACCATTAGTCCCGATCCCGGATTAGGCCCGTGGACCTGGTCCGGGGTCACGACACATTGTACATTTGATTTATGTATGTTAATCCTTTCAGATTAACATGCTAAGCCTTTCTTTTCTTTTTCCCTCCTTTTCTGTTAAAAACCTACATTGTTATGCCTAACAACACACTTATGATCTATTTCAGCCGGTAATATATAACATAGTTGGCACCTTCATTCTGGATTCCGTACCAGTTAGACTCCATAGTTGTAGTGTTGGCCAATTTTTGTAGCTCAGGGCATCATACCCAAATCGATTCCACCATACATCTATGGCCATAGAAACATGAATTAACAGATAAATACATTATAAACACTAAAATAAACCAGTCTATCACTTTCAAAGCAATATCAGCATATAAGAGAGCTAATAATACCATCTAAGCAAATCAAGCACCAACTTGATAACAAATGGTGGCTTAGGTGTGCACCGTCCCTTGGGCAGATTTGCCTAATTATGCATCTACGCCCATGAAATTTTGTGCACTTGGAGTGAACCGTGGGCCCCTCCCATTGGATCTATGGACGTCGAGACCATGATGCACTTACCTCTCTTCCAAATGCTAGAATTAATAAACCTGTCTAATTCACATTCAGTTGTTGATATCCAATTAATGCTCCATGCAAATCCACCACCCTCCTAATTAGCCTCGGGTACCATTTACCCCGGTTTTCTCAAAGAATGATCGGATTACATCAAAATCTTCAAGGGTTTCAGGTAAGCAGGGAAAAAGTGCTAAAAGACCTCTCTCTTCCTGTTTCTGCTATTCCCTCTATAAAATAGGTTTCCGTTTGTTCCTTCTCTCCACATGCTTGCTGAGAACGCTGCATGAGAACCAATTAAGAATTATAGAGGAGAAGTTTCTCCGCTACTTTCTGTCTCTCCCTTTGCTATTGGATCTTATTTTACCTCTACCATCTCACAGTATGATATCATAGAACCGATTACAAGGGGACTTAACGGAAGAGCATGGCCAAAAGGGGAATAAGAAGCTGAAAAACATCAGTAAAAGGATATAATCGCGTTCTCACATTCAATTACCATAGTTGTGACAGCAAACAAATGACAAACTCACCAGGCAACAGATAATGCATATCTAACAGATGCAACTATGACACAAAATGAAATCCTCAGAAAAATCATGTATAAATATCAGAAACCATAGTGTTGACAATACATATATCACTTTAGGGAATGAGTAAAGCAACAGAATGCAGCACTCATAACCTGCTAGAACCCATGAATGGAGTGATGGAACAACAAAGGCTCTCTCCATCAATGTTAAAAACTTCTCACAAGGCTTATAGTTTACTAGAACAGACATACATGCTTCAGCTGTGCAAGTGACTCGTCATCCATCATCACCCATTACAGCAATAATTAAACCAGCATTCCTCAAGTGTTGATGAAAACCAGTTTTGAAGATTTACTCTGGCTTGGGGTTATTGTATCATTAGTAACATCAACTTCCCTCAGTGTGTGTGAAACCAGCAAAGCTACCGCCATCGTTTTCCAGAGAGAGATATAAGCTGAAATTAGGAAAATGAATTCAAGATATTATGAAAAAGAAAAGGAAAAAAAAGGAAAAAGATCACTTGAACAATTGAAGCAGGTGATACCATCACAAATTTCATTATTATTTTTTAATGGTATCACAAATTTTATTATAAGGACAAACGGTGATGTATCTGGATGGAATAATTCTATACTACCAGTAACAGAACATATTCCCTTCCCAATTCTTGTATTCATAAACAAGCAAGCATCTACAGAGACAAATAGGAAAAACACGAACCTGACGAGCAACCTGCACCAATCGCCGACTGTCTCGAGAGGACTCCATCACCAGTGTAGGCTTTTGCGGCTCTGGTAAGGGACCTTGCTTGTCTCCTGAATTTCTCCTTGAAGTGCTCTTCTTTTCAGTGGAACAGTCATCATTATGGGTGCTTAAAGGGAGCCTCTTACGCTTCCGCCGAAATGTGTACTTGAGAAGCTTGTCATTTACTGCTTGGGTAGGAGCTCCAACTGTTCCAGTTGGTTTTTCATCTTTGGAATCAGTTTTCACCAATGGAACATCAACAGTCCCAAGGTTTGTCTTACAAATTGAAACATCAGAAGTATCTGGAAGTTTTTGCTCATTACTATCTTTGTCATTCTGAACATTCTCCATTGGTAAATGACTAGAGGGATCTTCATTCTCTGATGGTATATCTGGATTACATTTCCCACTTTTTACAGTTTCACTATCTTTAGTAGATACTGGAGCAAAATGGGAGTTTAAATCCTTATGTGCCTCTTCTCCAATCACCTTCGATGGGTTTTCATCAGATTCAATCATCCCATCACGTGGGAATCGAATGAATTCTGAAGGGATAACAGCAGAAGACAATTGAGCTTCTGCAGGCTTATCAGCAGGTCCACAGGTAATAGTTTCAACAAGATCATATTTTGCTCTTTTTCTCAAAGTTCTGCGGAAAAACCTAACAATACCACCTTTTTCATAGCTGCTATCGTACTGCACCATTTCCTTTGATTTTTCCATATTCTCGACCTTAGGAGAGTTCAAAGTGCAAGTTTGTTGCATTATTCCACCATCTCCAACCATCAATTCATTCTTTGTGTGGGAGTTTCCATCATCATTTTGTCCATGAAGTGGTGAGTTCCCCGTGAGCTGGTTCTCTTCCAAGGCACGAATCTGCTGAGTCCATCCATTTTTATACAACTCAGGTTCTTTATTTCTTGTTGCAATCGAAGCTAAATCAGTGTTGCTGTCATAATAGTGCCCTGAAGGTAAATCATCCAATGATTCAGTTGGTGTGGTTGCATTTTCAAACACAAAATAGCAGCGATCATCTCCTGATGGGGATTTGACATGTTCAGTTCCTGAAAGCAGCAGACATGCAATGCAATCAGAAATGCAAATATTCATCTCCTGATGGGGATTTGTGTGAGCACTACTACCTTTTACTCTTCGTTCATCCATTGGCTTCACAAGATTAATTTTTAACTTTTCCAGTTCATCTTGCACTCTTCTCAATTCTGTCCTAAGGTCTACTACTGTTTCTTCGGCTTCATTTAGCTGAGCTTCAAGCTCTTGAACCTTTTGCCTCTGACCTAAGGACGCCGTTTCAGCTTCAGCAATCTGAAATGAGGCACACCAATCAATATTGCATTGGAGGTTGGAAAAAGATGCAAAGCAAGATGTAGTTGTAACTCTTACCAGCTTCACACATTAAAAAAAAAAATGATATAAAGGATAATTCGAAAAAAAAAAAAAAAAAAACGAACTATACAGACTCCTTATGCATTATATGAGATATCAGCTTTGGTTTTCCCATCCACTGAGGATCAGAGGATAGCATCAAAATGACGAGAACTAACAGTATGTAGAACATTTTTGAGTATTAATTTTTCATATACAAGTATGTGTGAATAACTGAGTTTGTTATTGTAATCACGAAAGTCAGAGAAGTTCATGAAATAAGAATTGAAAACTTCAAATCAGAAATTCATGAAATAAGAATTGACAATTTCAAATTTAAATAAATACTAATAGAAAACCGTATCCATAAGCCAGATAACTATGGATTTACGACATGCTGGACTTGAGCAACACAGCAGAAAACTAATCCTGGAAACATTCTCACACTAGTGCAGGAAATTCAAACGATCAATACAAGACCAAACATGCAGAAGTGAGCGCACACCCGCACATCTGGCTGAGAGAAGTCTTGTACCTAAGACATTTCTTAACCTGTTGGGAAAGGGCCAGCTTTGGGAAACATCCAGTAATGTCTACGTATGGAAGCATTTACTTTTGTAAGAGAGAGATTTCATGATCCTTGAACTGATATTTTTCACTATTTGAACCTGATTGGCCCATAAAGGGGTAGCAGATGGGTCAGGTCGGGTAAAACCAGAAGTTTGACAAGGGCATCTAACCCATTTTTTAAACCGCTCAAGTAACCCCACACCTGATGCATATTGACCACCGACCCGATTTGCATAATCTGCATCCGATGCAGGTCAACCTATTTATTTTAACCCAACCCAATCGACCCAACATGTAAAGATTGGCCCACGCCCCTTCCAATTCAAGTATGAAGGCTATATTCGAGTTTGGTTGCAGGCCCTAAAAAAGCTCAACACAAGCAGGACATATTCCATATAAATATAAAAAATATATATATATGGGAGAAGCTCCTATGAGAGCATCTCTCACCTTACTATGAGAGATAAGGTGGGGGCCCTCACATTTAAGTTGTTAGCATTAGATGTGGATGTGAGGGCTCTCACCTTATCTCTCATAGTAAGGTGAGAGATGCTCTCGTAGGAGGATCTCTCTCTCTATATATATTATATATATAACTATTCTTAGTACCTTTAGGAAAAAACTAACAATAATTCTAACTAACTAAAGATTATATCACCAAAGTTAAAAATAACAAAAAGAGGCAAACTATTACATCAGGTTCTCGGCATGAACATTGTTTATGTGGGTTATGCGGTTTATGTGGGTTAACCCTAGCCCAACCTGATTAAAGCGGGTCAGGTTTTCTTGACCCATATCCAATCCATATATATTTAGTCAAGTTTAGAGAGGTCAAACCCAGGTCCGATAAGGGTTTGTTAGCGGGTCAGGTCAAGGTTCTGCCACCCCTGGGCCAAGGTATGCCAACTTTGAAGATTGTTTTGATTGGCCATTCATTGTATAGCAACTCTAAACCAAACCAAGCCTTTTCCCACTAAGTGGGGTCGGCTATATGGATTTGATGACGCCAATCAAATCTGTTTAGGGCCATGTCCTCCGTTAGATCCATATAGGCAAGGTCATGTTTAATAGTTTCTTTCCAACTTCTCTTGGGTCTCCCTCTCCCTCTCCTACTCCTGACAATCTCCATGCTTTCACACCTTTTAACAGGTGCTTCCGTTAGACATCTTCTAACATGACGTCCAAATTAAAAGATCCTACGAAAAAAAAAAATTTGCCCAAATTAAAAGATCCTAGCCATCCAATATTAAAACAATCATATATTTTAAATGTAAATCATTGTTGTGGTTTCCATTTATTATAGATTTACAGTCAATTTATAGGTAACTGATCAAATCACTATGACTTTTGGATAAGAGAAAATTTTCAGGTATGAAGCATCCACTAGGAAACTTTACCAGCTCAATGTTCCGAATCAATGAACATGTACGAACTCAAGCCTTGAGCATAATGAACAAAACCTTGGGTAGAGGATCCCAGAAAAATTTCTCGCACTGCTCAATCTTATAGGGAATCCGACCAAATAAAAAATAAAAATAAAAATAAAATAAAATAAAAAAACATTCTAGATTATGTTAGCTCCAGATAGAATATATTCCCATTTTTAAAAGGCACATTATAGTGCTATTACCATCCAAAGATCCAAATGCACAAATAAAATCAACCACAAAGAAGCCTTGCAACTTCCGAGCGAGGTAGTAGACTGATTATCTATTTATTATATAATTCTGTTTCTCATTAAAAAATTAGAATAGGAATTGTAAGGTCCCAGCCTTTATTAGCTATAATTATAATATTTAATTGTGCTTTGTATCGATTGTGAGTGTTTAGATGGGTAATTAACTATATGGGATGGTTAGGAGCTATGAAGCACGGACACAGACACAATATGATATGGATACGCCATTTCTCAAAAAAGTAGGATACGATACGGCAGGGATACGTTGAGTTTTTTTTTTATATAAATATTTTTTTATATGACTAATAAAAATAAAACATTATTTCAATCAAAATAGCCATAAACTTGACCGGAGAAGACACACTACCACCAGTAGAATCTATTGAAGACAAGTCCCAGGGACCCAGAACTGATCCAATCCAAGTCATCACTAGTTCTGCTCAAGCAAACTCAGTCAAGTCTGTTGCACTATCCAAGTACAGTTTCAGCAACAATTCAAAATGCAAGAGAATAACGTGTAGTGATCTTATCTCCTTATTTTATGTCATCATTGTACCCTCTTCGAAATATTATAAATACATGAACTTATCTCTTCAGAAGATAAGAAGAGAAAAGTCATTCAAATACAAATCTATTTTTAACATTCATAGAATCCATATGACCTAGGCTAATATAAACAGAAAATATAATGTGTAAAAAAAAAATCTGATCAGTATAAAAAAGAAAAAAAAATCTGATCAGTGTAAAAAATATAATAATGTGTAAAAAAAAATTCAGATGTTTTCCACTCACTGTTTATTCGTAGGGTCCACCACACGTCGCAGCCCATAGGACTCCATGTCAAAAGATCCACCATTCAAGGCCATTTTCGCTTTCGCCACGTCTCTTTTGGACGGCTCAGATCTTCCCTCCCTCTGCTTTTGCCCTAAGCATATAGACACTACCCCAGTCTCCTCTCTCTCGTGCCCTTCATCCCCTTACCTTCTTTGATTTCGATGACAAAAATCCCTGTGAGAAGATTTCTTTGTTTGAGTAGATTGAAATCCCCAAACGCCTCTACTTTCCCTGTAATTCCTCACCTCTTCAGATCTCGTCTTCAATGTTGTCAGCTTCTTCTAGAAGGTTCTCCATTGGCTAGGCCCTCGCTCCCAAGAAACAGCAGAGTTTCATCCAACCATCCACTGAGAATAAACAGCAGGTCTTTGTGCCTTGTTGCCAAACAGATGAACCCAGCCCGTTTTCAACTTGCAGTGATGATACGACAGCGGACGAACGGCATCCAGATTTTCCAACGAAGCCCGGAGAGCACTGAAGAACTGCTGCCCTCTATTTGCTGCACTAACAGATCCAGGGCCCGGAGAGCACTGACGAACTGCTTCTCTCTCTGCTGCAAACGGACGAATGGTGCAAGCTACAGCTTCTCTCTCTCTCTCTCTCTCTCTCTCTCTCTCTCTCTCTCTGCGCGACTGATGTTGGTGTTGGAGAAGAAATAGGGGGAACAACACTCGTTTTCCACTTAAACGTGTCCGGCGATGTGTCCAGCACGTGCTCGAAATACAAAAAGAAAAAAAAAATTGTGGATACGTTTTTTTACAAATCCCGAATGTATTGGTGGCGTATCCAGGCATATTGGACATATGGATTCGTCGCCCATTTCCACGTACCCGTGCTTCGTAGGTTAAGAGTGGTTATTTGAGGTTCTTGGGATTGTGCATGGTTATTTGTAATTTTAGAAAATTGGGACTGTAAGGCCCTTTGTTGTAGTTGTTTGGTCCTTGGGAGAAAGGAAGTTTTCCATTGATTTTCCAGAAATGCCCTTAGTTGCCCTTGAGCTATTTTAGTAATAAGGGTATTTTAGTCATTTGACTCTCTCTTAAGCAACAAAATCAACTACAAGAATCTGTTTCGTAGCTTCTTTCCTAATTCTCTCATTCCCCCCCACCCTCTCTCTCTCTCTCTCTCTCTCTCTCTCTCTCTCTCTCCAAGCAAGAAGAGCAAGATCTACCATCTTCTCCAAGAGATTTCATTGAAAAATCTACACCAACAAGAAGATCCCTAACTTTTGTTCCTCTCTCTCTCTCCCTCTTATTGAGGTGAACATCTAACCCTAATTCCATTTTCTTGTCTTCATGTTAGATCTATGGAAGATTTGAGCCCTAATCTCTTCTTCTCCATTGGATTTGTGTGTTTGATGTCTAGATCTAGGAGTTTAGAGGGTTTGGTGTAGTTCTTGAGGTTTGCAGCTAGAGATCTTCGATTTGGAGTGTTATATCAAGGCAAGTTACAATATATGAATTACATAGCATGCATGTTTGTTTTCCATGATTCTTGTATCCAATTGTGTTAGATCTGATGCTTGATGTAGAATTCACCAATTTCTAAGTTCTTTTGATGATTTGAGACCCTATGCATGTAATTTGGGACCCTTTGATGATGGAAAACCTTAGATCTAGGTATTTTAATGATGATGAATGGTTACGAATAATGTAATAGATAGATCTTTGATGTTGGATGGAATGGGAGAGCAATTCCTAAGAATTTGCAAGAAATCTGCATTTAAGCCGTATCTCCTTTACGGCTATCCATAGGCTCTCAGAAAAGCTAACCCTAAATGTACTATGGCTAAATTTTCCAGAGAACCAAAAATGCCCATTTTTCTCTACGGCAGCCTTATGGCCAGACGTAGGGCTACCCACAATGAGCCATAAAGCTAGCCATAGTAGACTCATGGGTAGCCGTATCACACCCTTGGCTAATCGTAAGACTGGGTTCCGAAAAATGAAAAATTTGTTTCTTTTGATCTTTAGACCATGTTTGGGAACCTCATCCCTATCTAATGGCTTTAATTATATGGGACTTATGCTAAGCGGATGAGTGAGCTTAGCATTCGCTTATGAGTTGCTCAATGTAAGGTTTAAGAGGCAAGGCTAACTCAAGAAGATGGTGAATGTGGGATCTTTGAATGCCTAGACCATTAGAGCACCAAGAGTGAATTATATTGCATTTGAAAGCCTCATTTGACCATTGAGTTGAATGGTCGATTGTCCACACCCGAAAGACAACTAATGACCTAGGATAGGCTACCTCTATTTGTCCTTTGATTCATACATGATGATATGATCTATATTGCCTTGTATTTGTTGACCTCATACCCTATGGATACCTTTTATTTTATTAATTATGATGACGATGAGGAAGACGACCAAGGGTTCACCTAGAGGATATATATGTTAATGATGGAGGAACTGGATTACCCATGTTTGAGGCTAGGCTAGCTATTCAATAGCTTGGTTGGGAGGGGACTACATATGGTATTGTATTTGGATTTTGATGGATTTGCTTTGGACGGATTTGGAAATTTGGAGTAGTTCCCTTTTTGTTTGATGGATATATTGTTTACGTAAGAGAAAAGCCTAAGCCGATACTGTCCTTTGGGTCAGCCACCACTCAGCTGATCAGCTAGCCACAATTTGGATCCCCCGTGTTTAAGGCTATTTATTACTTTGCCATCTATAGATTGGATTTTGAGGTGGACCGTGGACGTACGCCACTGGGTATTACTTTGAAGCTTTGAGTACCAACTTTGGTCGGCTTTTCCGTGCAACTTTGTTTTGGCTGGGCTTGTTATACCGTGCATCCTCACCACAACTCTGTAGAGTACGGGAGGGGAATGACATAGTATCCCGTGGTACTTAGCTTATGTGGATTGATGCCTATTTTGCTACGATGTTCTTATTTTGTAGATGATCTTATTAATCATTTTTATCATCTTATAGTCTAATTGATGCATGCATATTGTGTTTCTTATATAGTCTTGCCAATTTTTCCCACACTTGATCTTCTTTACCTTGGTCCTGTAGGAAGTGGATATCCTTCCTCTTTCTCAGACGGTGAGGCATTCTTCAAGGCACTAGTTGAGAAGAAGCAAGAGTGGGGTGTGGTGACAAAGCTTAGAGTCACCTTGGCTGTGCAGGAGAGCCAAATCATATTGATAGATTGTGTTTCAGTTTTAGACTCTTATTTGTCTTGTGACCATATTTGTAATAAATTGTCTTGCTTTCCTTTGAAACTTGAACTATATGTATTTGATGACTTGTCTAGTTTTGATTTCATATATGGATCGATACTTGCTTCTGCATATTGATTTTATAGCTTCCGCACAAATGTTGTTTATGAAATGTGAAAAGTTCAAAAACTCACATGCAGACTATGATCCTAGTTGTTTCTACTGGTCACTGCCCCGAGATTTGGACTCCCAAGTTGTGCTTGGAAATCCGGGTTTGGTGGCATGACAGGTATATCAAGGGTCATCCAGATCCTACATTCAATATCCAGATCCAGATCCACTGAATTAAATAATTGTATCTAGAAACAAATCTGGGGTCGTCTAATAGAGCTCAACTCTAAAACTACTCACTAAAAACAAAACAGTTTCGCATGCACGTTGGTGTAATAATGAGAAACCACTGTACCTTATGTATGAAACATGCTATAGAAACTCACCCTTTGAATGGCTAAGGACACATTCAACTTTATGAAGCTTATCTACTCAGGCCACCTATGATATTTTTGTTCTTCCACTCAACTCTTATCAGTTACTCCACAAAATGACATGTCATTCCTCCCACACTTCCCCAGAATTGCATTCCTCTTCTCAAAGTACCTTCCACAAGTAACCCTTCAATTTATCTCACACAGACAGTTTCTCACCTTTTGTAAATGCGCGAAACTATCTCAGAAGACTTCTCAAGCAACATTATTTTACTTTTCCCAATTGTTATTACCCAAAAATTACTTCTGATGTATTTGTTTCTAATTTTGTCCCTTCTAAACACACTGAACATCCTTCTAAGCATGTGCATCTCAGCTGCACCGGCTTTAGCTTCTTCACATTTCTTCATTGCCCAACATTCAGCTCCATATAGCTCCTAGGCTTATCATGAACTAGTCTATTTAATATTAACCGGAACACATCAATCACATGACACTCAGAGAGCTTGTCTCCACTTAGTACACACTATAATGATTCTACTAGTTATCTGTGACGTAAACCATCCACTTTATTCGGCAATAGCTCATACGTAACTAAATCTATCACATTGTGGTACTTCGACTTCACTGCTCTAACCCATTACACCTGCACTCCATATATTCAATCTTAGCGCTACTTACTTTTAACTCTTCTTCTCACTTCAGCGCCTCTCTCCAAAGTTCCAATTTATCGTTCACTTGCATTTTTGTTTGACTAATTAGCACCAGATCATTGTGAAAATACACCACGATAGGACTCCATCTTAGATATCTGCAATTAAGAGACCCATGATCAAGGAGAACAAATGAGGGCTCAAAGTGAACCCTTAGTGCAAAATAACTCCAACGGGGAACTTGGATGCTGCCGATAAACCGTTCTCATACTTGTAAGTGCCCCCTTATGTGCATACCGAATAATATCAATATACCCCTTAGGGATGCTTTTTTTCTTCAAAGTCTGAGAAACTAATTGGCTTGCCACCCTATCATATGCTTTCTTTAGTTCAATAAAAACCATGGGCCCTATCATATGCTTTCTTCAGTTTAATAAAAACTATGTGTAATTTTTTTTCCTTTTCCTTTTTCTCCCTGAACTCTGCATGATTTCCCTCAAAAGAAAAATAGCTTCTATAATGGACCTACTGAGCATAAATCCAAATTGGTTCCATAAAATACTAGACTCTTGTCGTAGCAATTCATCTATTATTCTCTCCCCAAATATTAAATGTACAACTCATAAGTTGTATGGCTCTATAATTAGAACAGTTTTGAATACAAATCATTGTACTCTTTCACCCTTCATCAGGTATTTCTTTTCTAACAAAATTCTTATTTAATATCCAGTGATGCAGGCTACATCCATGGGCCAGGCCCAAGCCTATCCTTATATTTTAGAGTTTGATGTTTCAGAAGTCTTGTTATGTTAAGAAGTTAATTTGTTAGGAGATTCACATTGTTAAGTAGAAGCCTTGGGTGCAATTGGCTGCAAAATCAAAAGTCGGTTGTAAAGGCAACAATGCTCTCCCACAAAGATGGGCCTAATTCAGGTGTCAACATTGATCAACTTGAAATTAGGTTCCTTTAATGAGTTATTTAGTAACCTATCAAAAAATCTCAACATTGTGTAATTCTGACATGATTCAAATATTATGACTCATTTTCTGATAAGGTTCTTTCAAACTACAGATTCTGTTGAATTTAGTAAGAGTTGGAGTGCAACTTGTATACATCCCAAAACTGTTTCTACAAATACTTGTAGCTTCTCCCTTTTAGACATAGATCTCATTAATTAAATTATCCTCTCTTACATTGTGAACGTGATTACATTCTTGGGGAAACCCTAGACCTAGTAGTAGTGCTAAGCCAGGCCTCGAGGTACATTTGATGGGACTGACCCTATCATTTCAAGTTTAGAGATTGGGGCTAACTACCCTGATTAGATGCAAATTGAGTGTGTTTAACACTAATTAAGTGAGTTATTCTGTTTGAGTAACTCTTGAAATGGTTTGACGGCGTTTGGACCCCGTTCTGACTTAGAAAGGGTAGTTTCGTACAGTTGGCCAGTGCCAAGGGCATTTTGGGTATTTCGGAAAAATACCAGGTTAGGTTCATTAGAATGTCCAAGCTATGCCGAACAACCTTCGTGTTCAACTTGTGCCCATTTGATTTCCGGAAACCCTTTGTTTCGCAACTTCCTGTCAGACATAGGGATATAGTCATCTTTTCAGTAAAAGTTGAGTTTTTTCTAGAAGTCTCCAAAAATTGTGATTTAGGGCTTCTTGGAAAGCTAATTTAAATTGGAGAAACTTTCGTTAAGACTCCGTACTGTTCCAACATCTGGACGAACTCCATTTACACTGTTTGCTTTACACTTAAGTCTGAGTCAAAGTACCTCTTTTGGAAAAGTTAACTCTGTGACGGAGACCTCGAAAATTGTCACACTTGGGCTCGTTGGAAGTAAGAAATTATTTCGCAAAACTTTCATGTAGGACTCAACTCGTTTCAATGGCTCGAAAATTAGTTTAGAGGTCGAATTCATCGTGTCCATACAACTGACTTGTGAATAGGTTAAAGTAAAGCCTATATAAGCAAGAAATACCCCAGATCAGTTATCTCTTTCTGTCTTTTCTTCCAAGCCATTCCAGCAGCCACTTTGAACCATGGTTTAAAAAACAGGACTCGGGACCCAACTCGGGCATGGCTGAGACCGAGTTGACTCGCCCGAGTATGGGACTTGCCCGAGTCGCGATCCATCCACTTCAGAACAAGAAACTTGAAAAAAATAAGAAAAAAATAAATAAAACAGGAACCCTACTCCCAGCCCAGCCGACTGAAAAAGGAAGAGAAAATAAAAGAAGAAGAAGAAGAGGAGGAAGAACCGCACCAGCAACAGAGCAACATCAGCAAGAGAAAAGGAAAAAAAAAAAAAAAAGAGTGAAATAAAAGAGTAGAGAGAGAAGACCAACATACCAGGCTACCAGTAGCAAAGAACCAGACAGCACCAGCACCAGCAGCACTGCAACAGTCCCAGGCTCCCAGCAGCAGAGCAGCAATAGCACTGCAAAAGCAGCAGCAGCACTACACCAACAGCACTAACAAAGCACTGCACCAGGCCAGCATCTCTCTCTCTCTCCCTCTCTCTCTCTCCACCCTCAAAACCAGAAACCCTTTCCCAACCCTTTTTTTGCCATTGAAAGAGCCTTTCCCTCACTCTATTTAAACTTTTTTTTACAAAAGAAACTTGTTTTTTTCTGTTGTTTAACTTGAGCCGAGTCCGAGTCATGTAGTCTCGACTCGGTAAGTGCCGAGTCCAAGTCCGATTTTTAAAACCATGCTTTGAACCCCATTTTCATCTCTTTTCCTTTCACAAATCGAGATTCTGATCCGATCGAAAGCTTCAAATTGACGACGCATACGTCTACGTAGATTTTCGTTGGAATCCATGGTGGAAACCATAGATGTCAACTCGAAGTAAGGAAATCTAATCACATCCCTACTACGAAACCTAATCTTATAATGATAAGAAATTCTAATTATATCATAATACTAGCCTAATATAACTCAAATTGAATCTAACATAATTTAGGACAAACTTACTCTCAAATTACAAATAAAACCATTGACCAAAATTATAAGTAAACCCTTGTTTCTGAAAATTACCCCCCTAACTGGTACATAGATACTATGACTGACTTGGAATTACTAGACGTGCTTCCTTCCATGTATGGTTACTAATTTCGAATCAATTAGTGTAAGGCCTCTGTCCTAATTGTGTGTTTAGTTGCTAATTAATTGGGATTAGTGGGTGATTAGCTATTTTCCTGGGGGGTTAGATGAGAGATTAGATGGTTTTAAGGGAGTTTGAACCTAGTTGGACACCTAGAAAGACCTTGCTGTAAGCCTAGTTGAGTATTGGAGGTTATTGCAATTTTAGGATCTTGTTGGTCTTGGACACCTTGGACAATGGGAATTGTTCCCAAACACCCTTACCTTGTAGAAACCACCCTCTTGTTGGACCCAAATTTCTTGGAAAAGCCCATTTTCTTGAAGTACTAGAGCCTTCCCAAACCCTTTCTTTCATATAGATCTATGATCTAAATGCTAGGATTCTTGCATGCAATCCCTTTCAGCCCCAATTCCCTTGGTTTTGTTGTAGGATCCTTTGTTGGGGGGCTATATGTTGGTTTTCTTGGAGATTAGCTAGAGATCTTAAGGGAATACTTGAAGATCTAGGAGAATTCTATCTAGATCTAGCTTGGGCAGGTAAAACATCAATAATTTCATAACATGCATGCTTGTTTTCCTTGTTTTGATGTTAGATCATCTAAAATACCCTATTTCAAGCTCTTTGTTCGTTTCGATGTTGATCTGATGTAAATTGGAATGTTAATGGCTAATTTGATAGAATTAGGTTGATGCCATCCTAGGGTTAGGATGCAAGTGCCAGGGCACAATAAAGTTCCCGCAGGAACAATCACATGAAGAAAACAACTCTCCCATGATAAGCCCACAAAAGGGAATTCTATTAATCAAGTCTAATCTCTTGGATCATTGATCTCTACAATGTTATATTTATAATAAAAGAAACTTAAACCCTAAGAAAGCATTCCTAATCAAACTAGGAAACAACTAATAATCCTATCCAAATTAGAAACTATTCCTAAACACAACTTCTTAAATAAAAATTAGAAACTAATAACCATTAACAAATCAGAATGGTACGGGTCCCACATGTGGACCACACCTCTTGTTGCAATAACGTGGAATTGCTTCTGCATCATTCTCCCCAGGTTGGAAAAGAGTTCGAGCTCGAACTCGGCTCTGCTTCTGGATGTTGTTTCTGTAGATAGTGTGCACGTGAAGCGCTTCCTTGGTGAGATGAGAACGTGACCCTTTCGTTGGGGGCGTTGGCTTCATAGGATGGAGTGTGACTTGCTTTTTACCATGTAGGAAGGTATATGTGTTATCACACATGCCATTAGTTCCATTCTTATCATACATCCATGGACGACCCAACAAGATATCACAACTATCCATGGGTATCACATTACACCACATAGTATCTGTATAATCTGCACCAATGGAAAATGTAACTGGACATGCATATCAGACTTGCACTTCATCACCTGTCATTAACCATCTAGCAAAATAAGGACGATGATGCTTCCGAACTTTCAGCTACAAACGATTCACAAAAGCTTGGGATATGATATTTTGACAACTGCCTCCATCAATGATGACTGTGCATTCTTTACCACTGACTATTCCTTTGGAGCGGAAAATATTTTCTCGCAGCCATTTCTTCTCAGTAGTCTATGTAGGTTCTTGGATGACCATGAGAGACTCAAGACCCTCCTCGGGCAGAGTATCCTCCACTTTCTCTGTTTCAGCCTCTTTAGGATCATCTGGAACATCAGGCTCACCACTATCAATCTCAATGAAGTGGACACGTTTTGGACAGTCTACCGCACGATGCCCTTGTTGTTTATAATTAAAAAATGTGAGCCTATTTTGTCCCTCGGGCATGTTAAAAACTTTCTCTGATGACGTACTCGGTTTAGAACCTGCAGTGGAGGAATTCTTCTGCATCACCCATTTGGCTGCATTAAGCTTTTGGGCTTGATGATTTGCAATTCCCTCGGCCTTGATAGCATGCTGAATAATCTCATCAACATTATCAAAATGCTTGAATGCAAGGATATCTTGAATGTCAAGTGTAAGCCCATTAAAGTATCTGTCAACTAAGACCTCATCATCTTCATTCAAACCACAACGGGCTTGCATCGTCATAAACTCCTCAGAATACTCAACAACTGTCTCAGATCCTTGTTTCAAGTATTGAAAACGTGAACACAGATCTCTGGAGTAATTGACAGGCAAGAATTTTTGCTTAAACAAATTTTTCATTTCGGCCCATGTGTCAACAAGGTCAATTTGTTGGTATCTCCTCTTCTTTTGCAACTCGGTCCACCATATCGCAGCATAATTGTGAAATCAAGTTGCTACCAGTGTAATTTTATGACCATCCGTCATTGGTTTGTGTGCAAAAATATTGTCAACGCACACTAACCAATCCAAGAACTCATCTGGTTTCAATTTCTCATCATATTCGGGAATTACAAGTTTAATACCCAAATCACGATCAACATTGACGGCATGTGGATCACGTTGATTTCGACTATGTCTTCCATCATCTCGATGATGATCTTCATGCCGATTAGTTTCCAAATTGGTTGATCGGTCTTCAATCCTATCAAGAGTCGCTTGCATTTGAACTTGCATTTGAGTCACCGTTGCGGATAGTTGATGAACAGTGACCGATAATTGTGCAACGGTTCCCCTTAAATCATCATCATTGTGAGAGGAAGACTCCGCGTCAACTTGCTTTTTGGGAGGCATCTTTGTATAATGCAAATTTAAAATTTGTGACTAACCTGATGTGTAGATCTGCTCACTGCGATCACGCTGGCGAAGACGGATGGAAAATCGGATGCTAGATGTACTTGATATCGTAAAAAGCAATCTCAACCGTTGATCCGATGCTGCTGATGTAGAGATGATGTCAGCACAACTGGACTGGATTCTTCAAAACAAGTTGGGTTCCATATTAATTGGGTCGGATCCACCTGATCCAAATGTATAAATCAGGCCCAAATGAACTGCCTATGGGCTTCGTGATCTGACCTGAACAAACCCAGAGGCCCAAAATATCGTCTCGGCCTGCGTGACGAATGAAAAAAGAAAAGGGTTTTGAAACACCCCATTTCGTTGTACCTTCATGAAAGAAGAGGAAGCAATGAGATGAGGGAGCATGCGCTAGTGTTGGAGCTTGGCGACTTCACGAGAGGATGGAGCAGACGATGACAATGGAAAGCACGGCAGCGACTGTGACGGCACGACGACTAGGGCGCGATGGTGCACGGTACACTCTTTCCTTCTTTCTTTTTCTTTTTTCCTCCGTCTGCTACTCCTTTTTTTTTTTTTTTTTTTTTTATTGTCTGGGTAAGGGCTTTCTGTGGGTGGAAGGAGAGAGAGAGCAGTGGAGAAGATGGGGATGGGCAGGCAGAGAGGGTCGACGGGGGTTGTATCGCTGGAAGGGGAGCTCGGAAGAGGTATGGATGGTGCCGAAGGGTGCTGGGCTGCAGTTTTTTTTCTATGGAAGGACGGCGTGGTTCTGGGAGCAGATGGATTGGAGATGAGGACGACTAGTAATTGGGGTTTGGCAATGGGTCGTGGGAAGATGGTGGGTTGTCGGGAATGTGAGCAAGGAATGGACAAAATGGATGGACGATGGGTAGTTGTGGGGATAGAGGTAACACGCCAACGATCGAGAGATCGATCAGCTCTGATACCAATTGATGCAATTCTAGGGTTAGGATGCAAGTGCCAAGGCACAATTAAGTTCCCACAGGAACAATCACGTGAAGAAAACAACTCTCCCACGATAAACCTACCAAAGGGAATTCTATTAATCAAGTCTAATCTCAGAGATCATTGATCTCTACAATGTTATATTTATAATAAAAGAAACTTAAACCCTAAGAAAGCATTCCTAATCAAACTAGGAAACAACCAATAATCCTATCCAAATTAGAAACTATTCCTAAACACAACTTCTTAAATAAAAATTAGAAACTAATAACAATTAACAAATCAGAATGGTACGGGTCCCACATGTGGACCACGCCTCTTGTTGCAATAACGTGGAATTGCTGCTGCATCATAGGTGTCCTATGTGGTGGATTAGACCTTGATTATGTTGGTTGAGATGAAATTCTACAAGTTTTGGTGTTTGGATTGAAATCCCCTTTGAATTCTAATTTATCTTTTTTAATCTACAAAACTGGGGATTTACGGCCAACCTTAAGACCCCTACGGATGGTAGTAAGGTTACAGAAGGTCTGTCACGGCTGCTTTTGCAGAACTATGTAATTTCATAACTTTGTACAACCTCACAATTAATCGTAAGGGTCTATACGACTAGTCACTTATGGCTAACCGTAGGCTATCTTCCTAGCTAACTGTGAATGTACTACGGTTGCTTTTCCAGAAGGCAAGCCGTAAGGCTAACCATAGAACACTCATGGCTGGTTGTACCCAGACCACGACTTAAACGTAAGCCTGGGTTTTCCTTAAATGCAGAATTCATACCTTTAGACCATTGGACCAGGTTGGGACCCTTAAACCATGTCATGCCCTATTGTTAATTAATTGTGGGACCATCATAGGTGGTGTTTGAGTTGGAACTCACCTACGGATTGCTCGAATTTGATTAGATCAATGCTAGGTCAAGTGCACTAAGGTTTAGGGTATATGATGTCATCGAACTTCGGAACGCCAAGGTATAATTCTATTTGGACATCAGGGACCCTACGGCTACGTAGAGTTGGATGGCATTGACCATGGGCAATCTAGACCCTAGGTTGGATCTTGTCTCTTGTCCTTATCTTGCTTTGTCTCATGAGACATGTTCTATTGTATTTTATTGCTCGCATGGCTTATACATGCTTATCTAGTTGTTTCACTTATTGTATTTGTTAAGTTTGATATCATGTTGTGATGAACCTTTACCTTGGACCTAGGATGGACGTTGTGACCCATGATTATGAGATGGACTTGTACCCTAGTGATGACCTAGAGCTAGATGGACGTTGTGACCCGGTCCGCTCGAGCGAACTGAGTATAAAATTTTTCTTTTGGCAGTCCGGGATTTTCATCATGAGATGATGAATGGTATCCTTTGAGGCCGAGTTCCTCCTATGTTCTTGATACTAACTTTCCAGGTTCATGTCCTCTCCATATGGCCCACAAGTTTTTTACTTTTTTTTTTTTATGGTTGATGGTTTATTTGAGGCAAAGTGTAAAGGGCATCATGGTTTCCATGGTTTCCCGTGAAAGGGCAAGGCATAGTGAATTTCCCTATAGCCCTTTTATTTCCATGTTCAGATTACCATGTAAGTCTCATTATCGAGGCATAGGAATTTATGTAATTTTTCTAAATTTGTATATTATGGCGATGTTCGAGACAAAGAAGGAAAGTGAAGTTAGACTCCTAATCAAAGAGTTTAAAGATTACCAAAAGCGTTTTGGAGATGCCCAAAGAGTTTGAGGAAGCCTAAAGTTTTGGAAAGTCTAGAAGTCCAAGAAGTCTATTCCGCTTGGGCCATGTGGAGGAGAGGACTAGTTTCTAATTTTAACACTTTTTTTTTGTGGATGAATACTTGTTTTAGAAAGTTTCCAAATCTGATCCAAACATAGCAATTTCCAAAATTGGTCAAACCAAACTAATTTTTGGAAAGAGTTCTAATTAGTGTTGGTGGACCCATGAGATAGATCCATTGGTAACACTAATCTTAGAAACTGGACTTTCCTTAAAATAACTTGACTTGGAACCAATTATTAGTCATATCATGAGATGATTTGATGTCTATATATGTGGGCCCATATATCTATAAGGAATCCTCAATTCTAAAATAAAAAGTGGGAGCGGGGCACTTATATTAGAAATCCCCATGGTTTTCCACCATAGGTCCATTGTAAGGAAAGTATTAGCCCCGCGCCATCTTGAGAATGGTCATTCCCCACGGAGGGCTTCTATTTGTCTGGATACTAGATATGGATCTTCTATGGATAGTGTTGGTAAGAAGGAGCAGGGGCCCACTCCCCAAGGAGGATCTGCTCTCAACGGTTGTCATGCAATGCTAGTTGGTGGGTCACACTTAACTAAAATAATGATGTAGTATCCCCAAGGATCTGCCTCTTGTATTTTAGAAACTAAAGTTAATTGGGAGTCATACATTATTTGGTTTGAGATACCTAGATAATAGTAAATGATGGGGATCATGGATAGTTAGTCTTAATCCTAATTTTGACCAACTTTGATCCGCACCAATCTAGGTGGTATTCGCACTCCCCAAGGAGGCATACCCCAGGGATTGGGATTCCGATGTATTCTGAATTTAGTGTCATGAGGATAATCTGAAGTTAGGAACCTTTTATATGGATGATGTTTTTATGCTTAACATACATGTAATATGTTGCTTGGGTGTAGTTCTTGTATAAATGAGCCATGGGCCACAACTATGAAATCGGTGGCATTAATTACGACCCGTGATAACGACACTATGTTATTTCTGTAAAGAAATAGGTCAACAGGTCAGCTAAACCTAATGGGTCAGCCCTCAACCCATGTATTGGGTCAACCCACAAATCTAAAAGATTGTATGAGTTGTCAAATAGATACTAGATAGAGATTAGCTTCCTTATCTATAACTGTAATCACGTAATTAGATCCACTAATCTCTCAATAGTGTATTATATATAAATCGATGGTCAATACAAAACTCACGCATTCTCTTGCAACTTGTCTCTCTCGTATTCTTCTGTAATCTCTCTTGTGTGCTTCTAGCTTGGTTCAAGCATCATTAACATGGTATCAGAGCTTTGATCGTCTTGGTTCAAGCATCATTAACATGGTATCAGAGCTCTGATCGTCTGTCCATTCAAGCATAAGAGAAGTTTAGAAACAGCCCTGTTCGTCTGGGATAAAGCACTGCAACCTACTGTGATCAAAGGTGGCCCACCTGTTGATCACCCTGCATCAGAAAATCCTCCCATCCTGGTCGTCCATTTATCCTGGGAATTCTGCACATTTTTTCCAGATTTTTTTATCATCTGAGGTAGGCCATTCTCTCTGATTTGTACTTCTCTCATTTGAGAAAATAGTTTTCATTAAGACTGTTCAACTTTCTGGTTTCTCAAGCTTTCATCAAAATTCCAGTTAGAGGAGTTTCGAATTTTAGGGACAGAGACCACTGTGTGATCTGATTATCCAGTGGGCCCCACAGAACTAATATGTGCCACAAATCAAGGTCGCCTGGGCCTTTTACAGACAGATTTCAAGACTGCTTGAAATCTGTGACTGGGATCTCACATATGATCCTTCAGTGCACCCCTCAGCACTAATATGTGCTTCAATCCAAGGTCAGCCGGACCTAATTCACTGGGATTTCAGATCTAGGTACTGTTTCTGCAGTTGGATTTCAGATCTAACTTGATTTCTGCTTCTGGATTACCTATCTAAATAGTCTGTGAGCAATTTTGGCTTGTTCCAATGTCTTCTGATCGAACTATATCAGGTATTACTGTCAAATTTGATGGTACCAATTATCCCTATTGGTCCCATCTAATGCAAAATTTCCTAAAAGGTCAAAAACTGTGAAAATATGTTGCTCAGCAGATCCCTACACCACATAGTAAGGGCCCATTTGGATGTATACAGATTTAATTATTGCAAGAATAAAATAGTTTAGAATAGAATAATGTAATATTATAATATTTTTGTTGTTAGGCGATTTTTGAAGAATCTTACATAATTTAAATTGAGTTGTTTGGAAGGTGCTATGATTAAATTAAATTACATTATTAAAATAATTTTTTATCAAATATTTTAATTTAAATGTAATTTACCACATCTGGATAAAAAAGTAGTGTGGTATAGTAAAGTTTACTGCCATGTTTTTACCTTAAGTTGATTTTCTTTTATCACATAAAACCATGGTAAAGTATAATAAAGTAAAGTCAATACAAAAAACAACTACTTTACAACTCTCTCTCCCACTTTGTTTTACCACATACTTCATCTCACCTTACTTTAAATCACCTTTACTATGATATGACATCAATCTTTATTTTACTTTACCACACCTATAAACAAGTCATGTTTACTTACCATATAAAACTACGATAAAATGTGACAAAGTAAAGTTAAATAAAAAGAAACTACTTTACCATCCATCCCACTTTACTTACCAAATATTTTATCCCACCTTTACTTTACCCCACCTTTATCGTGATGTGACATTTACTTTTACTTTACCAAATATGTAACATCATGATGGATTTGAAAGTCTTTACTTTACTCTACCACTTTGTAATCGTCATTTTGAAAGATTCTTATCTTGTAGAAAGTTTTCTACTGAGCGGAGCTATAGGAGAAAATATTAAGTTTTTTGAAAGAAAAGAATATTTTCTTCAAGTTTTTCTTGGGTAAAGAATATTTTCTTCAAGTTTTTCTTGGGTTACCAAACGCACAAGATTCTCTTCCTAAGAAAATGAAAGTTTATATTATATAAAATATTATTTTTCTTGTGTTTTCTTGTGCATCCAAACAAGCCCTAAGGATGCTACTTTTGAGGAATGAGAAGCTTCCGTCAGGAAAATAAATTCTTGGATTACCAGTTCGGTCAACTCATCTATTGGAAATCAATTAGCTAAATTCAATTATCCTAAGGCTGCTTGGGATTATTTAGCAAGATTGTATACTCAGTCTAATGCTGCTCGCCGGTATCAGTTAGAATGGGAAATCAAAAATGCAGACCAAGGAAATGACTCCATTCATGATTTCTTTATCAAAATGACTGCCTTGTGGGATCAACTGGCTCTAATGGAACCCACTTTTAAAATAACTAATGATGCTCATACCTTTGAGATCTATAGGCAACAGACTCGCCTGGTTCAGTTTCTTATGGCACTCCGCCCTGATTTTGAACATGTTCATGGTCAATTATAACATCGGTCACCACTGCCTTTCGTTGATACGGCACTCTCGGAACTTCTGGTAGAAGAACAAACTCAGCTTTCTCTTACAAGGAAGAAACATGTGGAACCCACACATGTATTGTCAGCAAATGTTAGTACCCCACAGAATGATCGTTCATTTCCATCTGGTACCAATGACTTTTGCAATTATTGTAAGAAGAAATGATACTGGAAACGGGACTGCCCAACTAGACCTCAAAGGCCAAACAATAAAAACAAACACTCTAGTCAACAGCCCAATCGTGGTCCCATGCAATCTTCTTCACAGTGACCCTATGCTGCCAATGTTACTGAAGATGATAGTTTTGTGCCTCTACAAATGGATCTTGCATCTCAGATTCAGGCTATGGTTGATGAGCACATGCAACAGTTATCTCTGGCTTCCTCCACTAGTTATGCTTCTCAAATGGCCACTACACTACCCACTCAGCATCTGGTTCTGCCATGACCATTTCTGGTCCTTAAGGTACTCATGATACTACATGGATTTTTTATTCCAGCGCATCCTATCATATGACATATGATGTTTCCAAACTTCATAATTGTTATACTCCTGATAGCTCTCTCACCATCCATACACCAAATGCCACTTCTCTACCAGCTATGATGCACTAATACTTCCAAATGGGCAACGTATTGTGTCGTATTGTATCCAATACTTCACTTTTTATGTGTAAAATCCATGTCCCTACCGTGTTTAGGGCGTATCCTTGTCGTATTTATGTCGTATCTGTGCATCATAGTCTCCCAATCTCCCGTATTGGCTCCGTTTCAAATAAGTTGAACTCTCTAACTAATGTTTTGTGTGTTCCTCACTTGTCTATCAACTTAATCTCTGTGAGCCAATTGACTTCTTCTAGATTTCTAGTCTCATTTTCTTCTACTGGCTATTCTGTGCAGGATCCGCGCACCGGGAGACAGATTGGGATTGGCCTTAGGTTAGGAGGACTTTACTTTCTCCGCTCGCTGCATCTTCCATCATCCAACATCCCCCCCCGCCGCCCTTGTTTCATCTACATCACCCTTTGCTCTTTGGCACTCTCATTTAGGCCATTTATCTTTAAATAAAATGAAGTTCTTATTTTCTAGTGGTGTGTTTGGAAACATTTATGTATCAGACATTTCTACTTGCTTTGGTTGCCAATTTGGTAAACAACATGCATTCCTTTATAATAAAAGCACTTCTTTTACTAATGCTCCTTTCGCTTTGGTGCATTCTGATGTCTGGGGACCTGCCTCTCAACCAATGAAACGTGGTTCCATTTATAATGTATTGTTTATTGATGATTTCACTAGATATACATGGTTGTATTTAGTGAAAAACCGTTCTGAGTTATACACTATCTACACTGCTATGTGTAGCTCTCTTCTCCTAACATGCTGCATGCTCTCACACACAAATGGATTTGGATTTATACTCACTCAGCTGGTTTGCCCTTGCCTGGTAATCAGTATAAAGGAGATGAAGCGGACCGCGATGATCAAGAGCTAGGCTTTGACATCTGCGGCTGAGCGGCGAAACACCCTAGTTTTGAGGACTCATTTCCTTTCATTTTGAAGGGCATTCTTTTGTCAACGTGAAATTGTTGCTAGGCTTTTTATATTTTGGGTTGGGATATTGAAATAGAGTCCAATTATTAAATGAAATTTCTTTTTTCCTAAAATTTGTATCTTGTTATTGACTTGACTTATATGTGTAAGTGTGATACATTGAACTCACAACCCGGGTTCGGTTCCAAGGGAACTTGGATTCTGGGTCATGATAGGGACTCTTAAACTTAAAGTACCCTTCCCTACAATCCTAGCTACACTACCATCACTACCACCACCAAATTCAAAAAATTCAGCTTAGAACAACCACTATCTAAGTACCCCCCACCAGATTGGTTGCCAGCCTTAAGGTCTGTGTGGACCATTAAACATTTTATTTTGGGTATCCACCTAGATTTTTGAGAGGTAGAGGCTATTGGATTTGGTCTAGAGGTCCCACCAACACCTTACTTTATTAGGCTTAAGTTGGTGAGATTGTTTCTTAGATGTAGTTAATATAACTTTCTCTTTACCTATGTTACTTCCTTTCTTCCCCCTTTTTTTGCTTTTTGACTTGTATATTGAGTTTTTCAATTTCCTTCAACAATTCTTTCATCCTTCTAGTTAAGGAAGGAAGATTAGGTAAGTTCTTCATGGGAGACTCTTTCCTAGTTGATTTCACTTGTTTAATCTTCTTAGAGTCTTCAATCTTCTTATATGCCTTTCCATCATAAAAATAAAAGATATCACTTTGTTAGGCACATTGAGGGGTGTGTGTTTAATGTTCTTTCTTAGTATGCACTCAAACTTCAAATGTCCTCTTAGACCACAATAATGACATATGACATTTGGTTCAAAAGATTGAATAACAGGAGATGAAGACTCACCTTTCACAAAGATTGTGGAGGTGCTAGGGCCATGTTTAGTATACCTGTCATATCCAAGGCCAGTCTTTTCTCCTTGAGATTTACCTAGTTTAAATAATTTCTCAAATTTTTCCGCAACATGGGTAAATTAGTACTCAAATTTCTCTTAGTATCATCTAAGTTGAGTGACTTGCTCGTTTAAGACTGAATTTTCAGATTTTAACTTTTCAACCTCATTGTCAGTTTCCTTAAACTTGTTTAAGTCTTCATTAGCAATCTTTAAATCCGATTTAGCTTTATCAAGCTCAATTGCTAAATAATCTTTATCACTTGATCAAGTTCATCTTTCAACTTTGAGTTTTTATCCTGTTGTTGACTTACTCTTTCAATTAGTTTACAGCTTTCCTCATAAAGCGAGTCATAGGCTTCCTAAAGGTTCTCGTCATCTTCCTCATCATTCATTCAAATCTTCATCTTCAATCACTTCCTGTATGTTCAATACCCTCATTTAAGTTGAAGGTTGTGGGGACCATCAAAACAGAATAACTCTCGGTTTCATCATGGTGTGACTCGTCTGTTTCAGATTCAGATTCTAATGAGTCATCCCATGTAGCATTAGCAACTGGCCCTTTCTTCTTAGATTAAACTTTGGTAGGACATTCTGTTGAAATATGGCCATAACCTTTACAATTGTAACATTGGACGTCCTTTGACTTGCTTTTAGAGGAGCTGGATTTTACTTGGTTTTTGTTATGGTGAAAAAATTTATCCTTTTTGTTCACTTTGGTTTCTCTTCTTGAAGTAGAAATTTCTTTGCAAGAAGAGCACCTCTTCATTATCATCATCACTCAGTCACTCTCACTTTCAGTTTCAAGTTAGATTTAGATGAAGTGCGTGATGAATTTAATGCTATACACTTCTTTTTCTAGGTGTCAAGTGGGGCTCAGAGGGAATCCTACAAGCTCATATCCCTTCATAGTCTCTGGGTCCCTATGTTTTTCAATTGAGGTAACTGAGTTAAACCTATCTGGAAGTGATCTCAAGATCTTACTACAGGTTATAGCTTCCGGCATAGACTCTCCTAATCCCCACATAGAGTTTACTATGTCATTCAACTTCATATAGAATTCCATAAAAGTCTCATTTTCTTCCATAAGAATATTTTCAAATTTAGAAGTGAGGAGTTGGAGTTTGGATCACTTCACCATGGTGCGCCCTTCATGGATCATTTTTAAAATATTGCATGGTTGTTTGGCTGTCTTACAAGTCATAATTCATTTGAATTTATCAGGTGAGACAGCACAGGTGACGGCATCAAGTGCTTACCATTTGCAGATCTGAAGTTCTTGGGACCTTCGGTCGCATAAGGTAAGGGCATAGTGGTTTTTACCCCATTAACAACCACTTCTTCAACAGGAGTTGTCCATCCCATTTCTATAATATCCCATATTGCCCAATCCATAGAATTTAGGAATATTTCCATCCGGGCTTTCCAATGAGCATAGTTAGATCCATCAAAATATGGAGGCCTAGACACAAAATTTCCCTTGGGTTTCTGCATGGACTTAGCAAAAGGATCTACTCTAGGTGGTTAAACCTTTATAAAGTAACCCAGTTCGATACCAATTGAAAGTGCAAGATGGATACCAATGGAAGTCCTTTGGGAGGGATATTATATTTAAAATTGTCTAGAAACCACTACGCCCGATATAGCAACCACTACGTAGCTATTTTGATCCATGGTTATTATATTTAAAATCCATTTGTGTTCATCTCCTGAGTTCTTAACTTCCATAAATTGCGCTTAGGACCCTATTACTTGACAAATTGTGATTTAAATTGTATTTGTGGATTAATGTGTATGTTATTATTATTTGGGGATTATACATGTGTATTTTGTTGATGCAGTATGTAATTGGTATGGGTTTATGTTGAGGTTAGTTTGTAAATTGAATGTCTTACCACAATTATGTAAAGTGCAAGTTATGTAATTTACCCCACACGTTGGATACCAATTTTGATTCGGACTGGGGCAGATTAAAGCCACATAATTTGAGAGGCAAAGAGTAGCTGATTATGGAAACTTACCCATTAGAGATGTTGAGAACATGTTGAATGTCAGATTTTGAAGAGATAGGTATTATTTGGAATTTGGACAAACAATGAGTTAGGATGAATTAGTGGTTTTGGAGGAACCCCTTGAACACCCCTAGACCACTAGCACCGTATGGGATGATGTTCCCATACAAATGGCCAATTTCAGGAGATTTGTTGGCTTTGGATATTTGGGAAGGTTGATTTTTGTGGTGCCATTTTTGTTAATTTTGGACCGTGTGGTCAATTTTGTTTCAGATAAAATGGAATGATTTTCTGATGTATGGAAAGGAATTTTGAGAAACTATTTTGTTATACGTGGCGTCTTTGTGAAGCGTGAATTTGGGACTGTGCTATTTAGTGGTTAGGAAGTTGTCGGTAGATTTGACCCGATTGACCTTGACTTGCCCATGAGTGGGACCTTTGGACTTTGGATGTTATTTTAAATTGTATGTAATTTTATCTATTTTTTTGTTATATGTAAAACTAGATTAGATTGTCTATTCACTCATTTGTACTGATATTTTGTGAATTTGTCCCAATCCAAGTAACCAAAACTTAAGAAAATCGGGAATATCATAAGAATCAAGAGATAGATTTCAAGATGCGCACTTGAGAGACGGAGTCACCTAGAGATAACAGAGAAGTAGATTCATCATTATGATTAGTTCATTTTATTTATTCACTGCAGTTGACATTTTGTATTGTAGAAGTTTTCTTTGAAATTAGTTGGCATTGTTAATGATTTAATTGGATTTTCAAACCTATATATATATATGTGTGAAAGTTTAATTTAATAGGATTGTCTAATTCCATATTTTGCTTAATTATTTGATTCATAATGAGAATTTGATACAATATGAGTTCCGACACAGAATTCGAAGAGCTCTAGGTTCAAGGCGTGACATTAAGAAATCAACTTATAACAAAGATACTCCAATCCTCGTTGTAGCCAAGATTTGTTAAAGAGATATCAATGAAAAGCTTATTAACTAAAGTTGAGAAAAGAACCAGTTCATTCAAGAAAATTTGTAAAATAATCTGAAGTTGTCCTACTCATGACCCCTTACATCCTTATATAAACTTTTTAGGAACCACCGTAATCATGTCTATATATTGAAAACAAGCAGGTAATTACTTTTGGTCATCCTAGAAGACCCAAGAATTAACTCTATTCAACATAGAAGACCAAACAATATGAACTTCCTAGCTAACTCTTGAACTTTCCACAAACATAGAAATTTCAAAAAGCAAAGAATGAGGCAAATAGCCCTACAACTCTCAATGCATTAAATCTGATTATTTGACTGTGTCATTATAATTATTGGTTACTCCACACATCCATCTTAGTAGACACATCTTAGACACATGTGGTTTTCCCTTCTGTCATTTCTCCATTTCCCAACATTGACTCCATCATTCATTGCAAGTCGAATTGTCATCTTTTGAATAAAAAAGGGTCCCCTTAGATGACGTAGCGGCAGTCAACAATCAAACAACACTTTGCTAGCTTGTCTCTATTTTGCCCACCTTGCACAATTACTATTTGTCCCTCCATTTTGTCTAACAATTACTAATTACTTCCAGATATCAATGTTCATCACATATGAAGTAGTTTTTAGATGTGATTAGATCATCATCCCTGCTCCTAGAACCATGAAAATTGGAAGCAAATCATCTGAAAGCAGCATTTAATGAAGGAGTTTCCTCTCAAATATCCACCATCAAGTTTCCATAACTAAGGCAAATGCTTAGGAGCTATAAGCAGACACTTGGTAATTAAAACTGCAATTGGGATTTCAGTCTTCCTCCCACACATAGGCCTTGCACTTGTTACACCCCCTCAACACATGTCTCTAACACAAATACCCATAGTTATGCTAAATACTGCAGCATACCATCATGGACCTTCTCTAAATCAATAAAAACCATCTGTCAAATTTCCCTCCTCTATAAACATTCGCATGACTGACCCACCAAGAAAAATCAGTTACCATAAAAAAAAAAAAAAAAAAAAAAAAAAAAAAAAAAATGAATACCACACTACAGGACCTAAAACTGGGGTTACAAGTTTACAAGTGCCAGGCCTAGCACAAACCCACTCTGATTACAATTAATTGATCTGTTGGGTCCTAGGATTGGTCTCAATAGAACAGTTGAATATTTCCCTGACGAGGAGAAATCAACTAGACATAAGGTTATTCAGAGGGAATGAAATTTGGTGGAAACAACTCCACATTGAGACTGTCGAATCAGATTAAAAATGCAAGGAAAATACATACACCAACATTAGTATAATTCTCTGTTTACTAAAAAAACATGCATAAATTACATTTCATTTGTATTAAAAACAGCGGAATCATGTACCTTCGAATCCATGACTTTCTTGAGACGGAGGAGCATGTTGAGAGCCTCCTCCTTGGCATCAAAGACGTCCTGCTGAAGACGGAGAGTCTTACGCTCCGAAATCAGGATACGGGCTGCCGCCTCTTTTGCAATGTTAAGGATTATATCTGCATATGCCTTCTTCAACGCAGCCAATTTCTGTACAGGGCGTCAAATAAAGGAAGAGATGTAAGAGGGAGGGAGGAGGAGAGAGCAAGAAGGAGAATAGGGTTTATTTGTTCTCTTAAAATACAACATCTCTCACCTCAACTTCTTCTTCCATTTCTCCACAGTGGAAGTTAGGAGTTTCGAGTAGAAGGCGTTTCAAAGACGAAATTGGTTTGCTTGCTTTGCTTATCGTCTTGCAACCGATTTCTGTTTTCTGGAGTTTTTCTCCATGTGAGGAGGAGGCTCTGTCGGTCTTCAGGAACTGCCGTCTGTTACTACTTATGAAATAGAGATGCCAGCGGCACACTGAAAAGGGCTCTCCACACGCTCCAACCAATAAATGGAGACTAAAATTCCCAACATTAAATTTACGAAAATGGCTTCATTTCGCCCATTCTTCCTTCCATACGGAAAATACGAGAAGGGTTTCTACTTGCTACATTGACTCCTCTCCCATTGCTTCTAGAGATACATTTTATTTTTGGTCTCACTCTCATTATTATTCCATCTCTTTCATCTTTTCTTCCGATTTAAATCTTCACCTCATTCTCTAATTTACTCCATCTCATTAATCTTAATTTCATTCAAAGTTGTAAACCACTTAACTAGCATTCTTAAGCAATGGACAAGCCAAAGGACAAGCAGATGATGGTTCCCGATCATTCTAGCAGTATCGAGGTAAGCATATTCATCGCAATTTATTTTTTAGTCTGAGACGAACCGTTCGGCCCTACGTATCCATTCCGTTGTACTTTGGGCGACAACACAGTATCGAACAATTCAACATTGAATGGCACTACAATATCGTACAAAAGAATTAATTTCGGCCATTCACGGTCGAACATAAGAAATATGTGTGGTTGTATTTGTCCAAACAATTTAATTATGCCTGGATATTCAAAGCCGTGCAGTCGTATCATTTACATACTCCAACAAAATTGGTTCCATAGTAGTTTCATGTGCCTACTGAATGCAACAAGGTTGGATCGGAATGTATGGTGGACTATAGTAATGAGTTTATCACCCAGGAGGTAATAAATGTAGATAAATCATTTGATGCTTAAATTGATGTAATCACTTGGCTCAATATAATTTTGTTTGGTTATGTGCAGATATTCACAAGCCGAGAATCCTTAATTAATTGGGCTCGTGATGTTGGGAGGAGAAATAGTTTCATTGCTGTGTTTAAGACATTAGCAGCGCCCAACAGGAGAAATAAAAAACTAGGGCTAACCCTTGGGTGTGAGAGGAGTGGGTCTTATAGAGACACGAGGATAACTAAAGATGGGACTGTATGGAAGAAATTGAAGCTGACAGGTTCGAAGAAATGTGGATGCCCATTCACGTTAGAAGGCAAAGTGGTGGGCTCAAATGAGAAATGGATGTTACATGTAGTATGTGGTGTACATAATTATCCAGCTGCAGACTTCCTAGAAGGGCACTCATTTGCAGGGAGATTAATAGAGGATGAAACTTCATTGTTGGTAGAATTGTCTAAGAATATGGTTCAGCCAAAGGATATCTTGGTGATATTGAAACATAAAAGTGAGTTAAATGTAATTACAATGAAGACCATTTACAATGCACGTCATAGGCACAAAGTTGCGGAGAGGGCTGAACAAAGTCAGATACAGTAATTGTTGAAATTATTGGCGAAGCATAAGTACATTGAGTGGAATAGGAATTATCCTGAAACAGATATTGTCATTGACTTGTTCTTCACATACCTACCAGCCTAGACCTATTGCGTGCATTTCCTCATGTGTTGATAATGGACTACATTTATAAGACCAATCGGTATTGAATGCCCTTATTGAAGATTGTTGGGGTGACATCCATAGAGAAGAATGCCCTTACAAGACCATCCTTAGTACCCAAAAATCAAATATCAGTTTACATAATTAAAAGTACGGAACAACCATTAATTCCACATCAAAAGTACGGAACCGATGATAATTCCACATCCTAGACCCCACGTCTCCCTTTACGGCTATAAGTACGTGTCTCGTTGCGATGCGGTCTTTGAACAAGATCTTCCAGATCAGCTCCATCTAGTATCTTGTTGACATCCTCTAGGGCCACATACAAGGCATCAGGATCTCGGACACTCAGTGTAAGACCCCGACTCGAGTGACCTCGATTAGTACTAATTAAGTCATGTGTTAGTTCTAAACGTGATTAGTAAATTTTGGTTAAGTTGGGAATATAATAGTTTTGTAATAGCTTTGGAAAATTTTGAGTGCATTAGTGATTAGTGGGACCCTTTGGGGGTTCCTTTTTGTGACTTTGCGTGTACTTGGGGGATTACTCGAGATTCTCGTAATTAGTGTTTTAACCCCATTTGAATCATCTCGTTAATTTCTACAACTTTCGTGTTGATCTTGTGCCAGTTTGAAACCCCGAAACCTGACTTTCCTAGCGTCGAGGGTAAAACAATCTTTTTACACCAAATCTGGACACAAAATCTGATATCCCCAAAACCCTTGAAATATATATTTTGTAAAAACTAGATATTTCGGCCATCGTTTTTCCCTACTTCGTCGAACTCATCCGAGGCCCCGAAAAGCATGATTTCAGCCCCACAAGATTTCTGGTAGTGGAGCCCACTTTCACTTGTTACAAAAGGAAAACCTTTCTTCTCTTATCCCCTTTTTCTTTTCTAGCTCAAAAGCCCCACCCAAGCTAGGGTTTCTTTCCCTCTTTTCTTCTTGCTCCTCCGTCACCAAATCACTACCAACCTCACACAAATTGAGAAATGAAAGTCATCTCCTTCTTCCTCTCCATGGGAGCTCTTCATTGATACCATTGGAAGTGTGAACTAGCCTCATTGGAGTTTCTTTGGAGCTAATCTTGTCTATTTGGAAACTTTACAAGTAAGCCATCACCCTTATCTCCTAGACTTGTGTTCTTTTAACTTTAGATAAGCTCCATTTTCATTATTGTAAGCTTTCCCTTCTTGTCCTTTGATTTTGACCATCTTAGGGTTTGTATTTAGTGGTTTTTTTTATTGTGTTGTAGGTTATCTTTGAGAAAGGCTTGATTAGAGTTTGATTTTCTTGTTAGAGACCTAAGGAAAGTGGACGAATAGATATGTAGATATTAGATGATTTTTATGAGAAATGTGGTTGATTTTGCTATTCTATCCATGCCCATATTTTGACTTGCATTGATTGTGAAATAAATGCACATGAAAGAGTCTTTCTAGCACATGAAAGAGTCTTTCTAGCTCATTAATGTCTTGGAAATGTCGATTTATAATCTTGTGTTTACCTCTTGGATATAGCACAAATGAGTCCTTGTGAATGGTGGTTTCTCTCTCTCTCTTATGATTGAACGTGATTGAAAATAATGAGTTATTTGAATGGATGGTTGTGGAGTTTTGATGGAGGTTTTGTGTGAAGTTTAAAGGAAGTTTGGACCACTCATTCATGTGTAGAAATCAGGCTCAAAAAGGGGTTTTGCAAGAAGAAAAAAATGAAGGAGCAGAACTGTCCCCGGAATCAGTTTTTGGACAATTCGCTCGAGCGAACATGACACTTCGCTCGAGCGAACTCATCCGTAGGCAGTTCGCTTGAGCGAACCTTATCTCACTCGAGCAAACCCTCCCAAAATCCCATCCAAAGAATGGTCACTTTGAGCGAACTGAAACTTCGCTCGAGCCATCCTGTATTGGGCAGGTTCGCTCGAGCAAACCCAAATTCGCTTGAGCGAACCCTTCCAGAGACCACTTCACCTGACGAACTCCTGGGTCCGCTCGAGCGAAGTGCACTATTTACTTGGGATTATGTTTAGAGCATTAGTGTAATGTTTAATTGCTTGGGGACAGTTTATTGAGAACCCCATTGTGTCGGGAGATTTAATAGGCAATGTTTGAGGCCATTTGTGAGACCCCGTCCCGAGAGTCCACGATTAGTGTTACACTTATTGTGGATTAGTTTCTCTAAGTGGGATTAGTGTTTGTATGGTTGTGTTTGTGAGCTATGATGGTTTTTCATTAGCTTTGAGAATTTTGAGTGCCTTTATGATTAGTGGGACCCTTCGAGAGTTCCTTTTATGACTTTGCGTTTATTTGGGGGATTATTCGAGATTCCATTGATTTATGTTTCTATCCCGTTTTATTAATCTCGTTAATCTCTTCAACTTTCATGTTGATCCCGTTCCCGTCCCGAATCTCGAAACCCAACTTTCTTTGCATTGAGGGCAAAACAGTCTTTTTATACTAAATCTGTACCCAATGTTTGATATTCCCTAAACCCGCGAAACATATATTTTTTGGAAACTAGAAATTTCAACGATTATTTCTTCCTTCTTCGTTGATTTCATCCGAGGCCCCGATAGCCATGATTTCAGCCTCACAAAGTTTCTAGTGGTGGAGCCCACTCCCCACTTGCTATATAAGGAACTCATCTCCTTATTCTCCATTCCCAGCACAACAAAAGCTCAACCTAGGGTTTCTTGCTTTTCTCTTCTTCTTCTTGCTTTTCCATCATCAAGTCATCACCAATTTTACGTCTCTTAAGAAATAAAGACCATCACTCTCTTCCTCTCATTGAGAGCTTTTCATTGATAGCATTCGTGGAAGAAACCACCCATTTCAAGACCCTCCTTGAGCTAACTTTGTGTTTTTTAAGGCTCTACAAGTAAGTTCCCTCTCCAATCTTCTAGATATGTGTTCCTTTAGTCCTTGAGAAGCCCCATTTTCATTATTGTGAGTTATCTCTTCTTCTTCATTGTTTTGACCCATTTTAGGGTTTGTTTTGGGCATTTTTGTAGAGATTGTGGATTTTGAGCTTGAGAGAGTGATTAGAAGATCTTTTTGCTAAGTTTGGACCTAAGGCAAGTGGATGAATGGATTGTTTTGATTATTGGCATGTTTTGTGAGAAAAAGCTTGATTTTATTAATGGTTTTGATGATTTTAATACTTGTCTTTTTCTAAGATTAATATTGATTTCGAAATGTACTTATTGATGAGTCTATTTTCTCTCTTGTTCTTACCTTGGAAATGTATGTATTATGTTGTCAAAGTTGCAATTGGTTTTCATATAAGATGGGTTTTCCCTATCTTGAGATTGATTGTGAATGGAAAGGATAGGAAGGGAGAAATTTGAAATGAAGAAATGGAAGTGTTGAATGATGATTTGGAGGAGCATTTCTAGCTCATTTTATTGCAGGAAGATGAATGGAAATGAAGGGAAATGGTTTAAAGGAGAAATGAGCTCAAAATCTGGACACACTGGGGTATTTCCGCACCTGGCGGTCAGCCAGCGGTCACCTGTCTGCTAGCCACCGGTTACCTGAGTCCATAAAAGATGCCACTCGTACACGCGATTTCCCACATGTGTCAACGGTGAGGATATCACATCAATATGAATATTTCTTTTAAGTGCGGAAGCGTGTAGCAAATCTAATTCATACATTCATGTCCAAAATGACAAGATTAAAACATATATAAAACTAATATCAAAATGAACAATGATCATTAGTGCTTTCCCAAAAGAAAAGTTAAAGTTTATACAAAAGATCATTTAATTAAACTTTCCAAAAATAGAGGCCAACGAAGGCCAATGAAATCAAAGCATCAAATCCCCAAAAGAATGGTTAGTCCTTACCCAAAATGTTACGCATCTCGAACAACTGAATGTCTAAACGATATCATTGGCGTGCCACTCAACTAAACGCTGCGGTTCTCCTACCGCCTCCTCGTGCTCCTCCTAGGGGTAACCTACAACGGGACCTGAGTACCAAAGCAAATGGATCAAACACGACGGTTTGACAGGTGAGTGAAAAGATATAACAATAATAGAAATTGCCTTGGAAAACATTTAAACCTGTTAAAACAATAATTCTCATAAAACAGAATAATCATTTATAGGAAAACAATATGCAATATAAAACATATAAAGTATCCAAGGAAATCGGGAAACAAGCATGATGGCAACCACACGAAGTTAAGTCCTCTATCACCGAAGTGACATGAGCATATCGGGATGTTGATCTCAGTCACAGAAGTGAGGAGATGCAACATAAGTAACATAAACATATACATAATAATAATACGGGACATGACCACGACAGCGAATCGGGCATCGGGAACCACAATAGCAATCTGCGGTATTAGGACAAGACCACGGTAATAACCGGGTAGCGGGATCCAAACTGCAGCTGGTGAGACATGTAAGACCCCGACCCGAGTGACCTCGTTTAGTGCTAATTTAGTTGTGTGTTAGTTCTAAGCGTGATTAGTTGATTTTGGTTTAGTTTGGATTAGAATAGCCCTGTTATAGCTTTGGGGAATTTTGAGTGCCTTTGTGTTTAGTGGGGCCCTATAAGGGTTCCTTTTATGACTTGCGGTTACTTGGGGAATTACTTGAGATTCTTTGGATTTGTATTTTTATCTCGTTTTACTAATCCCATTGATCTCTTCAACTTTCATGTTGATCCCGTTCTCGTACCGAGTCCCGAAACCCGACTTTCCTAGCTTCAAGGGAAAAACAGTATTTTTACACTAAATCTGTACACAATATTTGATATTCCTGAAACCCGCGAAACATATATTTTTTGAAAACTATAAATTTCAACGATCATTTTTTCCTTCTTCGTCGATTTTATCCGAGGTCCCGAAAACTACTATTTCAGCCTTCCAAGAGTACTAAGGGGTGGAGCCCACTCCCCTCTTCTATATTAAGAAACCATCTCTTTCCTTCTTCTTTTTCCAGCACAAAAGCAACAACACTCTAGGGTTTCTCCTTCCCTTTCTTCCTCTTGCTTTTCCATCACCAAAGTACCACCAACTATTACATCTCTTGAGAAATGAAGACCATCACTCTCTTCCTCTCATTGAGAGCTTTTCATTGATTGCATTTGTGAAAGAGACATCCATCTCCAAGATCTTCTTTGAGCTAACTCTTGCTATTAGAGGACCTTCCAAGTAAGTTATCCCCTCCATCTTCTAGATTTGTGTTCTTATGACTCTAAAGGAGCTTCACCTCCATTATTGGAAGCTCTCTTTCTATTTCATTGTTTGACCATTTTAGGGTGTGTTTTGGGGTTTCTTGTAGAGATTGTGGTCTTGAACTTGGAGAGGTGATTAGAAGCTTGATTTGTTTATTAAAGACCTTGAGGCAAGTGGATGAAATGATAAGTTTAAACATTTAATGTTTTTATGAAGAATGTGATTGGTTTGTCATTTGTACTCACATTTATTGACTTACATTAATTTTGAAATAAATGCATCTATGAGTCTTATTAGCTTGCTTAACTCTTGAACATTGCATTTTTTATTATGGTTTAAATGACTCATTATGGTTGTGAATTTTCTCTCCTCTTTTGTGGTTGAGAAGAAGAAGATGTTTTGATTGATGTTTATGGAGGTATTGATGGAGATTTAATGATGTATTAAATGTTGTGAGAAGGAGGATTTGATCCTCTCAATTTCGATGGGAAATGGGACTCAAAGGAGTTGTAAGAAGGAGAGGAAAAGAAGGGAGCAGAACTGTCCCAGAACCCATTTCTGGACAGTTCGCTCAAGCGAACCTGGTGGTCGCTCGAGCGAAGTGTTCAGAACAGACTCTGAACCATTCCAGTAGACAGTTTGCTCGAGCGAACCCATTATTCGCTCGAGCGAACATTCGCAGAATCACATCAGAGCTCTTAAAGAACCTTGTTAGTTCGAGCAAACTATTTTTTCGCTTCAGCCAACAAAGCGAACCTTTTATTCGCTCGAGCAAACTCTCCCAGGATCCTCATAGAACCTCGTTAGTTCGAGCGAACTTGTGGTTCGCTTGAGCCAACATGTTCGCTCGAGTGAACCCATTATCCGCTCGAGTGAACCTTCCCAGAAAACCATCCCGGAGAGCTAGTCGCTCGAGTGCACATCTTGTCCGCTCAAGCGATGATCACTGTTCACCAAGGACTATTCTGTGAACAAAAACGAAATGTTTTAATGATTGAAAGGTGCTTGTTGGGAACCCTATTGTAATGAGAAGACTTATAACCATTGTTTAGCAACCATTAGAGAAAGAAACCAAATTACAAGCCTTCATTTGAGGTTTTGAAAATCCTAAGGTGTATAAAGAGCCCGAGATGTCTCCAAACTCAAGGAGTACCAATTTTTATTGAATTTGACATACAGGACCCTTATTCACCTTGATTAATTTTGAATCCCGATACTTGTCTCGAAAATTCCTGATTTATGATTTATCATTCCTGAAAATACAGAAACTACTATTGTAGTATTTTGACAGTCCCGATATGCACTTCTTATTTGAAATGAAATTCGTGCCTTCGAGCACCCCGTTCCGCCCGTTTATGTAAGTGCATCATATGTATTTTGTATGTGACTTGATTTTCGTTATTTGACCTATGAGTCAGCACCACTAAGGTTGGATAACCTTGTTGGTCTGATCCACAAACTTGGAGATCCCCCTCCGATCCCGCCAGCTGCAGTTTGGATCCCGCTACCCGGTTATTACCGTGGTTTTGTCCCGATGCCGCAGATTGCTACTGTGGTTCCCGATGCCCGGTTCTCTACAGTGGTCATGTCTCATATTATTATGTATATGTATATGTTACTTACATTTCATCTCCTCACTTCGGTGACTGAGGTCAACATCCCAATATGCTCACGTCACTTCGGTGATAGAGGACTTAGCTTCGTGTGGTTGCTATATTGCTCGTCTCCCGAATTCCTTGGATACCTTACTTGTTTCAAATTGCATATATATTTTGAATAGATGATCCTTTCGTTTTATGAAATTTATTGTTTAACAGGTTTAAATATTTTCCAAGGTAATTTCGTTTATTGATATGTCTTTTCACCCACCTGCCAAACCATCGTGTTTGACCCTTTGCTTTGGTACTCAGGTCCCGTTGTCAGTTACCCCGAAGAGGAGCACGAGGAGGCGATCAGAGAACCGCAACGTCTAGTTGAGTGGCACGCCGATGATGTCGTTTAGACATTCGGGTGTCCGAGTTACATAACATTTTGAGTTAGTATTAACCATTCTTTGGGGAACTTGATATTTTGTTTATATTGGCCTTTGTTGGCCTCTAATTTTTGGGAAATGTAATTAAATAATCTTGATGTAAACTTTAACTTTCTTTTGGGAAATAGCTAATGATCATTTCTCATTTTGATACTGGTTTTAAATATGTTTTAATCTTGATATCTTGGACATGAATATATGAATTAGATTTACTACACGCTTCCGCACTAAAAAGAAATATTCATGTCGATGTGATATCCTCACCGCGGACACCTGTGGGAAACCGCGTGTACGAGTGGCATCTTTTATGGACTCGTATACGTTTTGATTTAAAATTAATTCATAGTATTGGCATCCATCATCTTCATTCATCCCAAATATTAGTCTCGATCCCGGATCAGGCCCGCTGACCCGGTCCGGGGTCGCGACAGGACGGGAGGGGGATCTCCAAGTCGGTGGATCAGACCAACAAGGTTATCCAAGCTTAGTGGTGCCGACTCATAGGTCAAATAACAGAAATCAAGACAAGTACGAAATACATATGATGCACTTATATAACGAGCGGGACGGGGTGCTCAAAGGCATAAATATCATTTCAAACGGGAAGTACATATCGGGACTAGCAAAATGCTACAATACAGTTTCATTGCTTTCGGAAATGATCAATCATAATTCATAATTTTCAGGACAAGTATCGGATTCAAAACTAATCAAGGTGAATAAGGGTCCCGTATGTCAATTTCAATATAAATTGGTACTCCTTGAGTTTGGAGACATTCTAGGCTATTTATACACCTTAGGATTTTCTTAAGGCTTCAAATGAATCTTTGTGTTATGGATTCTTTTTAAAATGGACTACATACATACCTCTAGGCGAAGATGTGCTCTCTGGAAATGTGACCGCAATGGTTCGGTTAGCTGGCAGTTAGCCACCGGTCACCAGGCGGTTAGCCGACAGGTGACCGCTGGCTGACCGCCAGGTGCAGAAAAACCCCACTGTGTCCAGATTTGAGCCCATTTCTCCCTCAAACCATTTTCCTTCATTCCCATTCAACTTCCTGTAATAAAATGAGCGAAAAATGCTCATTCAATACAATATTCAACACTTCCTCCATATCAAAACTTTCACAACCAACTGTGCATTCACTTCCTTCTTCAGCTCATCAAACCACAAGAGAGGAGAAATCCACCAAACACAAGCATTCAATTAAGCCATGAAAAGCAATAAATGAAAAGCCATAATGTCACATTTTTCAAGGGTTAAATTAGCTAACAAGTTGCATGAGCATTTATTTCAAAAATTCAATGCAAGTTAAGAATGAATAGTGAAATTATGTACGTTTCTCATAAAAACCATTGAAAGCTCATAATATCAAATCATCCACTTGCCTTAGCGTCGCGACCCCGGACCGGGCCCCCAAGATAAGGCAGGCCTAATCCGGGATCGAGACTAATGTTATTTGATTGATGATTGTATGATGGATGATTTAAACCCAAAACGTATACGAGTCTACCAAAGAGTACCACTTGTACACGCGATTTCCCACAGGTGTCCGCGGTGAGGATATCACATCAACATGAATATTTCTTTTATGTGCGGAAGCGTGTAGCAAATCTATTTCATACATTCATGTCCAAGATAACAAGATTAACGCATGTTTAATGCTAATATCAAAATGAGCAATAATCATTAATATTATAACCCCCAAAAGAAAGTTAAGGTTTACAACAATATAGTTTAATTACATTGTCCCCAAAAATAGAGGCCAACAAAGGCCAATATCAATAAAATAACAAGTTCCCAAAAGAATGGTTAGTTTCCATCCCCAAAATATTTCGCAGCTCAAGCACCCGAATGTCTAGATGACATCATCGGCGTGCCACTCAACTAAGCGATGCGGTTCGCCGACCGCCTCCTCAAGCTCCTCCTCGGGGAGACCGATAACGGGACCTGAGTACCAAAGCAAAGGGTCAAACACGTCGGTTTGGCAAACAGGTGAAAAGACATATCAATAAAGAAATGACCTTGGAAAATATTTAAACCTGTCAAAGCAATAGTTTCATAAAACGAGAGAATCATTTATTCAAATACATATGCAATATAAAACATGTAAGGTATCCAAGGAAACGGAAAGCAGACAAGATGACAACCACACATAGCTAAGTCCTCTATCACCGAAGTGACATGAGCATTTCGGGATGTTGTCTCAGTCACCGAAGTGAGGAGATGCAACATAAGTAACATATACATATACATAATATAATACGGGACGTGACCACGGTAGCGAACCGGATATCGGGACAAGACCACGGTAATAACTGGGTAGCGGGATCCAAACTGCAGCTGGCGGGACGGGAAGGGGTCTCCAAGTCGGTGGATCAGACCGGCAAGGAAAGCCAAACTTAGTGGTGCCGACTCATAGGTCAAATGACAAGTCAAATCATGTATAAAACATATCGAGTGCATATATATAAACTGTTGACACCAAAAATATCACTATGTCCCTTCAACACCAAAAGCTACATGGAGCCACATCTTGCCATAAATAGGAAGGCGCCACTTCAAGCATCAGATCTTGTCAGAGTCAAACAAAAACTACAAGGTCTTTCAAAGCAGCCAAAAGAGGGGTACACATGAAGTTTCGGGCCATTTCGACATCATTTGGCCTAACTTCACTCCTCCGACAGCCAGACAGGAGCTCCCAGCAGCGACAGTGTCGAAGACTTCAAAACTTCGATCAGAGCCTACGGATGGTCTCAGAATACCTCCAAAAGGCTCCATGCCAAATTTCAGGTCATTCCGACAACATTTGACCCGACCTCGAAGCTCCGAAGCAAAATCAGGCCTGCCGGCGGCGGAGCACCCCGGAATCATTGCATCCAAATTGGAGCTAGTGGATCATCTCAAAATGACTCCAATAGGTCCCCCGTCAAGTTTTAGGTCAAACAGACATCGTTTGGCCTAGTTTCAAAGCTCAGCATTTTCCTCATGGCGAAATCAAGGCGAGCATTTGCGGGACCCCAAACGGCTTCAAAACTCAAACCAAAGCCTATGGTTGGTCCTATCTACTGCTAAAAAGACTCCCCGTCAAATTTTAGGTCAATCGGACATCGTTTGGCCTAGTTTCAAAGCTCAGCATTTTCCTCGAGGCGAAATCAAGGCGAGCATTTGCGGGACCCAAAAAGGCTTCAAAACTCAAACCAAAGCCCATGGTTAGTCTTATTTACTGCTCAAGAAGCTCCACGTCAAATTTTAGGTCATTCCGACATCGTTTGGCCTAGTTTCAACGCTTGACAAAAATCGGCAAATACCGCACAACAAAGTCTTCAGCTTTCCAGAAAAATAGGAAACTTTGTGCTCCGATTTACGTGACTTCTCGTCGGGTTTTCTTCAAGAGAATCAGGCCAATAAATGAGGGGAAATGTCAGGAAAAATACAGAAGAAAAAAGAATGAAAAAAGATCAAAAAAGGGCGAAGAAAAGGCGACCGAACGGCGGCTGAAAAATGGGCCCAAGGCCCATGGTCGCCAGCCCCATGGTCGCCAGCGACCATGGAGTTCCGGCGACCCAAAAGTCGTCGGAAGACCCCTTTTTCGGGTCCTTTTCGCGTTTCGAGTTGATTGGCCCCTGTGATTTTTCCAAAATCTGATTTTTCGTGCATGAAATCCGTTGCTCTTCGTCAACATCACGGATTCGCCGCCGAAATCATTGGATGATCATTAGATGCCTCGAAATCGCCAACTGGCCGACAAAGAAAGCACACTTTCTGCCCGCCAGGTCGTGAAATCAATAGGACAGATGTTGCTGGTACGTCGACATTAATCAATGTTTGAAATTGCATCGCCATCCGACATCAAACAACATGTGGATCCACCGGCGGTCATCGCAAGAAGAATTCCAAAAGACGCGGCGCGGCCCGCGACTCTTCAAGCGACTTGGCGACCAATTAATGAGGTTAAATGACCCATTTTATGACAAGTTAATGTGGTCATTAACTCATTATTTTGGACAGCCCAATCAAAAGCAAGCAAATGGGAGTTACAAGTCAAATGATTCATGGCATTAAAGCCATGAAACTCCTCCCATGTTGGAGAATAAAGGCAATTAAAAGCTCATTATTCTCCATCAGCCAATCAGATTCAAGGAAAAAGGAGTTACAAAACAAATAATTTAAAACTTGTAACTCCTCCCATTATGAGCATTAATGCATTCAATGCTCATAAACCCTCCTAAATGGCTACCAAAGGCCTATAAATAGGAGGGCATTCCAAAAGGAAAAACCCGGGAAAAAAATCCAGAGAAATCGCCAGAGAAATTCACTCAAAGTCCAGCGAATTGCCCGGAAAATCCAGAACTCCTGCAACTCTGCTGCAAGACCACCAAAAGGTGATTGAAGCACCCTTGGGGGGCCACCCCCCTAAGGACCTCCCTTTTTCTACCAACATGGCTAAAATGTGGCTTTTCAGCCCGTTTACTTAGCTTTTTATCGGATATAAGATCTTCTCTTGGTCTTTGTCCTTTAAAAATCTGAGGTTAAAAAGCCAAGCCAAGAATCCAAGAATCATGTTCTCATCTGCATGGACGACGGCGGAGCCCATACATGGCTCGCGACCGTTGATCTGAACGTGTCCCCACAATTGAATGAGAAGTTAGATCCCTTTTCTTGCTTTTCCTTTTGTACTTTGTATTTTTTTTAAGAGACAAAAAATCACAATTCTTGTCTTTCATAATGGATAAGATTTGTAAATCGCCTTTTACGGCAAAATCGCCTTTTACGGCAAACAAATGAAATCGCCTTTCACGGCATATAAAAAAAAACCTTTGTCTCTTTTCTTAAAATGTGTGCAATGGGAAACTAGAAAAAGTTTTATTTCCCCTTTCTACTTGTGAAGGTGGATCTTCGGATCACCATTCCAAGATTCCAAGTAGAAAAGTGAAATTGGCATACCCGTACAAAATGTTGATACCCTTTACTTTTTTTCTCCTCCCCTCCGCCGTACCCCGAAAGACCCGGGGCGGAGGCAGCGGGAGAGAGGGAAGAATCGGGTCCATCATAAACGAGCGGGACGGGATGCTCAAAGGCACAAGTATCATTGTATTCGGGCATGTATAAACGGGCTAGCCAAAATGCTAAAATACACTTTCAATACTTTCGGGAATGATAAATCATAATTCGAAAAATTCGGGACAAGTGTCGAGATTTAAGATAAATCAGGTGGTTAAGGACCCCGTATGTCCATTGTAGTAATGACTTGGTACTCCTTGAGTTTGGAGACATTCCAGGCTCTTTATACACCTTAGTGATTTTCGAACTTTTAAATGAACTTCAAAACAAACGGAACCTCAAAAGAGATCCTAAGTATAATGTTAATCCTGAAGCATCGTACGATCTATTCAGTCACGAAGGGGATAGGATTAGCGATACCCAAACGTACAAACCTCGTGCATAGTTATAAAGGGGGTATCTCTTATCCCGTACCGTTCAAAATTGAATTAGGTTAAGTTCCGATACAACCAGATTAACCTCAAAGAAAAGTCGGGTCAAACAATCTTACGATAAGTCAAGTGAGTCCAATAAAAGGATAACCAAGTTCCACCTAAGTCCATTTAAGAAAGGAGTGAAAAATCACTTTCCAGAGAAAATTCGCAGTTAGCCCGGTCGACCCGGCCCTTGGCCGGTCGACCGCGTACACTGCATCCCAGTCGACCTGAGGAGGTCAGGTCGACCCCTCTCATGAATGCCCGGTCGACCGAGCCCTTGGCCAGTCGACCTGCAGTTGTAAATAAAAATGCGTGAACAGTTTTTTGGTCAGGTTCCAAAGAACCTGACCCCTGTGTGGCCGGTCGACCGCGTGAACTGCGTGATAGAACCCAGGTTCTGTTTCTACAGTTCAGTGGTTCATTCCTTTTTCCTTTCTTTTGTGTTCATTCTTTTAGACCTGATTAGCAATCTAAATCATAGATAAAATAAGCTAATAAGGTTCACAATGTGCATTTATTTCAAACTTAAACAAGTCATTAATATCACAAAATATTTGGTGAAATCATAAATGCATTTCATAAAACTCATTCAAAGCTAAACATATCAAAACATCCACTTGCCTTGGGTCTCAAATCAAAGGGAAATAAGCTCCCAACCACACTTGCAAGCCAAGAACACAATCTCTACAAGAACCCCCAAAACAAACCCTAAAATGGGTCAAAGCAAGCAATAAGAAGAGAGAGCTCCCAATAATGAAAATGGAGCTTCTCAAAGACTATAGGAACACAAATCTAGAAGATTAGGGAGAGAGCTTACCAATAGGTGCTCTAAATGAGCAAGGCAAGCTAAATGAGGATCTTAGAGAGAAGAGATTTCTTCAAAAATGGTGCCAATGGAGAGCCCTTGAAGTGGTGAAGAAGATGATGAAATCCTTTCTTAATGTTGGTGCAAGTTGGTAGTGTCTTGATGATGGAAAAGCAAGAAGAAGAAAGGAAAACCCTAGGCAAAAAAAGTTGCTGGAAAAAGGAGAAAGGAGGAAGATGAGTGCTTATATATCATTTGCAAGTGGGCTCCACCTCTTTGGAAACTTGGAAGGCTAAAATAGTAGTTTTTGGGATCTCGGATGAAATCGATAAAGAAGGAAGAAATGATCGTCGAAATTTCTAGTTTCTAAAAAGAATATGTTTCGCGGGTTTCGGGAATATCAATTATTTGGTCCAGATTTAGTGTAAAAAGACTGTTTTATCCAAGAAGCTAGAAAAGTCAAGTTTCGGGATTCGGGATGGGAACGGAATCAACATGAAAGTTGAAGGGATTAACAAAATAAGTAAATCGGGATAAAACACCAAATCAAAAGAATCTCGAGTAATCCCCCAAGTACACGTAAGTCATAAAAAGGAACCCCCAAATGGCCCCACTAATTCCAAAGGCACTCAAAAATTCTCAAAGTTATGACAAAGCTATTCTAAACCAACTAAACCAAAATCCACAAAACAAATACAAGACTAACACGCGACTTAATCAACACTAATCGAGGTTACTCGGGTTGGGGTCTTACACTTAGGTCCAAGCTTAGCAAAAAGATCTCTAATAACTCTCTCAAGCTCAAAATCAACAATCCCTACAAAAACCCCCAAAACAAACCCTAAAATGGGCCAAAACAATGAAATAGAAAGAGAGAGCTTCCAATAATGGAGGTGAAGCTCCTCTAGAGTCATAATAACACAAATCTAGAAGATGGAGGGGATTGCTTACTTGTAGGTTCTCCAAATGGGCAAGACAAGCTCAAAGAGAATCTTGGAAATGGAGGTTTTCTCCAAAAATGGTATCCAAATGGAGCCTTAGTGGAGAGGAAGAGAATGGTGGAATCCTTTTTTATGTTGGTGCAAGTTTGGTGGGAGATTGAGTGATGGAAAACAAGAAGAAGAAGAAAAAGCAAGGAGCCTTAGGTTTAGTTCCTTGTGCTGGAAAAAGAGGAAGGAAGGAGATGGGTTCACCTTATATAAGCAAATGCAAGTGGGCTCCACCTCTTAGAAATCTTTGAAGGCTGAAATAGTAGTTTTCGGGATATCGGATGAAATCGACGAAGAAGGAAGAAATGATCGTCGAAATTTCTAGTTTTCAAAAAGCATATGTTTCGCAGGTTTCGGGAATATCAAACATTAGGTATAGATTTAGTGTAAAAAGATTGTTTTGCCCTTGAAGCTAGAAAAGTCGGGTTTCGGGATCTCGAACGGAATTGGGACTAACATGAAAGTTGTGGAGATTGACAAAATGAGTAAAACGGGATGAAAACACAAATCAAAGGAAATCCCGGATAAACCCCCAAGTAAACGCAAAGTCAAGAAAAGGAACCCCCAAAGGGCCCCACTAATTACAAAGGCACTCAAAATTTCCCAAAGCTATGACAAAACTATTCTAAACCCAACTAAATCAAAATCCACTAAACACACTTAGAACTAAATACAACTTAATTAGCACTAATAGAGGTCACTTGGGTCGGAGTCTTACAAAGGAGGAGCTGCTTGCAATGGTTGTCATGCAATGCTAGTTGGTAGGTCACACTTAACTAAAATAATGATTTGGTATCCCCAAGGATTTGCCTCATGTATTTTAGAAACCAAAGTCAATCGGGAGTCATACATTATTTGGTATGAGATACTTAGATAATAATGAATGATAGGGATCATGGATAGTTAGTCTTAATCCTAATTGTGACCAACTTTGATCCGCACCAATCTAGGTGGTATTCGCACTCCCCAAGAAGGCATACCCCGGGGATTGAGATTCCGATGTATTCTGAATTTAGTGGTTATGAGGATCCCACATAAATTTGGTAGAATACAAAATCCTAATGTCATTTAAATTCATTCATTGAATGTATGGTTATGTACTGCAGTATTTCAAGCATGAATGCGAGTACTTTCAATCCACTTGCGACTATCCTCAATCAGAATAAGTTGGTGGGATCCAACTATATAGACTGAAAACGGAACCTGGATATTGTCCTGACTGCTTCAGGATATAAACATGTCTTTACCAAACCCCCCCTTGATGAGCCTGGCCCAGATGCATCGGAAAAAGAAAATGAATTTTACACCAAATGGGTCAAAGACGATGAGATGGCCAGATGTTCCATTCAGGCATCCATGTTTAGTGTTTTGCAACACAAACATCAATCCAATAAGACTGCATACGATATTATATCGAACTTAAATGAGATGTTTGCGGAACAAGGCAGGCCTGCTAGGCAGGCAGCTATGAGGGTGCTCATAAACACCAAGATGGTTGAAGGTACATCAGTACATGAACACATGTTGAAAATGATGGACTCATTAAATGAGTTATATGTACTGGGAGCAACGATTGATGCAGAATCGCAGTTCGATATAATCCTTGAGTCATTCAAAAGTTTCAAGGTCAATTATAATATGAATACAATGAATCTGACTCTTGTTGAGCTGTCAAGCCAGCTAGTAGTGACTGAAGGGATTATTAAGAAGAAGCCAACTGCCCTAGTGAAAGAAAAGTCAGATGCCAAGCCCAAGCTAAAAGGCAAGGGGCAGAAAGGCAAAAAGAAATCAGTTTCGAAGGGTCCTAAGGTGGAGAATGGATCTAATGGTGGCGTGGCCAAAGCTAAGGGTTTAGGGACAAAAGGAAAGTGTTTCCATTGTGGTAAGACAGAACATTGGAAAAGGAATTATCCAGAATATTTATCTAAGAAGAAGACCTCAGGTATGATTGAGTCACTTATTTTTTAAGTTAGTTTTACAACTGGTACTTCAGAATCCTGGTGTGTGGACTCCGGGGCAATTAATCACATATGTAATACGTTGCAGGGGTTCAGGAAAACGAAAAGGCTTAGTGACAGAGAAATCATTGTCAACCTAGGATATGACGCTAAGGCGGAGGCTGTTTCAGTGGGAGTCGTTACTTTATGTATTTCAAATAATAAGTTGGTTTTGTCAGACACATTATATGTACCGTCTTTACAGCGTAATTTAATTTCAGTTTCTAGTTTGGTGAATAAAAGTTATTCCATTACTTTTGGTACTGAAGTTGTCATAAAGAGGAATGGTACTTTTCTATGTTCTAGCAAGGTAACCAACGGGCTTTATTTGTTGACTCCCATGATGTATGAGATACATGATATTGAAACAATTAATAGACCATCATTAAAGAGAAAGTCACATTCATCTAATCCAACAAAACTTTGGCATTTGAGGTTAGGTCATATAAACCTAAACAAGATTGATAGGCTAGGGAAAGATGGTATCTTGCCTTCATTGGTGGTAAAACCAATGCCTGTCTATGAGTCCTGTCTGGAAGGCAAAATGACCAAAAGACCATTTTCATCAAAGGGGAATAGGGACAAAGATTTATTGGAGTTAGTGCATATTGATGTGTGTGGACCCATTAATGTCAGGGCCAAAGGAGGATTTGAGTACTTCATCATTTTCATAGATGATTACTCAAAATATGGATACATATACCTTATGCACCGCAAGTCCGAGGCTTTTGAAAAGTTCAAAGAGTTTCAAGCGGAAGCGGAAAAACAATTAGATAAGAGTATCAAGACTCTTCGATCAGATCGAGGGGATTATCTCTCTACTGATTTTATGGGATACTTATCAGAGAATGGGATTCTATCTAAGTTGTCTGCTCCTGATATGCCTCAATAGAATGGAGTAACAGAAAAAAGGAACCGGATTCTTTTAGATATGATCGGGTCTATGCTGAGTTTCTCAGGATTACATATATCCTTTTGGGGATATGCCTTGGATATTGCGATGTACATACTAAACCTCGTACCATCTAAGTTTGTACCTAAGACTCCCCAGGAGTTGTGGTCCGGGCGAAAGCCTAGTCTACACCATTTACACATTTAGGGTTGTCCGGCACATGTGATAAAGGTTAAGATGGATAAGTTGGAAACGAAGTCGGAAGTATGCACGTTTGTAGGATATCCTAAAGGAACTAAATGTTGGTTATTCTATAATCCTAGAGAGCAGAAAGTGCTGGTGAGCACCAATGCGGTTTTTCTGGAGGAAGATTATATGATGGACCAGAAATCTTTAGATAAGGTGATCTTGTAAGAGATTCAAGAGCAATCAATTCCAAATCTAAGTATGACCGAACTTGAGGAAGAACCGCCCTTACCAGACCCAGTAGTTACACCAGTGCCTCGTCATAGTGGGAGAATTGTCTGACCCCTGACAGGTTCTCATTCTTAGGAGAGTCTTACGAGGCAGTCCTGGAAGAACCGGAACAAGATACCTGTAACTACGATGAAGCAATTAATGACAAAGATTCGGGATGTTGGCAAGATGCTATGAAAGCTGAGATGGAGTCTATGTACTCCAATCAGGTTTGGACACTTGTGGACTTGCCTACCAATATTTAACCTATTCGATGCAAGTGGGTCTACAAGAGAAAAAGAGGACCAGATGGTGGAGTGGAGACCTTTAAGGCCAGGCATATTGCGAAAGGGTATACTCAGAAAGAGGGTATCGATTATGTCGTGACCCCGGACTGAGACCCAGGCCCACGACGATGATTACGGTGAGATAATTTCCCACAGGTTCCCGCGGTGAGGATTCCGATACATGGAGATCTAGCTCACATGATCAAGTATGCAGAAGCGTGTAGCAAATTACTTCACAACAAGATATGGATCAATACAGCATTAAGACTAAAATATCAAAAAATGAAATTTTAACTTGACATTCCCATCTTAGTTCAAGTTACAAGGTTAACCAAAAGTATGTTAAGTTTGATACATCCCAAAATAAGAGGCCAACAAAGGCAATACAATACCAAAATATACAATAACCAAAAATATGTTAAATCGAAACTCAAGATCCCACCCGACGTCTAAATGACGTTGTCGGGCTGCCACTCACGAGCTAGGGGTGGCTCAATTGCCTCCTCTGAACACTCCTCTTCGAAGGCAATGTCTCCTGCACTTGGGCACTAAAATAGCAAAATATCAAACACAACGGTTTGACAGGTAATCAATTTAGGTAAGAGCATTGAATAACAAATGTTCAACAAAACATATAAAAACAATTTACTGAACTTAAAACAGATACTTGACTGAAATACATTTCAAGATAGAAACAGATTAGTATGAATACATATTATATCATGAATAGTAAACCCACAAAGAGCTCATCCTTTCTCTATCATATATAATAAAAAGAGCAAGTACGCACGACGAACATGATATATATAATATAAACAAGACATGATTCCCACAAATACAGGATTCCGGCAGCAGAACCGGACACGCACGATGTGTAATAAAATACAAGACTAATCTGCAGATAGTCCACATGTTTAAGGACCCTCGGACAGTGGATCAGACTGAAGGGGTAGTCCAAGCTCAGTGGTATTCACTTGAGTTCATGAATGCACAAAACACACGAAACACGGTCTAAACACGTCGAAATAAAGGGAAAAACTACTTATCAAAACAAGACAAGGCACGGCTAGCAAAAGGGCATAATATATATGCACACAACTTAAGAAGTGATCCCCATTTGATGTTTAAAACAGATCTTCGAACAAGCTTAAACTTGGAATTCAAAACGAGTACACGATGTTATTTATTGTATCAAACCGAAGTTCAATCACGAAATCTCATCAAGCATATGTTGAGGCCATTCACAGACCTTTGTGTAATTGAGAACTAAATGTCGAAAGATAGTGAATTGGTGTCCCCGAAGTTGAATTACATTTCGGAGTTCCATTTACACAATGTCATTCCAAAGTCCTTAACATAGTCTAGTTTTCAATCTTCAAAATTTATAAAAATGAGATAAAATTTCGAAACTGGGAATTGACAGGTCGCTCGAGCGGTTTGGACAGTTCGCTCGAGTGAACCACAAGGTTGCTCGGGCGAACGATCTTCTGTCTTGAACCTGGTCAGACAATGGACAGTTCGTTCGAATGAGATAGTTCGCTCGAGCGAACAGTTCTCTGTTTGCGAACAGGCTTCTGCCTGTGTTCGCTGAGTACAGAAACTACACTTTTCTTTGCATATTTTCTAATTTCTTCTCCCTTTCTTCTCATTCCTAAACCACCTGCACTTTCTTGAGCCTTCATGCTCTCCAAAGGATAAACCACACATTTTCAAAATATTACATTTCCATTCTCTTTCTAAACAAATCAAATCCAGAATTTCTAAAACAAAGCATAGGCTCACAAATAAATGGAACTGTGGATGTTTAAGAAAAACACTTAGCACTAATACATATAGTTGAATGAAAAGCACATAAGAGAGTCTAAGAAAACATAAAATGAGAACTTAATAATAATGTATGCAAATTTCAAAAGTAGTTTTGTAATCCACATCAAACATGCAACCTTAACCCATAGAGATTACTTGCCTTGCCCAAATGCCAACAATATCTTCTCCTTCAAGCACCCTAATCCAAGAGCTAAGTCAAACACTACGAAGTCCCCAACAAATCCATTCAAAACTCACCCAAATATGTAAACAAGAAACCCATTTCGAAATGGGTGTTAAAAGATTGAAAAACAAGACCCTTAGGAGTCAAAAGGACTCCATTGAAGAGATGGGTTGGAGCTCTTACCTAGAGATACCCAAACAAGAAACAAGGAAGAAAATGGAGAGCTTGTCCAACTCTATATCTCAAGAAAATGGCATCTATAGAAAGCTTAGGATGAGAGGAAGAGAATGATAGTCTTGGAATTTCATTTGGAGATCTCTAGCTAGGGTAAACAAGGTGGGGAAAGCAGAGGAAAAAGGGGTTTTCTCTTTGTTGCGACCTTGGACCGACTTACCGACCTAATCCGGGATCGAGACTCAATTGAATGATGATGATATGTGATAGTCCATACTAAACTATGAATTTATTTAATCAAAACGTAAATGAGTCAATAAAAAGATGCCACTTGTATACGCGATTTCCCACAGATGTCCGCGGTGAGGATATCACAACAACATGAATATTTCTTTTAAGTGCGGAGGCGTGTAGCAAATCTTATTCATACATTCATGTCCAAGATAATATGATTGATAATGTATTTATAACCAGTATCAAGATGAGCAATGATCATTAGTTATACCCAAAAGTAAGTTAAAGTTTACATCAAGATCATTTAATTACATTTCCCAAAAATAGAGGCCAACAAAGGCCAATATAAATAAAGTATCAAATCTACAAAAGAATGGTTAGTCCTAACCCAAATGTTACACAACTCGGGCGACCGAATGTCTAAATGACATAATCGGCATGCCACTCTACTAAATGCCGCATTTCTCCGACCGCCTCCTCATGCTCCTCCTCGGGGAAACCATTTAAAAGTACCAAAGTAAAAGGATCATACACGACGGTCTGGCAGGTGGGTGAAAAGATATAACAATAATAAAAATTACCTTAGAAAACATTTAAAACTGTTTAAACAATAATTCTCATAAAACGGAATAATCATTTACTGAAAAACAATATGCAATATAAAACATATAAGGTATCTAAAGAAACCTGTTTAAACAAAAATTCTCATAAGTTCGCTAGATCGGATAAAGGGTTCGCTCGAGCAAACATGTTGGCTCAAGTGAGAAATAAGTTCGCTCGAACTAACAAGGTTCTGTGAGGGTTTTGATATGGTTCTGGGAATGGTCACTCGAGCGAATAAATAGTCGCTCGAGCGAACTGCCTACTGAAATGGTTCAGAACCCTTTCTGGACAAGTCGCACGAGCGAACTGTCCAAAAACTTATTCCGGGACAGTTCTGCTTCTTCTATTATTCTCCTTCTTACAACTCCTTTGACCACATTTCTACTCCATAAAAGGAAGCTCCAAAACTCCCTTCAAACATCATTCAAACTCCACATCAACACTCCCATAATAATCAAATCAAACATCTTCTTCTCAATCACATTCAACCACAAAAGAGGGGAGAAAACCCAAAATCACAAGGGTTCATTTATACTACAATCAAGCAATAAATGGGAGGATATCAACCACAATTCCAAAATAATAAATGAGTTAGCAGAACTCTTGATGAACATTTATTTCAAGTTAATGCAAGCAATAAATATGGACATGAAAGACAAAACCAACATACTTTTCATAAAACATTTAAGCGTTCAAACTTATCATTTCATCCACTTGCCTCAAGGTCTCTAATCAAGCAAGTCAAGCCTCTAACACTAACTCTAAGCCAAGCTCCAAAGCTACACAAAAACCCCTAAAACAAACCCTAAAATGGGTCAAAACGAAGATCAAGAGGAAACAAGCTACAATAATGGAAATGGAGCTTCTCAAAGGCTTGAAGAATAAAAATCTAGAAAATGGAGAGGATTGCTTACGTGAAGGTTCTCCAAATGGTCAAGACAAGCTCAAAGAAGATCTTGGAAAAGGAGGTTTCCTCCACAAATGCTATTAGGGGAGAGCTCTCAAAGAGATGAAGAAGATGATGATCTCAATCTTCTATTGGTGCAAGTTTGGAAGTGGATTGAGGATGGAAAAGCTAGAAGAAAAAGAGAAAGGGAGAAAGCCCTAACTTTTGGATGCTTGTGCTGGAAAAGGAAGAAGGAAGAGAATGGCTTCCTTATAAAGCAAGTGAGGAGTGAGCTACACCACTATAAATCTTGTGGGATCAATATCATGGCCTTCGAGGCTTCAAATGAATTTGACGAAGAAGAGAAAGTTATTTGTCGAAATTTCTAGTTTCCAAAAAGTGTATGTTTCTCGGGTTTCGGGAATATCAAATATTGGACACAGATTTAGTGTAAAAAGACTATTTTGCCCTCAATGCAAGGAAAGTCGGGTTTCGGGATTTGGGACGGGATCAACATGAAAGTTGTAGAGATTAACGAAATTAGTAAAACAGGATAAAAACACAAATCAATGGAATTTCGAAAAATCCCCTAAGTAAACGCAAATTCATAAAAAGGAACCCCCAAAGGGGCCCACTAATCACAAAAGACATTCAAAATTCGCCAAAGCTATAACGAAGCTATTCTAGTTCAAACTAAACTAAAATACACTAACCACGCTTAAGACTAACACACAACTTAATTAATACTAGTCGAGGTCTCTCGGGTCGGGGTCTTACACTCATTAGAGCACTATCAGGCTCCAAAGGTATAATCTGCTTCTCTATTTGTTGTGGGTTATTTTGGTTGTATGGTGTTGCTGATTTCTTTCATTTAGATAGGTTATATTACTGTACATGATTTATGAGAGGGAGTGATTGCATATTGGATATGGTTTATGGCCTTATGGGTACTTGATCCTTAAGTCAAGTGGGTCAAAAGTTTTCAAAATCTGTCCACGAGGCCCACCTATTTCCAACACCGATATGCTCTTGTCACTTCGGTGATAGAGGACTTAGCTTCGTGTGATTGCCATCTTGCTTGTTTCCCGATTCCTTGGATACCTTCACATGCTTTTATATTGCATACATGTTTTAAATAAATGTTTATTCCTTTCACAGAAATTACTGTTTAAAAAGGTTTAAATGTTTTCAAAGGTAAATTCATTTATTGTTGTATTGTTGTAATGCTTCGCCCACCTGCCAGACCGTTGTGTTTGACCCTTTCTTTGGTACTCAGTTCTAAACGCCGGTTACCCCGATGCTGAGTTTGAGGCGGCCAGAGAACCGTAACCAGTAGGTGAATGGCGGGCTGAAGACGTCGTTTAGACGTTTGGTCGAGCCTTGAGATGCGACACATTTGGAATTGTGACTAACACATTCTTTTAGGATATTGTTTTGGTTGTACTGGCCTTTGTTGGCCTTTATTTTTTGGAATGTTAGTTAAATGATCTTTTGTATAAACATCGAATATTTACTTTTGGGGAAATATTCTATCATGATCATTGTTCATTCTGACATAAGCTATTCTGATATATGTATTCAGTCTTGTTATTTGGGAATGAACTTATGAATTTGATTTGTTACATGCTTCCGCACTTAAATAAAAATATTATGTTGATGTGAAATCCTCACCGCGGACACCTATGGGAAATCACGTACACGGGTGGCATCTTTTTATTGACTCGTGTACGTATTGGCTAAAATAAATATATGGCAATGGCATCCATCATCACCAATAACTGTGTCTCGATCCCGGATTAGGCCATTGACCCGGTCCGGGTCGTGACAGACTGGTATCAGAGCGAGTCGTATTTCAAGCTATTGAGAGAAGCTAGAAATCCTAAGGACGTGGCGAGGATTCGTTAGAATCTTCGTTGGTTAGTATCGTGTGAGCAATGGGTGACCCTCTATTTGATTATTATGTGCTAACATCTTGTTTTGCAGCATTATGCCACTTCGTAAGAGACAGATAAACGGTAATCCCACCGTAAGTAACAGTGATCATACGGGGCTAGTTGAAGAATATATTGTTGACAACACTATACAGAATCAGTTCCAACAGATGAAGTAGGCAATGATTGATTGACAGCGTCAGGCTAACGAGAATCAAGCTAGGCTACAAGAACAGATGCTTAAGAAGGAAGAGGATCATGCCAGAGAGTTGGCACAAATGCAGGCATAAGTGCTAGAGGTATTGCAAAGGAGGATTGAACCGGTTCATGCTTAACCAGCAGGCCCACAGATTGTTGTAAGTCGAAGAGAGCATGATCCAATTGCATTGTTTGAGCGGTTTAGGAAGAGAGCTCTGAAAGAGTTTGTTGGGACAGTGGATCCCTTGGCTGTAGATGATTGGCTAGAACACGGAGAATATCTTTGAAGTCTTCCGATGCACGGGAAGAGAACAGGTGAAACTTGCTGCATCCCTCTTTACAGGCTGTAAGACCCCGACCTTAGTGATCTCGATTAGGTACTAATTAAGTTGTGTGTTAGTTCTAAATGTGATTAATGAATTTTGTCTTAGTTGGGATTAGAATAACTTCTATTATAGCTTTGGAAAATTTTGAGTGCCTTTTGTAATTAGTGGGGCCCTTTGGGGGTTCCTTTTATAACTTTGCGTGTAATTGGGAGATTATTTGAGACTCCATAAATTCATGTTTTAACTCCATTTGACTCATCTCGTTAACCTCTACAACTTTCGTGTTGACTTCGTCCCCATCCGAGACCTCTTATGTTAGGGGCAAAATAGTCTTTTACAAAAAAATTTAGACACAATTTCCAATATCACCAAAACCCGCGAAACATATACTTTTTGAAAATTAGATATTTCGGTGATTATTTTTCCCTTCTTTGTCGAATTCGTTTGAAGTCTCGAAAACCATGATTTCAACCCACAAAGATTTCAAGTGGTGGAGCCCACTCTTGACTTGTATATAAAAACAACTCTTCTTCTTCTTTTCCCTTCTCCTTTTCCAGTACAACCTCACCCATCTAGGGTTTTCCTCTTTCTCTCTAGCTTCTTGCTCTCCCATCTCCAATGCCTCTATCAACCTTGCAACAATAGCTAAATGGAGATCACCATTCTCTTCCTCTCAACTAAAGCTTTTTCTTGATAACATTTTGAAAGAAAATCTTCCATTTCAAGACTCTCTTTGAGCTCACCATGTCTATTTGTAGAACCAACAAGTAAGTTTCCTCTCTAATCTCTTGGATTTGTGTTCTTATAACATTTGAGAAGGTCCGTTTTCATTATTGGAAGCTTTCTCTTCTTATCCTTTGGTTTTAACCATTTTAGGGTTTGTTTTGGGGGTTTTGTTTGTAGCTTTTGATCTTGGCTTGGAAGAGTGATTAGAGCTTGTTTTTGGCTAAGCTTGGACCTAAGGCAAGTGGATGAATGGATAGTTTGAGTATTAAATGGTTTTCATAAGCAATGTGGTTTGTTGTCATTTTTATTCATGTTTATTGACTTGCATTGATTTTTTGAAATAAATACTCATGAATAAATCTTGTTAGCTCATTTAATGTCTTGAAAACATTTGTTTATAACCTTCATTTACCTCTTGTAAATAGCTCAATGGATGTTTGTGAATGGTGGCTTCTTTGTTTCTTGCTCTCTCTCTTATGGTTGAATGGGGTAAAGAAGGAGTTGATTGGATAAATGCTTATAGGAGTATTGGGGAAGTGTTGAATGATGATTTGGAGGAGCTTCTTAGCTCATTTCATTATAGGGAAATGAATGGGAAATGAAGAAAATTTATTGGAGGAAGAAAAGGCTCAGATCCGAACTCAGTGGGAATTTCCAGCAGCTGGGCGATCAGCTGGCGGTCACCTGTTGACTAGCCGCCTGGTGACTAACGGGTAACCGAATCAGATTCGGTCACAATTCCAGAGAGCTGCTTTTCTCTTCTGAAGGCACGGTCAGCCTCGTGGTCAGCCAGCGGCTAACTGCCAAACTCATCGGCGGCCAACCGCCGACCAATCGAACCAATTTCGGTTACAATTCCAGTATACTGCATCCTGTCTGGGAACTCACGGTCAGCATCACGGTTAGCCAGTGGCTAACTACCGAACCCATCACTGCCTAACCACCAGGTAACCGAATTCTCCCCAAAATTTTGGAAATTGAAGAGAAAGAAACCACATCACAATGATTCATTGAAGTTTTTGAATTTACCGAGGTGTGTATGGAGCCCGAAACGCCTCCAAAACTCAAGGAGTATCAAGCCATACCGAATTGACATACAAGACCCCTATTCACCTTGAACAATTCTCGAATCCCGATACTTATCCCGAAATTCATGCTTTATAAATTGTCATGTCCCGAAATATATTGAAACTACATTTTAGCATTTTGCTAGCCCGCTCATGCCTGACTTGATAAAAAGTGTTTTGTGCCCAAGGGCATCCCATCCCGTCCGGTTTATATAAAAACTTGTTTTGATTTCTTGCATATGACCTATGAGTCGGCACCACTAAGCTTGGACGACCTTGTCAGTTTGATCCACCGACTTGGAGGTCCCCCTCTTGTCCTGCCAGCTGCAGCCTGGATCTTGTCCTGTCCTGATACCCGGTTCGCTACAGCGGTCCCGTCCATCTATATATGTATCCATGATTATCGTTGACTCTCCTCACCTTGTGTGACTGAGGTTAACGTCTCGATATTTCTCTCATAACTTTAGTGAGAGAGGATTTAGCTTTGTGTGGTTGCCATCTTGCTAGTTCTTGATTCTTTGGTACCTTTAAATATATTGTATTGCAATTATCTTCCTTGATAAATGATGCATTTACTTTTATGAAATTCATTATTTATACAGGTTTTAATGTTTTATCAAGGTATCATTGTTTTAAACTATTGTTATATCCTTTCACCCACCTGCCAAACCGTTGGTACTCAGGTCCAGACGTTGGTTACCCCAAGGAGGAGCCAAAGGAGGCGGTCGGTAAACCGCATCGTTTAGTTAAATGGCAAGCTGACGATGTCATGTTGACATCTAGTCATGCTTTGAGATACAACATATTTTGGGAGTTACGTCTTACTCATTCTTTTGGGAACTAATCTGGTTGTACTGGCCTTTGTTGGCCATTATTTTTGGGGAACATTAATTAATTGATCTTTTGTATAAACTCTAACTTTATATTTCTGGCAAATGCTAATGTTCATTGCTCACTTTGACATCAGTTAATCATATATATGTTAATAGTCTTGTTATTTAGGAATGAATTATAGAATTTGATTTGTTACTCGCTTCCGCACTTAAACAAATATATTATGTTGATGTGATATCCTCACCGCGGACACCTGTGCGAAATCGCGTGCACAAGTGACATTATTTATTAACTCGTGTACATAATTGGTTAAAATAAATTCATGGTATTGACGATCATTCATCATTCATCATCCAATAAAACTTAGTCCCGATCCCGGATTAGGCCCTTTGACCCCGTCCGGGGTCACGACAGTTGGATGCCACCAACTTATTCTGGTTGAGGATGGTCACAATTGGATTGAAAGTATTTGAATTCATGCTTGAAATACTGTAGCACATAACCAAACATTCAATTAATGAATTTAAATGACATTAGGGTTTAGTATTCTATCAAATTGATGTGGGAATCCTATAACCATTAAATTCAGAATACATCGGAATCCCAATCCCTGGGGTATACCTACTTGGGAAGTGCGAAAACCATGTAGATTGATGCGGATCAAAGTTGGTCAAAATTAGGATTAAGAATAACTATTCATGATCTTCATCATTCATTATTATCTAGGTATCTCATACCAAATAATGTATGACTCCCGATTAGCTTCGGTTTCTAAAATACATGAGGCAAATCCTTGGGGATACTACATCATTATTTTAGTTAAGTGTGACCCACTAACTAGCATTGCATGACAACCATTGTGGGTAGCTCCTCCATGGGGAGTGGGCCCTCGCCCCATCTCACCAACACTATCCATAGGAGATTCATATCTTGTAACCAGACAAATAAAAGCTGTAAGACCCCGACCCGAGAGACCTCGACTAGTGTTAATTAAGTTGTGTGTTAGTCTTAAGCGTAGTTAGTGTATTTTGGTTTAGTTTGAACTAGAATAGCTTCGTTATAGCTTTGGCAAATTTTGAGTGTCTTTTGTGATTAGTGGGGCCCCTTGGGGGTTCCTTTTTATGAATTTGTGTTTACTTAGGGGATTTTTCGAAATTCCATTGATTTGTGTTTTTATCCTGTTTTACTAATTTCGTTAATCTCTACAACTTTCATGTTGATCCCGTCCCAAATCCCGAAACCCGACTTTCCTTGCATTGAGGGCAAAATAGTCTTTTTACACTAAATCTGTGTCTAATATTTGATATTCCCGAAACCCGAGAAACATACACTTTTTGGAAACTAGAAATTTCGACAAATAACTTTCTCTTCTTCGTCGAATTCATTTGAAGCCTCGAAGGCCATGATATTGATCCCACAAGAGTTATAGTGGTGTAGCTCACTCCTCACTTGCTTTATAAGGAAGCCATTCTCTTCCTTCTTCCTTTTCCAGCACAAGCATCCAAAAGTTAGGGCTTTCTCCCTTTCTCTTTTTCTTCTAGCTTTTCCATCCTCAATCCACTTCCAAACTTGCACCAATAGAAGATTGAGATCATCATCTTCTTCATCTCTTTGAGAGCTCTCCCCTAATAGCATTTGTGGAGGAAACCTCCTTTTCCAAGATCTTCTTTGAGCTTGTCTTGACCATTTGGAGAACCTTCACGTAAGCAATCCTCTCCATTTTCTAGATTTTTATTCTTCAAGCCTTTGAGAAGCTCCATTTCCATTATTGTAGCTTGTTTCCTCTTGATCTTCGTTTTGACCCATTTTAGGGTTTGTTTTAGGGGTTTTTGTGTAGCTTTGGAGCTTGACTTAGAGTTAGTGTTAGAGGCTTGATTTGCTTGATTAGAGACCTTGAGGCAAGTGGATGAAATGATAAGTTTGAATGCTTAAATGTTTTATGAAAAGTATGTTGGTTTTGTCTTTCATGTCCATATTTATTGCTTGCATTGACTTGAAATAAATGTTCATCAAGAGTTCTGCTAACTCATTTGTTGTTTTGGAATTGTGGTTGATAGCCTCCCATTTATTGCTTGATTGTAGTATAAATGAACCCTTGTAATTTTGGGTTTTCTCCCCTCTTTCGTGGTTGAATGTGATTGAGAAGAAGATGTTTGATTTGATTATTATGGGAGTGTTGATGTGGAGTTTGAATGATGTTTGAAGGGAGTTTTGGAGCCTCCTTTTATGGAGTAGAAATGTGGTCAAAGGAGTTGTAAGAAGGAGAATAATAGAAGAAGCAGAACTGTCCCAAAACAAGTTTCTAGACAGGTCGCTCGAAGGACCTGTCCAGAGAGGATTCCAAACCATTCCAGTAGACAGCTCGGAATGTCTCTAAACTCAAGGAGTACCAATTTATAAAGAAAATGACATACGGGACCCTTATTCACCTTGATTAAATTTCGAATCCCGATACTTATCCCGAATTTCTTGATTTATGATTTATCATTTTCGAAAATACTGAATTTGCAATTGTAGCATTCTGCTAGTCCCGATATGCACTTCCCGTTTGAAATGATATTTGTGCCTTCGAGCACCCCGTCCCGCCTGTTTATATACGTGCATCATATGAATTTTGTTATGCCTTGTTTTATGTCATTTGACCTATAAGTCGGCACCACTAAGCTTAGATTACCTTATCGATTTGTTCCATCAACTTGGAGATCCCATTCCCGTCCCACCAGCTGCGGTTTGGATCCCGCTGCCCAGTTATTACCGTGGTCTTGTCCCGATGCCGCAGATTGCTACTGTGGTTCCTGATGCCCAATTCGCTACCGTAGTCATGTCCCGTATTATTATGTATATGTATATGTATATGTAACTTATGTTGCATCTCCTCACTTTGGTGACTGAGGTCAACATCCAGATATGCTCATGTCACTTCGGTGATAGAGGACTAAGCTTCGTGTAGATGCCATCTTGCCTGTTTCCCGATTTCCTTGGATACCTTATACGTTCTAAGTTACATTTATTTATTAAGTAAATGACTCTCCTGTTTTATGAAGTTACTGTTTTAATAGATTTAAATGTTTTCCAAGGTAATTTCTATTATTGTTATATTTTTCACCCACCTGCCAGACCATCGTGTCTGATCCTTTTACTTTGGTACTCAGGTCCTGTTGATGGTTTCCCCGAGTAGGAGCTTGAGGAGGCGATCGGAGAACCGTAGCACTTAGTAGAGTGGCATGCCGATGATCTCATCTAGACATTTGGTCGCCGGAGTTGCGTAACATTTGGGGTTAGGACTAACGATTCTTTTGGAGATTTGATACTTTGTTTTATATTGGCCTTTGTTGGCCTCTATTTTTGGGAAATGTAATTAAATGATCTTGATGTAAACTTTAATTTACTTTTGGGAATAGTTAATGATCATTGCTCATCTTGATACTGGTTATAAATACGTTATCAATCATATTATCTTGGACATGAATGTATAAATTAGATTTGCTACACACTTCCGCACTTAAAAAAATATTCATGTTATTGTGATATCTTGACCGCGGACACCTGTGGGAAATCGCGTATACGAGTGGCATCTTTTTATTGACTCGTATACGTTTTGATTAAATAAATTCATAGTTTAGTATGGACTGTCACATATCATCATCATTCAATTGAGTCTCGATCCCGAATTAGATCTGTAACCCGGTCCGGGGTCTTAACAAAAGCCTTCCGTGGGGAACGGCCATTCTCAAGATGGCGCTAGGCTGATACTTATCTTACAATGGACCTATGGTGGAAAACCATGAGGATTTCTAAATATAAATGCCCCGCTCCCACTTAATATTTTAGAATTGAGGATTTCCTTATAGGTATATGGGCCCACAAATATAGACATCAAATCATCTCATGATATGACCAATGATTGGTTCCAAGTCAAGTTATTTTAAGGAAAGTCCAGTTTCTAAGATTAATGTTACCAATGGATCCATCTCATGGGTCCACCAACACTAATTAGAACTCTTTCTAAAAATTAATTTGATTTGACCAATTTTAGAAATTGCTATGTTTAGAAACTTTCTAAATTAAGCATTCATCCATGAATAGAAAGTGCTAAACTTAGAAACTAGTCATCTCCTACACATGGCCCAGGTGGAATAGACTTCTTGGACTTTTAGACTTTCCAAAACTTTGGGAATCCTCAAACTCTTTAGGCATCTCCAAAACGCTTTTGGTAATCTTCAAACTCTTTGATTAGGAGTCCAACACCACTTTCCTTCTTCGTCTCGGACATTGCCAGAGTTTACAAATTTAGAGAAATTACATAAATTCCTATGCCTCGATAATGAGACTTACATGGTAATCTAAACATGCAAATAAAAAGGCTATAGGGAAATTCAACATGCCTTGCCCTTTCGCGGGAAACCAAGCGAACCATGATGCCCTTTACACTTAGCCTCAAATAAACCAATAACCATTAAAAAGAAAGTAAAAGTCTTGTGGGGCATATGGAGAGGACATGATCACTAGCAAGTTAACATCTCATACACAATAGGGACTTAGGTTAAGAAGCCATCCATCTGGCCACCAGTAAAGGTCTGGCCGCTGGTAAAAGTCTGGAACTCAAATCGGGATTCTGCAAAAAACTGCGATTTTGCTCGAATTTGTCCCTTCTTGTGCATTCAGAAAACGTAATAAATGCAGAAAAAATACTTGAACTGATCCTTACATAGCCCTAGGTCTATCCACTTCGCATCTCATGCAAAGATTAGATCTAGAAAACTGATCTAACATGATTAGAGATGAGGTAAGGCTCTAATACCATTTGTTGGAAGTAGGTGGGCCTCGTGGATAGGTTTCCAAAACTTTTTGACCCACTTGACTGAGGGATCAAGTACCCATATGGCTATAAACCACATCCAGGATGCAATCCCTCAATCTCATAAATCATGTACAGTAGTAAACTCTATCTAGAAGATAGAATTCAGCAACACCATGCAACCAAAACAATCCACAATAACTAGAGAAGTAGATTATACCTTTGGAGCCCGACAGTGCTCTAACGGAGGAGAAGACAATTAACTTGATCAAGAAATCTTCTTAAAGCAATTTAGGATCTCGAAGACCTTGTTGTCTTCCACGCTATGACCCACTATTAGAACTCTTTTCTCAAGAAGATTGGTGGAAACTTCGAGAGAAAACCTTTCAAGAAACTCCAAGGAACTAGAAGAGAAAGAGAGGAGAGAAGACTATGCAACAACTTGCACAATGAGGGGCTGGGCGTGTTTCTCCAAGGTTGGACGTCCTAGGGGAATTTGTTCCCTATTTAGAGCCCTTCATTTCTCCTCTTTTCATATTTGAAATAGAAGTCTCACTTCCACACAAATTAATAACCAACTATTACCACTATTAAAAGTCTCACTTCAAATAGAAATAGTAACTTTCTAATTCCTTCATTTTTGAGTTCAAGTAGGATTAGTATCTTTCTAATAACTTGGGCTAGTGTGGAGACCACTAGGGATTCCTCAGAAAACTGGCTCCAACTGGAACACCGCGACCCCACATCTCATGTGCAATACAGGCCTACAGTTAATTGCAAATAACATCACTATATAAATGCAATTGCACTCCAGTCTTAGGAATAAATTACAAGGAAGACCCTAAACTTCCCAATTACCACAAGTAGGCCCCTTAATCAATATCCATGGATCAATTGGGTCAAATATGTCTCTACCAATCTTAGATCCACATCTTATTTTCCTTGAGCCCCAATTAATTACAGTGATCATCAGTATCATCCAATTAACTCTTAATCGAGATGGGTGCACACTTACTAATGATATATCCATTAATTGGCACAAGGGGATAATATAGATAAATTTCATCTTAACCATTGGATGTTGTCACAGCCTACTACCATGTACCCAAGACACTGAGGTGTTGACCTACAGTTGGCCTCACTCATTGGCGACTCAAAGAAAATGAATAGATGGAAACTTGAGTTCATCAATGTCTTAGGATTGAGAGCCTATTACTTGGGAATTATAAGAGCAAACCTTAAACTCGAGACAGTATTCCATAAGGTGCTGCTCATGGTCCTTCAATACATCCAATGTACCAGCACCGTGATCCAGAATCTTACATTCTGATGATCGAGACAAATCATACTATCTCATAGTGATCAAAGTGCTGTAACCTTATCAGATGAGATGCCCAGTCTCATCACCGGTTGTCATGGTTTAAAATCTCGGTCTCGGTCGCGGTATCGGCCGGGCCAAAAAACCGATATGATATAGGTATCGGTCGCGGATATCGGTCCGTCGCGGTCGTCGCGGTGTGAATTTTTTTTTATTCCAAAAAAATTCGCAAAAATATCCAAAAAATCCAAAATATTAGAAAATGCTGGAAAACAATATTTTTTTCCATTAGTAACAACAATAAATCAAAATCTCGGTCACCTTAAGTTATGAGTCATGCCTATGTCGCAGTTCGCTGTCTTTTCTGGTATTTCATATAATGCAGCCATTATTGATGCTCATGATCAATTTATTAGTGTAAAATATAAGAAAATAAATATAACATATCAATCAACATTTAATACTAGCTCAATCATCAAATAAGTTGTGAAATTCAAGACCATGAAGACGACATTAAAATCAGAAACATGATAGTGAGATCGATAAATCATAAAGAACTTAGGCATCAAAAGATTCATGGTTTACCTGAACTTAGAGGGGACTAGTAGATAGTAGAGACAATAGAAAGATTGGTGAGTATGAGTGTATTACAGATTGACAGCCTAATTCCAAGTGGAGTGTCGCCCTGGCTCGATATCATCATCATCATTTCTTCAGTATTGGCTAGAAAAATATGCTCCATACTGTTGTGCACCACTACCATACCCATGACCATATTCAGATTGTTCTTGATAAGATGATGAACTATCTTGATCCCCCGTGGATTGAGATGACTGGTTGTACTCATATGGCATGAAATAGTGATGAGGGGCATGAAGATGTCGTTGGGAAATTGGTGGGGGAAGCCTCCCTTGCTCAATTAACATTTGTTCAATAGAAATAAGCGGTGTTGGTGAAGGGGGTACCCAATTAGGGTCATATGAATAACCCCCATGCTGTCCATACATGGCATCTTGTTGGCCAACATAGCCCCCATGCTGTCCATACATGGCACCTTGTTGGCCAACATAACCCCCATGCTGTCCATACATGGCACCTTGGCCAACATAACTCCCATGATGACCATGAGTAGCGGCGCTACTACTACCCCCTGCCTCAGTCTGTCCAACATGTTTGACATAGCCACGGCGAGGATCTAACTTGGTAGCATCAGGAAAATGTTCAATTGTTTCATAAGTGACATGCTCATCATCTCTATAATGACCCTCATCCCCGGGAGAGTCAGGTGGAATTCCTGCTGATGATGAAGAAGTAGAAATACTTGACTCACTCTCCTCGTCCATCTCCTTTCCCCTTGGCTCACTCGTATCAGGTGCGCGCCCCTGCTGCATTGTCAAATTTATTTCTTCTATCCTTTCTGCGGCCCTCACTGGCTCAGGCCTATCCCGAGTCAATTCCACCATCAACTCCTCAAACTCTGGGTCTTGATCTAACACTGGTTCTTCTTGTTCCTCCAGCCATTGACCTAACATAGTATCCTCTTCTGAAAAAATATAGTCCAAATTAATTGGACAGAAATATTCCCGATGATCCTCAAACTGTCTTCTCCTTCTATTTCTGCTCCGGAGCTTGAGGTTGTAGTGGATGTAGACCAATTTATTTAGCTTCTGCATTGCCAATCTATTTCTTGGTCTAGTATGGATAAATGAGAAGGTGCTCCAGTTTCTTTCACAATTGGAAGATGATGTAGTTTGACTAAGGACTTTAATAGCAATCGTCCTTAATGTAGGAGCACTCTCTCCATAATTCAACCACCATTCAGCTGAAAAAAAAATAGAAATGATATTAGAGTCAATAAAATTATAATAAGTCTCTGAATAATATAGAGACGACATCACAATCAATACCAGGATAAGTCTGTGTGATAGCTCTCCGCGCAGTCGTCGTTCCAAAGCTTCCAGCATGTACATTGTATATGTCAATCTGAAGATATTAACGTAGAAAAATAAATTAGAGAAATTACAAATTACAATGTTATATACTTTTTTCCTTAATTATCCTACCTGATTAGTAGCCCAAATTGCTTCATCTGTACTTTCTGCCAATCTTTCAATTACATTTTTTAGTCCCAAACGAATTTCATCAGATATGTGTCCATCCGTAAATTGGGGATTAAAGAAGTATCCTATAAAACCAATGAATTTTAGTCATTGATAAATTAATAAAGTGAGGACTGAGAAGAGATTGGAGAGTTGAATACAATAATTCAAGTATTAAAGGAAATAGCCTTCACTTACCAGCAGTGTGTAAATCGTGTTTCAATTGTCGTCCCCATCGATCGTCGATGATCTTCCAAAACTTTTTGTAATATCTACAATCTGCTTGAATAGCCAGCTTTGATCTCTCCATGGCCTCATGTAAGAAGCCCATTGTTGGCTTATCATCGCCATCAACCAATCTAAGAACCTTTATTAGGGGATCAAAAACATTCAAAACACCCTTCACATGAGGCCAAAATTTGTTGGACTCAATTATTTTACATACTTCATGAGTAATGGGATTTGGCTTCTTTCCCCATTTTGAATTTATGAACTCATGTGATTTTATCAATCGGAGAAGTCCTTCTCTATACTTGTAAACACTTTCGATAGCAATGAAGTGGGTGGCAAATCTAGTGATGCCAGGCCGTAGTAATTCATGGTTGTTTGTATGATTTTTCATCATAGAAATGAGTCTATATGACTGATAAAAAAATTGGTAATCTTCTTTATCTTACCAATCACTTGATGCATGACTTTTCCTTTTGCAATATCTTCAAGCATTAAATCTAGGCAATGTGCTGCACATGGAGATCAGAAAATCCTTGGCCTTTGTTTCATAAGCATCATTCCTGCAGCCTTCATGTTTGCAGCATTGTCGGTAACAACCCGAACTACACAATCAGCCCCAACTTCTTCAATCACCTCATTCAATAACTTATTAATATATTTTGCATCTTGGATGTAATCAGTTGCATCAATTGATTTGATAAACACCGTACCCATAGACGAGTAGACTGGAAAATTCAAGAGATGACGATGTGTGATGGTCGTCCACCCATCGCACATTAGTGTGCAACCTCTTTCCTTCCATGCCCATTTGAAAGTTTGCACCCAAGCCTGCAACTCTTCATACTCTTTCTCAACACAAACATGCCCAATCTCATAAGGGGTGGGTGCCTTTATACCTGGACCATGTTCTGCAACTGCATCTAACATGGTGGTGAAATAAGGAGAAGATGCCTTGTTTGGTGGAATGCCTCCATCCAAAAAAGACTTTCCAGTGGCTCTCACTAAATGTTCTCTTGCTTTACCAAACTTGCCTTTTAATGCTTTCATAATGCTGGGCTGCTTTGATGTTGGTTTTCTATAAGCAAATGGGTCAGTTGGCCCCACAACATCCGGCCTACGAGGTGCATGTGTAGGAGGTCTTTCAATCTCCTCAATGTCTGGATCTTGACGGGGTTGTTTTTGACTAAATGCCCGATGCAAACTCGCTTCCCCCAGTCCGGATGACCCACCCTGCTCATATTGGCTACCTCTAGTGGCTGCTTCATATTGCATTCTTCTCATCTCTTCCTCCTCCTGAAGTGACCTCACACTTTCTCTCCTAGCCCTCCTCATTTCTGAGTCTTCATCATCATCATCAGAAGAACCAAATACTTCTTCTCTGCATGCATCAAATTCCTCAGTTCTTCTTTTTTCTTGCACAACTTTTTTTTGTGCAGATGCATTAAGGAGCTCCTGCATTTCGACTCTCACATTTGGTGGCACTTTATGACATTTCATCACCTGTCCTGATACATGTGCCAAGTGTTGTTTCAATCGAGTAATCCCGCCATTGAGCACTCGTCCACAATAATTACATTTTACTTTACTTTTGCTTCCGACTGCTTCACCGTGGCTCCATGCTGGATCTATGTTACGCACCATCTTGTTTCTATAAAATAAGAAATTCATGTAATAGTAATACTCTAACAAGTAACAACAATTATTTTTAAAAAACAAAATTAATAAAATCATTTTCAAAATCCTAATTATATATATCAAGTATAAAAGTATGTAGATCAGTCATTTACACACCATAAAATGATCATGAATCATTAAAAGAACATATTTATGATGAAATCCCCAAAAAAATGATATATTATAATTCAAATATTAAAAAATCCGAAAATAAAAAAAATAAAATAAAAATAGAAATCATGTTTATGACTATGAAACATGTGGATCTATCATCTACACACTATTAATAAGCCCTTGGTATCACAAATATTCTAACAAGTAACAACAATTATTTTTAGGAAAAAAAATTTAATAAAATCATTTTCAAAATCCTAAATATATAGATCTAGCATAAAAATATGTAGATCAATCATTTACACACCATACAATGATCATGAATCATTAAAAGAACATATTTATGATGAAATTCCCAAAAAATGATATATTATAATTCAAGTATTAAAAAATCCGAAAATAAAAAAATTAAAATAAAAATAGAAATAATGTTTATGACTATGAGATATGTGGATCTATCATCTACACACTATTAATAAGCCCTTGGTATCACAAATATTCTAACAAGTAATAACAATTATTTTTATGGAAAAAAAATTTAATAAAATCATTTTCAAAATCCTAAATATATAGATCTAGCATAAAAATATGTAGATCAATCATTTACACACCATAAAATGATCATGAATCATTAAAAGAACATATTTATGATGAAATCCCCAAAAAATGATATATTATAATTCAAATATTAAAAAATCCGAAAATAAAAAAAAAAAAAAATAGAAATCATGTTTATGAGTCTATGACTATGAGACATGTGGATCTATCATCTACACACTATTAATAAGCCCTTGGTATCACAAATATTCTAATAAGTAACAAGTAACACCAATTATTTTTAGGAAATTTTTTTTTTTAATAAAACCATTTTCAAAATCCTAAATATATAGATCTAGCATAAAAGTATGTTGATCAATCATTTACACACCATAAAATGATCATGAATCATTAAAAGAACATATTTATGATGAAATCCCCAAAAAATGATATATTATAATTTAAATATTAAAAAATCCGAAAATAAAAAAAATGGAAATTTTTTGTTTAAAAATCATGTGCATGAGTAGATCTAGCATGAAAGTATGTAGATCTAACTTCTACATGAAGAAGACAACACAAGTGACAAACCCATGATTTCTATGCTTAATCTAAATTTTTTTTCAAAAAAAAACACATAATAAAAATATAAAATGCTTTAAGTTGATTTTCTCATACCTTAGATGATATTTTCTTCAAAAAATAGTTGTGGGATTTGAAAATATGCAAGAGGGAGTGTGGCTGCTGCTATGGGTAGGAAGGAGAGGAAAAGAGTGGAGAAGAAGATGAAGATGGGGAAAAAATTGCAAAAACTAGGGTTTTTACCCTTTTTATATTATCTCGGCCGATATTTTGAAAATTTCGGCCGAGATATCGGGAAAACCGATATTATCCAAAATCTCGGCCGAGATGGCCGAGATTTTGGCGATATATTGCCGAGACCGATATCTCAGCGAGATATCGGCTCGGTATCGGCCAATATTTTGAACACTGCCGGTTGTGAAGATATTTAAGTATAAGATTTGTAACACATGTCCCCCGTGTGTGGATCTCATCCATCCACATATATCACATCTAATATACTAATGAGACCCAGTTCATTTCATGAACCATCATGTCATATGTATTGGTCATGTGCATTAAGTAGTAAAACATCAACTGATGGATTGAGTCCATACAATCTAACAGGAATATGGCAAACTGCCAGTGCAAAATCAGAATGCTCGTCCTCCTCAGTAGAACAGAAATGCACCAGTGAGGCAAAACCAAGGACCGAATAGACAACAACTGCATGGACGTTTATTTAATCTCAATCGTGTGGATGCTGAAGCTGCAGGAGACATAGTAGAAAGTAAACTTCTTGTTTGTGGAGTAGAAGCACAGATTTTATTTGATCCTAGATCCACACATTCATTTTTTGTTGGAAATGGGTGGGCCTTGTGGATAGGATTTCAAAACTTTTGACCCACTTGACTCAGGGATCAAGTACCCATAAGGCCACAAACCATATCCAGGATGCAATTCCTCATACTCATCTATCATGTACAGCAATAAAACAAGCAATACCATGCAACAAAATAATCTACAACAGATAAAGAAGTAGATTATACCTTTAGAGCCTAGTTGTGCTCTAATGGAGAAGAAGACTTGCTAGTTGAAGAAACTCTTTCTTTGTAAGCAACTTAGGATCTCCAAGACCTCTTAGTCTTTCACACTATGTCCCGTATCAAATCTCTCTTCTCAAGAAGACTGGTGGAAACTTCAAGAGAAAACCCTTCAAAAAACTCAAGGAACTAGATGAGAACTAGAAGAGATGTACAACTCTTGCACAAAAGGGAGGGCTGGGCATGAAATCCAAGAGTGTGTTTGTCCCAGCCCCCTTGCTTCTCCTTTTATAGCTTTGAGCAACCTCCTTCCGTCCTCTTGTACTAATTGAAATATGAAAGTCCGGGGATCCGAACCCTAGAGGGGGGGTGAATAGGGTGAGCTTCATTTAATGACTAATTTTAACCAATTTTAACTTCTTTAAAACAAACTAGTCACAAGTGGTGATTACAAATAAAATGCGGAAGCTTAATAAAAACAATCACCACAAAGCACGCACCATCACACAAGGATTTATAGTGGTTCGGCCTCAATGCCTACATCCACTACCGGCTTGTGATCCAACACCCCACCGGATTTCCACTATTTATGCTTTTCAATAGGCTAAGCAATAACCTTTACAATATGCTTTTCAAGGCTAAGCAATAACCTTTACAATGATGTTTTTCAAGGCTTAACATCAACCTATACATTATGCTTTTATAGGCTAAGCAATAACCTCTTCAACCACAAGGTTGGTTATCTCTCTAAGTAGTGTCTAACATACACTTGATGGAGATACAATGATAGCTCAATACAATGCCTCTTAATTAGGCGGATATAAAAGTGAAAATCTAATACACACACAAACTATGAATGCAAAGATGAAAGCACATGATGTGTGTGTGTGATGTCCTCAATCATTTTGAAAATGAAAGCTCATAAATGTATGCCAAAGGCTTTTAAAAGTTTTAGCTCATAAAAACATTTATGATTGAGGAAAGTAATGCTAATCACATGTTTAAAAACAACTTGTAAAAGATTTACCAATCTAGTTCAAGCAAGTTGTGAAGGTTTAAGAACAAAACATGTGAAGCATGAAGATTTCAATCAATTTAACAATGTAGCTTAATATATGTATGCTTTAAAGCATTTGAAAGTGTAAAGCACACAAATAGATTTGATTGAAATCAAGGGACAAATTACATGTACTTAAAATACAACTTGAAAATGATATACCTATCAAAGCTAAGCAAGTTGTGAAACTTTAAAACAAAAGTACATGTGAAGTTGTTGAATCCAAAACATAAGATATATTTGAAAGTGATTTTCTTATGATAAAAAACAACAATCAAAGATTCAACCAAGTATATGAATCATGTTACATATAATTTCAAAGATTCTTTCATTAACATGATCTACTTAGATTTACCAAATAAAGTACTACTTGGATTGAATCAAATGGTGATGCATCCAAAACAATAAATCAATTCAAAACATAAAACATGTTAAGGACACAACAAATCACAGTTTATCATGCTAGAGAAGATTTACCAATAATTAAAGCTAAACATGAAAACATATGATTTGTGAAGTTGTTAAATCCAAAACATAAGATAGATTTGAAAGTGATTTTCTTATGATGGATAACAACAACCAAAGATTCAACCAAGTATATGGATCATGTTACATATAATTTCAAAGATTTTTCCATTAACATGATCTACTTAGATTTACCAATTCAAGTACTACTTGGATTGAATCTCAAAGTGTTGCATCCAAAACAATAGATCAATTCAAAACATAAAACATGTTAAGGATACAACCAATCATAGTTTATCATGCTAGACAAGATTTACCAATAAATAAAACAAAGCATGAAAACATATGATTAGGAAAAGTAAAGCTTACTTAATGATTTAACTCCATGAAACCAAGCTTTAGCTTTCCAAATGTCCCTCAACCTTCCTTAGCTCATTCCCCTTTGTTTGGCCTCAAAACATCTCAAGGAGGGCCTCTTTGTTCCTCAAAATTTCTTTGGAAATGAGCTTGTATTTATACCAAAAATTGCCCAACGGCTAGTCCCCGGTCGACCGCGTACACTGCCCGGTCGACCTAGTGAACAACGGTCAAAAAAGTGACCGTTTGAAAAGAGCTCAACGGCTCTTTGCCCGGTCGACCGCACAGTGTGGCCGGTCGACCGAGTCCATGGGCCGGTCGACCGGCCACACTGCGCGGTCGACCCGGGCCTGGGACCATTTTTCCCACAAATGCATATTTCATGCATATTTCAAAGTTTTTCTTGAGGGAACTTTTTAGGCCATGGAATCAAGCTTGGAAACATGTTTTAAATCAAACTAAGTGGTTTAAAAACATGAAACACAGAAAGCCTAAAATGATTCAAAACTTTAAAACCAAAGGCTAGCTTGATTTATAAAATTCCTTTTCAAAACAAATTGCATCCAAGTTTAAAATCAAAACATGCATGAACCAAGATTTTTACAAGTCTTAAAAACAATACATGTATAAAACAATATTTCAAGATTTCTCAAATCAATGCATATGTGTGCAAATCAAATGATGCTTGAATGATAATGCATCCATCAAATTGCAAATACAAAATCCCTAACAATCTCCCCCTTTGTAATTTGATGACAACTTACTCATCACTGAAGTTACACATCAAGTCTTCAGCTCCCCCTAAGCTGAACAAGTCTTGAAATCTTCTTGGATGCTCCTCCTCTTAGCTTGGGCTCTTGGGCTCTTTTCTTCAATCTTCTTGATGCTTGGAACTTGATCATTCTTCAAGCTTTCTCTTCTTCTTTCCTCTCTATGACCAAGCATCTTTTTTTAGCTCCAAGCTTTCTTTCTTCTATAAGCTCTCCCCCTTTGACCATGCCTCTCTTTCCTTTTGGCAAGATATGCATTCTCTCCCCTTGTAGAAGATCATACACTATCTCCCCTTAGGATGTATGGACATTCTCTCCCTTTTGAGACAACTTGATTGCTCTCTCCCCCTTTGACATTAAATTGCAAAGGTACCTACACACATGAAATAAAGAAAATACCTTTTAGTAGCACCTATTAACAAATGAAAACAAAAATGAAATACATAACAGGCCATCATGTGTGGTTAGAAGTCTCTAAGGGTTCATAGCCAATACAAAGGTCAATTTGATCAACCCTAATACTTCCTATGAAGGTTTACACTCCCCCTCAATCCATTCTCTTCTTTTGTCAAATTTTTGACAAATATATACCTATTTGGAGCAAGAAGAAGATGGTTTTACCAATTGAGGAAAAATTTCAAGGAAAGAATTAGACACATATAACTAGATAGCTCAATATGATCAAATTGCCAATATAAAGAGCAAGGCCATGGAGAAAAGCGATCATGGATACCAATTGGAATATATATAAGAAACAAATATACCAATTGAGATTGAAGGATATGACTATTAAAACAATCACTCTAAAACTGGAGTTAAGGCACATACCTATTAGGGTTCATCTAAAAACATCATGAATAGCTCTAATTTGGATTTTTCCTAATAGTTATATTCTTTTTAACTCCATGTTAGAGTGATTGTTTTAATAGTCATATACTTGAATCTCAATTGGTATTCTTTATTCCAATTGGTATCCATGATAGCTTTTTTCCATGGCCTTGCTCTTTATATTGACAATTTGATCATATTGAGCTCTATAGTTTTATGTGTTTAATTCTTTTCTTGAAGTTTTTCCTCAATTGGTAAAACCATCTTCTTCTTGCTCCAAATAGTTAAATATTTGTCAAAAGTTTGACAAAAGGAGAGAATGGATTGAGGGGGAGTGTAAACCTTCATAGGAAGTATTAGTTTTGATCAAATTGACCTTTGTATTGACTTTGAACCCTTAGAGACTTCTTCCATACATGATGGCCTGTTATGTATTTCATTTTCGTTTTCTTTTGTTAACAGGTGCTACTAAAAGGTATTTTCCTTATTTCATGTGTGTAGGTACCTTTGCAATTTAATGTCAAAGGGGGAGAGAGCAATCAAGTTTTCTCAAGGGGGAGAGTATGTCCATACATCCTAAGGGGAGATATTGTATGATCTTCTACAGGGAGAGAGAATGCATATCTTGCCAAAAGAAGAGAGTGCATGGTCAAAGGGGGAGAGTGAAAGAAGTGAAAGCTTGGGAGCTAGAGAAGATGCTTGGTCAAAGAGAGAGAGATGAAAAGAAAGCTTGAAGAATGATCAAGCTCCAAGCATCAAGAAAATTGAAGAAAAAGAACTAGAGCCCAAGCAAGAGCATCCAAGAGATTTCAAGACTTGTCTAGCTTAGGGGGAGCTGAAGACTTAGTGTGTAAAATTCGGTGTTGAGTAAGGTTTGTCATCAAATTGCAAAGGGGGAGATTGTTAGGAATTTTGTGTATTGCAATTTGATGGATGCATTATCATTTTAGCATCATTCGAATTTTCACACTTGCATTGATTTAGAAAATCTTGAAATCTTGAGTTACTCATGCATTGTTTTTAAGACTTGTAAAAATATTGGTTCATGCATGTTTTGATTTTAAACTTGGATGCAATTTGTTTTGAAAAGATCTTTTTGAATCAAGCAAGCCTTTGGTTTTAAATCTTTCAAATCATCTTAGGCATATTAGGTTTCATGTTTTTAAAACTCGTAGAATGATTTAAAACATGTTTCCATGCTTGATTCCATGGCCCAAAAGTCCCCACAAGAAAAATCTTTGAAATATGCATTTTTAGGGTATTTGGTCCCTGGGCCCTGGGTGTACGTGCAAGCGTGGGAAGATCGTGTCCATTTTTGTGTTAATTGTGATTTCAATTTTTATTGAATGGTTTTATGTTTATCTACAACTTTAGTTTTTAGCCCGTTTGTGTTTGAAGCCCAGAAACCCAAGTTATAGCTCAAAAGGGTAAAATTGTCTTTTCATACCCAAATCTGGACACACTTTTTGAATTCTCAAAACCATGTCAAAAATATACTTTTTGAAAACTAGATATTTCAAGGATAATTTTATCCTTCTTCGTCAACTTCATCCGAGGCCCGCAAGATCATGTTTTCATCCATGTAAGAATTAGTACTTTTGGGCCCCCTTTACAAGCACTTAATCACTTTCCCTTCTTCCCTCTTCCCATTTCCAAATCCCTGCAACCCTAGGAGACCCAAGCTCAAGAAGAAAACCCTTTTTCCTCTTCACTTCCTTCTCTTGTACTCCAAGCTAGAGGTCTCCAAATGGCAATCTAAGACCACCAGTTTCCTCCTCTCATCCCAAACTTTCTATTGATTCTATTTTCTTTGGATTACTAGTTGGGCAAGCTCTCCATTTCCTTCCTTGCTTCTTGTTTGGGCACCTCTAGGTAAGAGCTCCAACTCATCTCTTCAATGGAGTCCTTTTGACTCCAAAATATCTCATTTTTCTAGTTTTCAACACCCATTTCGAAATGAGTTTCTTGTTTGCATATTTAGGTGAGTTTTGAATGGTTTTTCATGGGACTTTTTGTAGTTCTTGGCTTAGCTCTTGAGTAGGAGTACTTGAAGGAGATTTGTTTGGCATTTGGGCAAAGGCAAGTAATCTCTATGGGTTAAATGTTGCATGTGTGGTTGTGGACTTCGTTGTTACTTTTGAAGTTTGCATATAACTTGTTATTATGTTCTATTGTTATGTTTTCTTAAACTCTTATTTTATGATTTCTACTCAAGTATATGTATTAATGTCAAGTAACTTTTCAAACTTTCAAATCTCTATTTGATTATAAGCTTTGTTCCATTAGAAATTTGGGCTTGTTTTGATGAGGAATGGGATTTGAATGTTTAAATATATGGATTGGATGGCATTGGAATGTGAAATTGACCCTTTGGAGAGCATGGAGGCTCAAGGGATTTTAGGTGGTCTAAAGATGAGAAGAAGGGGAGAAGACATCAGAAAATATGCTACGAAAAGTGCAGTTTCTGCACTCAGTGAGCACAGACAGAAGCATGTTCGCTCGAGCCACCAAGCCACTGCTTGGTCCGAGCGCAGACAGAGAACTGTCCGCTCGAGCGACCATTGGTTCGCTCGAGCGAGCTGTTCACTGTTTGGCAGGCTCAAGACAGAAGATCGTTTGCCTGAGCGACCTCGTGGTTCGCTCGAGCGAATTGTCAATTCCCAGTTACGAAATTTTATCCCATTTGTATACTTTTTGAAGATTTAAAACTAGGCTATGTTAGGGACTTTAACTTGACATTGTGTAAATGGAACTCCGATATGTAATTCAACTTCGGGGACACCAATCCTTTTATTTTCAACATTCGAGTTTCAATTGCACAAAGGTCAATGAATGACCTTAAAATGTACTTGATGAAATTTCGTGTTTGAACTTCGGTTTGATATAATAAGTAACATCGTGTACTTGTTTTTAATTCAAGTTTTAAACTTGTTCGAAGAATTATTTCAAGTACCTAATGGGGATCACTTTTTAAGTTGTGTGCATATATATTATGCCTTTTGCTAGTCGTGCCTTGTCCTGTTTCGATAAGTGATTACCCCTTTTTTTTATTTTTTTCGACGTGTTTGGATCGTGTCTCGCGTGTTTTGTGCATTCATGAATTTAAGTAAACACCACTGAGCTTGGACTGCCCCTTCATTTTAATACACTGTCCGGGGGTCCTTAAACATGTGGACTATCTGCAGATTAGTCGTGTATTTTATTACACATCGTGCGTGTCCGATTCTGCGGCCGGAATCCCGTATTTGTGGGAATCGTGTCTTGATTATATTATGTATATCGTGCTCGTCGTGCGTGCTTGCTCTTTTCATTATATATGATAGAGAAAGGATGGGCTTCTTGTGGATTTACTATTCATGATATATTTATGTATTCATGCTAACTTTGTTTCAAAATTTCGAAATGTATCTCAGTAAGTGTTTATTTCAAATTCAGCAAGATTGTTTAGTATGATTTCTTTAAAACGTCTATTGTTCCATGCTCATGCCTATATTGATTACCTGTCAAACTGTTGTGTTTGATGCTAGTTATTTTGGTGCCCAGGTGCAGGCGATTTTGCCTTTGAGGAGGAGTGCCTGGAGGAGGCTGTTGAGCTAACCCTAACTCGTGAGTGGCAGCCTGATGACGTCATCTAGACGTCGGGCAGGATCTTGAGTTTTGATTCATCGTTTTGGGTTCTCTTATACTTTTGCATTGTATTGGCCTTTGTTGGCTTCTTATTTTGGGATGTAACAAACTTAACATACTTTTGGTTAATCTTGTAACTTAAACTATGATGGGAATGTTAGGTGATAACTCCTTTTTTGATATATGAACCTTGATATTATATTTACTCATATCTTGTTATAATGTGATTTGTTACACGCTTCCGCCTATTTGATCATGTGAGCTAGATTTACGTGTCTCGGAATCCTCACCGCGGAAACCTGTGGAAAATTTTATCATCATTCATCATCGCGGGCTTGGGTTTCGGTCCGGGGTTGCGACACAAAGTCTGCTCACTTAATTCCAATGAAGACAGGGAATATGATGCATATGGCACCACTTGGAAAATTGTTTGTTGATGAGATTGTTAGTAAGCATGGTCACCCCGTCTGCATCACTTCAGACAAAGATAGCAGATTTGTTTCGAAGTTTTGGAAAACTCTTCTTGAGTTGATGGGTACCAAACTCCATTTCAGCACAGCGTATCACCCTCAGACCGATGATCAGTCAGAACGAACGATATAGACTATTGAAGACATGTTACATGCTTAAGTGTTAGATTTCAAGGTTCAATGGGACGAATACTTACCGTTTTGTGAGTTCGCTTATAACAATAGCTACCATTCTAGCATCGGTATGGTAATGTTTGTGGCACTTTGTGGCAGAAGATGCATAACTCCTGTTTGCTGGGAAGAAGTCGGTGTTCGTAGCTTTCATGGACCGACTATAGTTGGGGAGACAAGTGACAAGATCAAATTGATTCAGGAACGTTTAAAAATCGCCCGAAGTAGACAAAAGAGTTATGTTGACACTCGTCGAAGAGAATTGCAGTTTCAAGTGGGTGACAAAGTGTTCTTGAAAGTCTCACCAGTTAGAGGAACTCTGAGGTTCAGACAAAAGGGCAAATTGTCAAGAACATTTACTGGTCTGTATGAAATTTTGAGCAAGATTGGAGACGTTGCCTATAGACTTGCGTTACCGCCGGAACCCTCCGGGGTGCACAACGTATTTCACGTTTCCATGCTGAAGAAATATGTTCATAGTCTTTCTCATATAGTATAGCACGGGCCTTTGGAGATTCGAGAAGATGTTTCGTATGTGGAAAAGCCATCAAAATCATTGATTCCAAGGAGCAAGAATTGAGAAATCGAATTATTCATTGGGTCAAGGTTCTTTGGGAAAATCACGAGCCAGAAGAAGCCACATGGGAATTGAGAGATCAAGTTCAGATGAAGTATCCGCAGTTATTACCAGAGGTAAATGTTTGTTTGATTTGGTGGACCAAATATTGTAAGGGGTGGAGGATGTTAGACCCTAACCCAAGATTAACCCGATTAGTGAGTATTTAGTGTGTGTTTAGTCTTAAGAGGGTTTGGTTACCGTTGGGTTAGAAAATAATTGGTTTTAGTTCTGAAAATAGCTTTGGAAATTTTGAGAGCGTTTAGTATTAGTTAGACACGCTTAGGAAGGCATGAGTGTACATGCAAGTATGGGAGCATCTTGTTGATTTCCGTTTTAATTGTGATTTTCATTTCAATTGAATGGTTTTATTATTCTCTACAACTTTCGTTTTCTACCCGTCTATGTTTGAAGCCCAAAAACCCAAGTTTTGGCCCAAAAGGGTAAAATTGTCTTTTCACACCCAAATCTGGACACGAATTTCGAAATCTCAAAACCATGTCAAAGTTATACTTTTTGGAAACTAGATTTTTCGAGGAGAATTTTATCAATCTTCTTCGATTTTATCCGGGGCCCGCAAGATCATGTTTTAGCCAACGCAAGCTTTAGACCTGTTGGGCTCTACCTCTCTAGGCCTCGTAAACTCACCTTCTCCCTCACACTTGTTCATTTCCTAAAACTTTTTTAAAAAAAATAAAAAAATAGAGCTGTAAGAGAGAGCTCATTCTCCCCCACTACTTCCCTTTGCATGCCATAGCTAGAGACTTCCAAATGAAAATCTGAGCATATCTTCTTCTTCCTCTTCTTCCAAGCTTCACATTGAACCCAATATTTGGGGATTTTAGGTGGGCAACCTCTCCATTTTCTTCATCTCTTCTTGTTTAGACACTTCTAGGTAAGAACTTCAGCCCTTCTCTTCCATAGATCTCTTTTAGCCCTTAAATATCTTATTTTTCATACATGCTTTATGGAAATGGGTTCTTGTTTTTCAAATTTGGCTGAGTTTTGAATGATTTTCATGGGGTTTTTGTAGCTTCTTGCTTGACCTATTGGATAGGATCTTAGAAGTAAATACAAAAGTACAAGGGTGTTTTTGAGGTTTAATAAAAATGCAGGGGCTTTTTTGTAAAAAAAACTCTTGAAATTATGACAAAACTCAGGTGCAAGGAACCCTCTTTCTAATTGGACAAGCAATGTCCGGTACGAATTGTAATCAGATCAAGGGGTGTTCAAGGCCAAGGCATATCTAGGCTCAGCCTGGTCCAAGCTCGATACAGTCGTAAGTCCTTAGACCCAAGCCCACCCATTTTGTCAATTGGGCTTGGCCGGGAAGAGCATTTTATAACTTTTTGGGCTTTTATTAACTTATTTGTGTAAATAACTTGCGAAACCACTACATGTATTACTTATTTGGGCTGGGCGTGGCAGAGCCTCAGGCTTTCTATCACTTAATCCAAGCTCGTCCCATACGTGTATAATTCAAGCCTAGCCCGATGAAATCGACTGGGCCAAAAATTCAAGCATAACCCAATCCTTAAGCACCCCTAAATAGATCAGGTATGAGGATAAATTATTTTAATAACCAATTCAATTCGAATGTAACCCAATGAATCCATATTTTAATTCAGATCCATGGCCTTAAACGGATCCTGTATCTAACACCTCAATATTCAGATATAAACAAAGTAGGGACATTTACCACAAAAATCTCCTTAAATAGGGTAACCACAACTGATGACCCTAAACTTTTATAATGACGGCCAAGGACCTCTAGCACAAATCATCTATTTTTTTTTCGTTTTGCCCTTTTTTGTTGATGTCAATATAACTAGTTCCCTATTTTGTCATGAGTAATATTTGTTGATATCAATAAAATATTCGTCGACATCAACATAAAATTGTGTCCACATCAATAAAAATGCTCAGTTATTATAATCAGTGACCCTGTGAATTTATTGACATCGATAGAAGATTCGTCGACATCAACATAAAATTGTGTTGACGTCAACAAAAATGCCTAGTTAACAGCATGAGTGACCATGTGAATTTGTTGACGTTGACGGAAGATTCGTCGACATCAACCTAAAATTGTATTGAAGTACTTCAACAAAAACGCCCAGTTAGCGTCAACAAAAGTTGAGTTTTCCGTTGTTTAGGGTTTTGCTGACATCGAGCAATCTCTCTCTCACTGTGATTGAGAAAAAAAGGGACAGGGCGTTGATCTCCTTCTTCTCATTCCTCTCTTTCTTCTAATCTACTGTTGCTGTTGATTTGGAGGTGAAGAACGTTTATTTATTTATAATTTTTATGGTTACGTTGATATCAACTAACAAAGGACAAAAACAGAATGAAATATTGGATTTTGGGCTGGAAGTCTTCGGCGATCATTATAAAAATTTAAAATCTTCAGTTATAATTATCCTATTTAATGAGTTTTTGAAGGAAATATCCCAACAAAGTATATCAACAAAGGTCAAAATAAATTCGTCGAGCACAAGCGAGGTTCACAAAAGCATATTATAAAAAGTTCAAATGGGACTCCTCATGCCACGTATCTCCAATTTTTTAAATTTTTTACGGACTCGTCGGTTCGTCCATCACAATTCACAATTCACAATTCAATCGATGGAAATCTCTTATTTATTTATTTTTTGTCTAATCGTTTTCTTGTAAGAGAAATATAATTGTACACCTTGGTTTAGCTTTTGACTCTGGTTAAGTTAAGCCGCGACACGGAAGAATGAAAACTCGTGAATGAAAATGCCGACGACTTTCAAACGAACAATCCTCGAAATAACGAGAAGAGAAGCAGAGCGATTTGACCGGGGTCGCTTCTTTCTCTTCTCTCTCTTCTCTCTCGATTCAGGTGAGGTGAGGTGAGCTTCTTTCTCCTCTGATCTTGTTTTACCTTTTTCTACTGCTACTGCTGCTACTTCTATTATAGTACTTGTGTTAGGTTCCTATTTTCTCCTGTTTCGATTCTCAAATTTCCAACTACTTACTGTGTCTTTCCATTGCCTCGACTCCAAGCAAATGGAAAAGAAATTGAGAGTAGGTTTTTAAATTTTGTTTAGATCTCTCAAATAATTTTTACTTTCGTTCCTTTTGCTGTCAATTGAAGTGCCTATTTTTGTTCTCTTCTCTGTTCTTTTTGGATCTGTGATGTGATATGTTTGGTGCTTTCATCTGTTTGTGGAGTTATAAGTGATCTGAATGTCGTGTGGTATGAGATTTGTTTGTGTTGGAGGTTGATTTTAATTTTGTTTTCTTTTGACCTTTTTTTTCCTCGCTTGAATTGTGGACCATGGAGGAATTGAGTTCTTCTTGATTGATTTTGGGCGAATTGGTGGTGGTTGTGGCTACTTTGATGGTGTTTTTGAATTTAGGTTTGGTGAAATTTTAAGGGTTGAGAAATCTGCAGAGGATAGAGTTTGATGCTTGGATTTCAAATGGTTGAGATTGCTTTATATGCTTTATATGAAGCAATCTTCTGTTGCTAAGTGTTCACTGTATGTATTCCGATCTGTCCAATTCTGGGCTCTGTGATAGATAGATATGGACGAGAAATCATACTGACACGATGATCCTGAGTGCCAGCATCTGATTTCACCTATAGAGTAAGGATTTTTGGAAGATATTTCTTCTTTTTTGATTGTTTAATTGTTGTCCAATAGTTGGATAGATAGGCAACTTGATCAGCATGTCTTTTGGAATGTGTGGTGGCAAACATTGTGCCCCTTCAGATTGAGGACATTGAATTGGAATGCATCCATAATGGCATGCTATTATGGATGATTGGCCAAGAAATTTTGGTTTTTGGAAGATAGATGAACATAGTTATGTACCCCCTTTTGAATAATAACATTGATTTTTGTTGTTGAAGAAATAATTTGTGTAGCTCCTTTAGAGATTGGTTATTATAGCTATTTTCTTTTCAAAAGGTAATTGTATCACGAACTTGACGACTGAAATGGTGATTTATGTCTCTTTTAGTAGCAAGTTTGTTGATGGGAGTTGGGACTGACATCTTTACACTTGGTCTCTGCAGAATATTCTGATTTGTGAGAGGAAATGTCTGGAGGAGGTACTCAGCAGAGTCTGAGGAAAGCTCTAGGTGCAATTAAGGATTCCACTCGAGTTGGATTGGCAAAAGTCAACAGCGATTACAAGGTGATAAATTTGATAGTCAGTGGCTATCTAGACTCGCTTATATATAAACATGATACTGTTTGGTTGTCACAACCTCTTACATTTTTCTCTTCAGGAATTGGATGTTGCAATTGTAAAGGCTACAAATCATGTTGAACGCCCGGCCAAAGAAAAGCACATAAGAGGTGAGTTGGTCCCTCTGTCTATTATCTGTTCTTTCATAACCAGAGTTGGATCCATTTGGAATTTCATTTTCTTGGTGAATGTTCCTCTCCCTTATGTAATATTTTCTGTTGAATCTTATTTTATGTAATGGTCCTTTTTTTTATTGGCCAGAGATTTTCTTTAATTCCTAGTAAATGTTTTTGTTTTTAATGATCGGGTTGTATACTTGTATCTTTCTCTAATGTTGTATTTATTTGTTGTATTATCCATACTAACTGTGTTTGAGTTGTTATTGCAATTTGCAAGGACCTTCTGCATGCGTTGTCACTACCACCGTCAAACCTGCTTTATAATCACATCCCTTCTCTTTCCTTACATTTATTACAGACTTTCAATTACTATGTCTCCAATTTGATACTTGAATCTCCTTTCACTTTGTGCAACATTTTTGGTTGTCATTACTTTAATATAGTGATTTTTTTGCCTGTATATAAAAGATTTCTCATTTCATGTCCTTGCTCTTGATGCAGAACATGTCCTATAAGTGGTCCCGCCCAAATTAGTTAGAGATATATTTTCTTTTATGTCTCCTATTTATTAGTTAGCGTGTTCCTAATTGTAATTATGGTAGTTTCCATTATTAGATTAGGTTTTGCTTAGGCCCTAAGCTTGCTTTTCCTATTAATATTGGATTGTAGAGATGAAAATCTCAGACTTGGAATTGAATAGAATTGTGGGCTTTTCCCTCGGAGAGGTGCGTCCTCGCGTGTTGAAGTCTTTGTGGAGACGATTTGAAGTGTCTTTTGACACATGCTTCGGCACCTACGCAACTAACCCTAGGGCCTGCATCAGTTGGTATCATATTGAAGATCCACGTCGCTCCTATCACCCTCCGGTCATCGATCGGAGCCTACGCATCCATACCCTTGTCCCTCATCCATCCGTTCCCTACATAGTTTCCCTCCCTTGTTTAGAAATCGCAAACCCTCAATCCTTGTCCATCGTAGCCCATTGCTGATCCCTACCAGAACGCGAAACACCCGAACCACTTTGCCCATCTCGCTGAAGGCAAAACCCCATCACCTTCCCCTTCGAACCCCACTATCTTAGCCGAACCCATCACCTTCCCATCATCTCCAAATCCGCTGAACCCAATCACCTCAGCCGAAATTCATCTTCGTCTAAACCCAGACCCCTGCGCCAAAACCCATAGCCGAACCACATCCTTGACCAACCCGCATAATTACCAGCCCAATCCCGTCACCTTCCAACACCCAAACCACTTCCCATCATCCTGTATCCTTGAAAATCTCCTACCATCCCTCGCAGCCCCATCTGAAACCCATCGCTAACCAAATCCCGTTCATCAAAACCCGACCCGTGTAGAAAAAGAAAAAAAATTAGAAAGAAGAATGTAGGTCGAAAGGGCGTACTTGGCTCCGCCGCCGCCCATTGCCGCTGCCCTGCTTCACCGGCAACAGCCACCGCCACCAGCGGTGCGTCATCGCCAACTCGCGCCTTAGGCTCTCTTCCCATCCTCTTTGTTGAAGAATACAATGAAGGGGGGTTTTGAAAACCCTTTTTTTTCCTTCATTCAACACGAAGGCTAAGAGACCCACACGTGCCAACTTAAGTGTTCTTTGGGCCAGGTTTTAGTTCTGGGTCAGTGTCGGGCCGGATCCGACCCAATAAGAAGATTAAAAAAAGGTGGACATCATCACTATCAAGGATGAAAATAGGCCGCCAAAACACTACGAAGCGGGTGCTATGTAGCGGCTTAGCGGTGTGTTTTGAAAAAATGGTCAAAAAAATTCTCAAAAATTCCAGAAAATCCAGAATATTGGAAAATGATAGAAAATGTTTTTTTTTTTTTTGCTAAAGTAACTAAGATACGCCTCCCTCATTGGATGGGGTTCTGTATTGCTGTATGAACAGAAAATAATAGTAATGATCAATTTTTCTTCACATGTATTAGTGCATATTCCATATTTCTAATTAGAGTGAAATTTGATTGAGCCCTATTTACCTATTTCTAATTAGAGTGAAATTTGGCTAGGCCTATTCTCGATTAAAATGAAAATGGCCTATTGTCTATTAAAGTGAAATTTGGCTAGGATCAATTTACTATTAGAGTGAAATTTGGCCAGGCCTATTCCCGATTAAAATGAAGGGCCTAATTTCTATTAGAGGAAATTTGGCAGGATCAATTTTCTATTAGAGTGAAATTTGGCTAGGATCAATTTTATATCAGAGTAAAACTTTGGTAGGCCTATTCCAGATTAAAATGAGTATGGTCCTATTTTCTATTAGAATGAAGTTTGGCTAGGATCAATTTTCAATTAATGTAAAATTATAGATAGGCATAAGATGTGACTTTAAATTTTATTTATTTATTTTTAAAATTTAATAGGCAGGGCTCATTATGCAGCCCACTAGACAAGACTTTTTTTTAGTAGGTGGGCCTCATTGTGTAGCCCACCAAACAATCTTTTTAAGGGCTTTAAGTTAAAAAAAAGAAAGGAAAAAAAAAAAAAGAATGGCCCACCATTCGTTGGGCTGCAAGAAAAAAAAAACAAATGAAAGGATGCCTCTGAAAGAGGCTCCAAAAGCCTTTTTCGTTGCTTCAGTGAAAAACACGAGAGGGAAAGAGGAGGGAAAGAGGAGGGAAAAAAATGGAGGAGGAGGAGGAGGATGAGAAGGAGAGGGGGAGCAAGCAATGCCGGAGTGCACATGATGACGAAAGGTGCAACCAATCGACGAGTTCAAGAAAGATGTCAACACACAGCGATGAACTTGGCAATGATGACCAATGCTGCACATAGGTGGTACTCCTCCTCTTCTGTCTTCTTATTTTCATTTTTTTTTTTCACTTGAAAGCAAACAGCAAGGGATTAGGGTTTTTTTTTTCCAAAATTTGGGTTTTACTTTTCATTGTATCCCTCCTAACTTGTGTAGCGGTCGATACATATATGTATCGATATCGGCGTCGTGGCGGCCCACAGATGCGAACGGCTATAAGTTTCAAATAGCGTAACGGGCAGTGCCGCTACTCCTGATATATCGGCCACTTGCATCCTTGATCACCATATCACCAGGTCTGATCAATGGCAGATTTTGACTAGATCAACGGCCACAATTTGTTTTTGCGATATTGGGCTCATGCAAATTCAGATCCGTTTTCGCCAGTGTGATCGTGGAGAGCAGATCTACCCATCAGGTCAGCCAAATTTCTTGATTGAAAAAAATTGGTGGTTCATAAGAAGAAGACATAAGTGGAGTCCTCCACAGACGATGATGATTTAAGGGAACTGGTGTGGAATTATCGGAAAATGTTAATAAACTATCCACAACGATGGTTTAAATCCAAGAGACTCTTGCAAGATAAAAATCCGATTAACCAATTTGGACAATAATCGGCATGAGAATAATCACCGAGATGCATGCAATTAATGTTGATCGAGATTTAGGAATTAGACTCATGATTCCCAAATATGATGGAAAATTGAAACCAGATGAATTTATGGATTGGTTGGTGTGTGTTGAAAATATTTTCGCACACAACCCAATGACAGATGGTCATAAAGTTACACCGGTGGCAACTTGATTTCCCAATTATACTACGATTTGGTGGGCCGAGTTGCAAAAGAAGGGAATCAAAACATAGATCCTATTAAAACATGGATTGAGATGAAAAACTTGTTGAAGCAAAAGTTCCTCCCTGTGAATTATTCAAGAGATCTCCGTTCAAGTTTTCAAGATTTGAAGCAAGGTTCCAAAATTGTTGTTGAATATTTTGAGGAGTTTTTGACCATGCAAGCTTGTTGTGGCTTGGATGGGGATGATGTGTTGGTTGATTGATATTTTCATGGGTTGCGAATCAACTTACAACATATTCTTGCATTTGAAAATTTTGATGATGTTGATGAGATCATCCAACATGGCATCAAGGCCGAAGATATTGCATATTATCAGGCCTGAAAATTTGGTGTATAAATGGCCCGTGCAAAAGACTCCATCAAAGTCAGATTCTAATCCAAGTGCTAGTTCCTCAGAGAAATTTTCCTCCAAGTTTGAAGATTAGAATAGGTTCACATGTTCTCATTGCAAACAAAAGGGGCACTGTTCGTTTGAATGTCCAAAAAGAATAATCTTAATGGAAGGTGCATAAGAAGAACTGGAAACACAAGATGATCCTAAAAGTGAAGAATCAGAAGTGGAGGAAATAGCAGCTGAAAAGGATGGTGAAGTTCTCTTGGTGCAACATGAGTGTACACCCACTGTTGAGAAGAGATGGTTGCCGAAAACTATTTTTCATTCCAGTGGTACAATTCATGGGAAAAAATGTACAGTTGTGATTCATGGTGAAAGTGTTTTTTTTTTTAATGGTTACTTTCATTAAAAAGAGCAAACAGTACAAGAGAAAAGTACTAAAAGCAAAAAAGAGCAAAATAGGAATGTTTACAAGCTCAATCGTAAAGTTGTGAAAATATTATCTTCCAAACTCTTGTTGATTGCTTAAAGTTGAATGTTTACAAGCACAATCGTCCCTACTTTGTCAAATGGCTAATGACGGTGATGAAGCGCAAGTGCGACATACATGTCAGGTTACTTTTGCACTTGGTGATGATTATAAAGATACAATTTGGTGCGATGTGCTACCAATGGATAGTGGAGATATACTATTGGGTTGGCCATGGATGTATGACAAAAATGAAACGCATGGTATGCGTAATAACACGTACACATTCATGCATATTGGAAAGGAAGTTACACTCCATCCAAAGAAACCAAAATCACCGAAGAGGAGATCAAAGGCCCATACCACAAAGGAAGTGCTTCACTTACATCATATATACAAAGGCAACTTGAAGAAGACTCGAGTTCGAGGACGAACTCTTCTTTCAAGCTGGGGGGAATGATGCAGAATGGGCACTATAAGTGCTCCCGCCCAAATTAGTTAGAGATATACTTTATTTTCTTTTATTTTTTGTCTCCCAATTATTAGTTAGCATGTTTCTAATTGTAGTTAGGGTAGTTTCCATTATTTGATTAGGTTTGCTTAGGCCCTAAGTTTACTTTTCCTATTAATATTGTATTGTAGAGATGAAAATCTTAGATTTTGGAATTGAATAGAATTGTGGGTTTTCCCTCGGAGAGGTGTGTCCTCGGGTGTTGAAGTCTTTGTGGAGACGACTTGAAGTGTCTTTTGACACGTGCTTCGGCACCTACACATGCCCTAACCCTAGGGCCTGCATCAGCTCTCCATTGCTGTTTATATTGTATAAGAGCGAAGGTCTCTTTTATCTAAGAAGTAAATCCTCTACCGCTCTCTCCCTCTAAACCACACCCTCCCCCTTATTCAGAGATCTGACTTCTCTGATTGACATAATTCTCTTTATTCAATCAATGATACCGTTTAGATCATCTTAGTGATAGTGATTTCTGAATCTCTACGAAATTCCCTGTCTAGTGGTGAATCACACCCCTGATCATCAAGGTTCAAAATATCCGAATCGGGACCCAACTTGGCCATGGTCGAGTTCGTGTCGACTTGGCCAAGTCGGGCCGAGTCGCAATTTCAAAGAAAATGGTTGGAGGGCCAAGTCCCATAGGACTCGTCTAAGTCGCATGGGACTTGTCCGAGTCCCATAGGACCTGACTCGGTATGTGGTGAGTCCGAGTCGTCTCGGACTTGGCCGATTTTTTAAACCATGTTGATCATTGAAGAAATAGATACTTCTAAATCTCTTATAAGCAATTTCCTTCTCAGAGGGTAATCCTGCATTGCCCAGTTGTTTAGTCTATATGGTGGGCCCCACCACCTTTGATCCGATCTTAGTGAGTACCTATAGTGAAGGTTTCTTTGTATTTCCAGGAATTGGCATCGTTTTATTGAAATTTTTGGATATTAAGGGCATATTTGTTTGTAGGAGGGGTCAAATTAAGAGAAAAAGAAAGACTAGGGGTTTGAATTAAGAAGCAAAAAATGACAAAAAGTACTGTTAAAAGGCACTGAATGACAAAAAAGGTACTCTTGAAAGGCACTAAATGACAAAAGGGGAGGAGTACTTTTGTCATTTAGTTCATTTACTCTCAACTCCCACCCCATTCGTTTTCTCTTGATTTGACCTGAAGTTTTATTCCAGTCCATCCCTCATGCAATCAAACATGCCCTGAAGGCTAGTAATTTACATCCTTTTCCAATTGGCAGTTTGTTTAAAACTGTTTCATCATCACGGTTCTCAATAGTCAGATTTGTCTCATACTCGGATGTTTGAACTCCTTAACTAGGAATTGGTAGTTCAATTTCCAATTTGGTGGGTATTTGTTGAGATATTTGCTTTTCATACGCAAATCCACATGATTTTGCTTTTTGATTTTTTTTTCTTTCTTTGCACTATTTTTGCTGCACACATTGGTTTCTTTTGCTTGATGAAATGGAAAAGGGTGATATTATTCCTTTTAAATTGAACAGAAGAAATTATATAAGTCCTTCCATGTCATGCATTTTATGGAAGGCCAAGGACTCATTGGGTACCTAGTTGGAACCGTTACAGAACCCACTGAAAAGAAGTCGATTGCTACTTGGAGTCAAAATAACTCTAAGGTAGTCACTGTCAATCCAGGCCCATCCATTTAGGCCTTAGGCCCATTTATTGTACCCATTTGTTGTATTGTACTTAGTCAAAGGATATACTTAATTTGTTGCTACAGTTTAGGATCTAAGATTCGTAATTGATTGTAATTAGGGAATTGAGCCCTTATATATATGTACAATAGTCAACCCAAAGGGGGACGATCATTTGAGCATTCTCTCTCACAATTGCTTCCATTCTATTCCACTCACATGGTATCAGAGCCAAATCGATCATCTGATCGTCTCCTGAGTCATCTTCCAAGCCTTGGAAGCCATCTGTGATCTTTTTCTTCAGCTGGATCCTCTCTAATCATCCCTGATCATCTCTGATCAGGCGTGCCCCACCTGTGATCAACATCACCAATCTCAGCGGATTCTTCCCTCTTGGTCGACTGACTATCTTCTTGTTTATGAAGATTTTTCCAACATTTATTGCTCATCAGAGGTAGGTCTTCTACCTATTTTTGTGGAAATTCAATTTTTTCCACTTGTTTTTTTATCTTGGCCGTCCAAAATCCAGGATCTGGATCTGATTTGACCAGGACCACTTCCAATAGTTGTGTGATTATCCAGTTCACCCATCCCCACTCTCTGATCTATCAAGAGATCATCAGGTGGGGCCCAGGTTCAGTTCATCTCCCTGACGACCTGGACGTGTTTGGATTTTGGGTGCTGGTTTCTGGAATTTTTTTGGTTGCTTGACTATTCTAGTTCTTTGCTGGATATTTCTTCTACTGCTGCTGCATCCTGTTCTAGTTGATTATTGCTGCTTGTTCTGATAAGGACTCTCTAATTCTTCATTCTGGTAGTTTCTTCTGCTAATCCGATTTAAGCTACTGCTGCTAATTCATGCTATTACTACTGGTTGCTGTTGTTACTGCTGTTTGCTGCTGCTAGTTATTGTCATTGCTTGATTGCTTATTCATCCTTCTGCTAGTTACTGCCATTACTGCTTTCTGAATTGATTGCTTGTTTTGGGTAGTCATGGAGAAATCTGCAATTACCCTGGTTAAGTTTGATGGAAAAAATTATACCTCATGGGCATTTCAATTTCAAATTTACTTAGAAGGGAAGGAACTCTGGGCACACATTGATGGATCTGAACCTCAACCCGATGCAGCTGACAAGAAGATATGCTACAGTTTAGGATCTAAGATTCGTAATTGATTGTAATTAGGGAATTGAGCCCTTATATATATGTACAACAGTCGACCCAAAGGGGGACGATCATTTGAGCATTCTCTCTCACAATTGCTTCCATTCTATTCCACTCACAGTCACGTGGATCTTGCATTTGATTGAGTCATCCATTGCTCATTCATTGCAATTCGAAAGCCTCTGATATCTGGTACCACTTGCGTAAGCTCTATCATTTAGGCAAATAAGGCTGAAATTCTATTTGGATACTGAATTAGCCAAGTGTTGTCAAGGGGACAAGATAGTTGAAGATTATTTTAGTGGACTCCCCACACTATGGAACGAAAAGGACTCTATGATCCCGAACACTGCACCTTTAGACTTCCTCACTCATGTGATTAAAATCCAAGAAGAATCCCTTATTGGTTTAGTTATTGATGAAATTGAGGCCTGAATTTTAGTTTGTGAGAGTGACACTAATGTACGGAGAGGTATATCCAGATATGGATGCCTGTGTTGAAGAGGTATCATGAGAAGAGGTTCGATTTCAGTCTCAACACGCTCTTGTTGAGGAACCAAAAGCTTTCTTGATTTCTCAATCTACTCCTCAATCTAAAGATACGACCCTTTTTAATGTAAGGGCCCTGAAAGTTTAGTGTTATGAATGCAAAGGCTATGGACATGTAGCCCACAACTACAAAAAAAAGTAATTACTGCAAGAGGACAAGGCGTGTCATTTTTGAGCTTACGAGTCGACCTTCTCCCAAGAATGTTCATTCACAACGGCATAATGACTAAAATGAGTGATGTGGACATCAATCCCAAGTATTCTAAGGTCTACCGGAAGCAATGTCACAAGAACATGGCAGACAGGTCTAATTTGTGGATGGATCAGCCTTTATTGGGCTGAACCCATCAAAACCAAGAACATCCACCGTTGGATATGTAATCTGAAGAAGACTCACCGATGGATCTTAGTTCGGATGGGGATCCACCGTCAGATCTGATGTACAGATGGTGGAAGACCTCCCGTGGCACACTTGAGGAAGACCCACATAGGGAAGACTCATAGGAGAGGAATACTTGAAGATTTTCAGGATAATTAAAGAAAATGGGGCCCGAAGAATTAAAAACAAAGCACTAAAGAAGCCATAGAGGGAGGGGACACAAAGGGTGTGACTCAAGAAGCATTTATTTGGATTGAGGAAATCCTCTGGTGCCCAGTCTGACAGCTTTAGTTAGGAAGTAATTTGATATGGGTACAAGAGGCTTTGTATAGAACATACAAGTTCATGAAGGGAAGTGGTGATAAAGTTACAACGTTGGTTGTGTATGTTGATATTGTGATGACTAGAAATGACGAAAAAGTAATCAAGGATCTGAATGCCTATCTCGGGAATGAATTTGAAATCAAGGACTTGGGAGAACTAAAGTGCTATCTTATGATTAAGGTTGCAAAGTTCAAGAAAGGGACTGTTATCACTAAGCGCAAGTATACATTGTAATCAGAAGCATAAAGGTTGGTTAAATACATGAATGAAAATAGCGGCGCCTATATGTTGATATTGTGATGACTAGAAATGATGAAAGAGTAATCAAGGATCTGAATCCCTATCTCGGGAATGAATTTGAAATCAAGGACTTGGGAGAACTAAAGTGCTATCTTATGATTAAGGTTGCGAAGTTCAAGAAAGGGACTGTTATTACTAAGCGCAAGTATACATTGTAATCACTTGAAGAAGTATAAAGTTAGGTTAAATACATGGATGAAAATAGCGGCAGCGGTGCCGGCGGGCGTAGCGGCCCGCCGCCAAACCGCTACGAAGCGGGTGCTACGTAGCGGAGCGGTGCGTTTTGAAAAAATCTCCCAAAAAATCTGAAAAGATTCCAGAAAATCCGGAAAATTGTAAAACGAAAGCAAATGTGTTTTTTTTGTTAAAGTAAGAAAAGGGGGCGTAGTGGTGCCCTTAATGTAGGAGGTTGTCTTGTATCGCTGTATAAATAGAATATAATAGTAATGATTAGTTTTTCACTCGTATTTATGTTTCTTAGTCACATGCTAACTTAGAAAAGTAAAGAAAAGCTTATAAAAAAAAAAAAAAAAAAAAAAAAAAAAAACTAGAACATGAAATAAAGGCATAAGACTTAAGAGTTAGGTCCTAGGAAGTAAGGATTCAATAGGAAATAATATCCAAAGGGAAACATGGATCTCATCATATTACAAGACAAGGAAGCATTATCATGTGATTTATTGTACTTAGACTCTTAGAGAGAGATGAATAGATGATCTCAAAAGTCAAAACTAGAAAAAATCCAAAAGAAAAAACATACCTAGAATCTTGATTAAGATGGCATGGAAGCTTGGATCTTGTAGTTGTGTTTGATTCATTGTATTTGATGTTACTTGTAGTAAAATCTTGAAAGTGATTTGAAACTTTGGAGTTGACAGGCTTTCACAGCAGTAAACAAGAAGTTACACTTGCATAGAGAGTGAAAAGAGAGAACTAGGGCCGGTTGGGGGTTTATTTAAACCCCCACCGCCACGTAGTGGGTGCCAACAGCCGATACGGGCCGCCACGGGTGCGACACCAAATAAGTCCATTGGTGGCCGCCACGGCCGATATGCGTAGCGGCCGATATTTTCATCCATGGTTAAATACTCCTATTGAGCAAAGTCATGGCTTACATTATAAAAGCAATGAGCTACTTCATAATCCAAATGCATATCAGAGATTAGTATGGAGGTTCATTTACTTGACTATTATCAACCAGATATCTCATATGTGGTTCACGTGATACGTCAATCATGCATGCACCTCGCCTTGAATAGATGCCTGCGGTTCACAGTGTCCTTCAATGCTTGAAGGGAGCTTCATGATAGGGTATTTTGTATAATTGCAATAGAATTTTAGATATAGAGGCCTATAAAAATGCTGATTGAGCCAGATCTAAAACAAATAGATGGTCAATAAAGTGTTTTGTACACTTGCTGGGGGAACCTAGTTTCTTGGAATAGCATTGAGAAATGGCACATGGAAGCTGCGAGTAACTATGGTTGGAGATCTTGTTGCATGAATTAGGTCTTGAGAAAAAGGGCCTGCGTTGTGATAATAAACCAGTTACGAGCAATAGCCAACAACCCAGTCTAGACGAGCGTACAAAGCATTTGGAAGCTGATTGTCATTTTATCTAAGAGGAGGTTGAGAGGAAAGAGATCAAGTTAGTAAGTACATGAGAGTACTCATGATCAACTCATGGATTTTCTCATAAAAGTAGTGGCCTGGGTTGGGATTTACACAAAAATTCCGAACTATGTCAAGGTCCTTGGGATTTACACAACATTACATTCTCCATAAACAGACTTCAATTCAGGTTTGCTCCTTATTTAATCACAAAACCTATAATGAACTGGCCTTCGTAAACAACCTCATGCATGTGATCCGGATGTAACTTTCCCCTGACCGTTTTGGTATTGGTTTCCAAGGGTGTGACATTCACTTAACCAGCCCCTTACAGGTTAAGGTATTTTACAATTACAAAGTGACTTCACAAGCTCATCACATGCCACCCAGTTCACAAACACCAGTCCAGTGAACTTAATACCTCTTATGATACATGCTCCATGTATATTTGAATAAAAATCAGCAACCATATAAGTCTCGTACATCAGGTCATTAGTAAAGAATCCACAAAATTTATTATATCATAGTCATTGCCATTTGTCCAAGACCATAACCTTAATTTAAAACTAGGCCAGGTTCTAGGACCTAACCTAGGTTTTAGTCAAACATTATCTTTTAAATATCAATCAATTTGCATCAAATGTTATAATTTATGGAAGAAAAAGAAGACGAAGAAGAATGGAGAGAAGGTCGTGCCTTAATGGAGGATCGATTGCCCATATTTATAATCTCATTGTGCCTTGATAAAGGCTCTAAACATGCTAAGAATACAATCAGAATAATTAAAGAATATCTCCTAGTCTATACAAGTAAGTAAGAGGAGAGAAATCAGCTATACAATCTAGACTAAATCCCACGTGTGGGATTATACATGGGCCTTGTTGGGCTAGGCCTAGAGCCTGTTATCTTAAGGCCTGTTAGCTTCTACATTCCCTCTCAAATTGATGTGGTTAGGCAGAAAACATCAATTTGCTAGTGAGATCATGATGATACATTTCGGTAAGTGCTTTTGTAAATATATCCGCCAACTGGTTAAGAGAAGAACATGAGGCAAAGTTATCTTTTCAGTAACAATATGTTAACGGATGAAGTGACAATCAATCTCAATGTTCTTCGTCCTTTCATGAAAGACTGGATTGTTGGCAGTTCTGGTAGCACTGGTATTGTCCCCATCCAGAGGTGTAGAACTACCAACAAGAACACCTAATTCACAAAGAAGATGGCATAGCCAGATGATTTCAGCACTAGTGGATGACATTGCCCGATACGCTGCCTTAGCAGAAGACTTTGAAACGTTGGTTTACTTCTTGCACTTCCACGAAATAAGAGATTTCCCAAGAAACATGCACTGGCCAGTGATAGATCGCCTCAAATCTGGGCAACCAGCCCAGTCAGCATCCGCATAAGCTGATAAGTGCAGAGAAGTACCAGACGGGTAGAATAGACCATAGTTAAGAGTGCCTTTAACAAAGCGGAGTATGCGCAAAGCAGCAGTAAGGTGAGGTTTGTGGGGATTGTTAATAAACTGGCTGACCGTATGAACTGCATGAGAAATATCCGGCCGAGTCATAGTTAAGTAGAGCAAACTACCAATTATCCGCCAGAAAACAGAGAAATCATCCAGGGGAGGGCCATCATCTGTACTGATTTTGCTGTTCAATTTCATAGGCATATCAAAAGTGTGAGCATCATCAAGTCTTGCCAAAGTGATCAAATTTGTAGCATATTTACGCTCATGGACCCTAATGCCTGATTGGTTATGCAAAAACTCAAGCCCTAGAAAGTAGGTGAGAGGACCAAAATCCTTCATTCTAAAGTGGCGAGTAAGATGGTGTTTGAGATCCGTAATGCCGACAATATCATTGCCACTGATAATCATATCATCAACATAGACTAAGAGGAATGTAGCCCTTCGGTGTCCATCTCAGAAATAGGGAACTATCAGAATAACTCTGACGAAATCTAGCTTGAAGAATTGCTGCCCTGTAATTTATCAAGCCAAGCCTTGGGAGCCCGTCTTAAGTCCATGAAGAGATTTCCGCAACTTACAAACATGCTTTGGAGGACAAGCATATCCCGGAGGAGGTTTTAAGTAAACAGTCTCTCGCAAGTCCCCATGAAGAAATGCATTTTTGACATCCATTTGCCATAGTGGCCAGTTGTGGGCTGCCGCTACACAAAGAAGAGTACGAACGGTGGTCATTTTAGCCACTGGTACAATTGTCTTCTCATAGTCAATTCCACATTCCTGCTTATAACCCTTCGTAACCAATTTGGCTTTGTAGCGATCAAGACTCCCATCAGAGTGAACTTTGACCGAGTAGATCCATTTTTAGCCAATTACAGATGCTCCTTGAGGGGCCGGTACCAATTCCCATGTTTGGTTTGCTTCAAGAGTGAGCAATTCCTCATTCATAGCATCTTGCCAGTAAGCGATTTTCGAGGCCTGTGAATATGAGGTGGGTATAGGAGCACTATCCAAGGAAGTGAAAAAAACAAGAAATCCATAGCGGCTAGGGGCAACGGAAAGATGACTAGTGCGTCGCAGAGAGAAGATGCTATCAGAAGAAGCATTATTACCTGAAGGTTCATTAGGCGGCACTGGGAGATGATTAGGAGAGGGATGCACCATAGGAGGGACTGTGTTACGCCGGACATAGACTTTTGGAAGAGTTGATGGAGAAGCAAACTTCGGGAATTGTGGCAGATATGACACAGCAATAGGATGACTATCCAAACGTAAAGAACAGAAGGGAATCTGTTCCAAGAAATCACATTACGAGATACTTTCTCATGCGTTTTTCGAATTGATTATAACACATAAACCCTTTGTGTTCATTACTGTAGCCAAGAAAGATGCTTTTGGCAGCCTGTGGTGATAACTTAGTGCGCTCAGTAGGTGGAAGATGAAAAAAGCACAAACTGCCAAAAACACGCTAGTGAGAGTATGAAGGGGTACGACCAAAGAGAACTCCATAAGGAGTAGTCTTTCCTAGAGCAGTACTAGGAAAACGATTGATAAGATACACAGCAGTCTGTGCAGCATCACACCAAAAATTGGGAGGAACTAATGATGCAATTAAAAGAGTATAAACAGTTTCAAGAATGTGTTTGTTCTTTCTTTCCGCAATTCCATTTTGCTGAGGAGTATGCGGTCAGGATTTTTGGTGAAGAATGCCTTTATTAGAAAGGAAGGCAGATAAATCATGAGATATGTATTCTTCACCGGAATCTGATCTAAGAATCTTGATAGCTTTCTTAAATTGTGTTTGGACCGTGTTATAAAATCTTTGAAAAATAGGAAAACACTTTAGATTTCAAGCGCATGAAATAAATCCAAGTATAACAGGAATGATCATCAATAAAGGTCACATAGTACTTAAATCCCGTCCTACTCAAGGTAGGAGCAATTCCCCAAACATCAGTGTGAATAATGTCAAATGATGCTAATGCACGACAATTATGAATAAAAAAAGGCAAAATATGACTCTTACTTAAGCAACAAGTTTCACATTTTGATTGAGATAAATAAGACATCAATTTATTATCAATAGTATATTCCAAACAACCAATCTTAAACAAGGAAATTAAATGAGCATTGTTCACATGACGAAGACGTTTATGTCAAACATTCCACAATTTGTTGAAATTATTAGAAGAAGAAGCAAAGAAAGAATGATGTCCAATGTCCAGCAAAATAGACGCCCATGTTTACTCCTCGTTGCGATCACCTTCCCAATTTGTCGCCCCTGTATAACACAACAAGAGGAAGAAAAGTGAACTATATATCCATCATCAATAAGTTGTCCTACAGAAAGTAAGTTAGCTGATAATTTTGAAACAAAATAGACATTGGGAAGGGTGATGGATTGGCCAGAGACACCAGATAAAGTAATGGTACCAACTCTAGAGATGAGTAGTTGATCTCCATTAGCAGTGTTTATTTTTTCTTTTCCAAGGTAAGGGTGGGAATCTATAAAGCTATGTTCGACAGATGTCATGTGATTTGAGGCTCCTGAATCTAAAAACCATGTGGATAAGGTGATAGGAGAAGAAGTACGTGCCGAAGAATGAAAGGTAGGAAATGCTATAGGAGAATGAGTTTGATACCGACTACCATTAAAGCCCATAGATGCATATGCTGAGGTAACCGTGTTTTGAATCAGTTCTTGAATATGAGCGGGAGTCATGGATACAGCCTTGGAAGAAGCGCTTCCTGTATCAGATGAGGGTGCTTGAGCCTGAAATGCATTAGGAATATTCTGTCTTGGCAGATTGGAGGGAGCTTCTTTTGTTGTGTCTCACTCCCTCGCTGTATGCTACGACAATCATTAATAAGATGACCAGAGCGTTTGCAATATCTGCAAACCAACTTCTTGCGACAATTTTTGGCTAAATGACTGAAGCCTTTGCATTCATAACATTGAGTAAGCTTCGGATTTGGGGTTGCTAGAAGAGTAGAGTCAGCCAGAAGAGGCGCGAGGAAGGCCTTTGGTTCTTCAACAATAGCACACTGTGAGGTGAGACGAAGTTCTTCTCGAAGAACTTCTTGAAAGCAGGTATCAAGATTAGCAAAAATTTCTCTATTCATGAGAGCTGACCGAACATATTCAAATTCTGGTCATAGATTCATAAGAAACTGGCTAATGTGAGTTTCTTATTGTAATTTGATAGCCTCAGATAGAAATCCAGGAGAGACTGTTTGGATCAACATAGAATCCCTTTCGGTCCATAAGGTGAGAAAACCATTTAAGTATTTTTGCACAGATTTATCCCCTTTATTGTATTTGGCAATTTCACTATCCAAGTGAAACTTCCGGGCTTTATTGGTTTGATGGTAGACTTTCTTGAGATGAGCCCACATATTAGTTGCTGTAGTATAGGTTGAAGAGCCATTTCAAGAGAGAAATCAATAGAGTTAAGCATCCAAGTAACCACGCTAGCATTTTCCTTGGACCAAGTGGCTAAGGCTTTGGAGTCAGCGGTATTTGGAGTAGGAGGCTTAGTTATTGTTCCATCAAGATAACCAAATCGCCCTTGTCCTTCTACAAAGTTCTTTAAATGGAAGGACTAGGACATATAATTATGCCCATTAAATTTAATTGGGATAACATCATATTTTTCCATGATCTCTAATGCAGCAGAATGTGCAACAGAGAGAGATAAAGCAGAATATCAGCAAACAAGAAGTTCTATTCTTCACTAATCCAATCTGAGAGAGAGATGGAGAGGACTAAACAACAATCAGTCAGCAATAAGCAGTAAGAGAGTCTGAAATCTGGTTCAGGTTTGTTACTGGAGCACAAGGATGAACTCCAGGAAAAAACACAACACAAAAAAGGGCAAAAACAGGGCCAGACGACTCCCTGTTTGGTGCTACAGTGGTCACGTGGGGCCCACAATAAGATCAGATCTCTGATCAGTGGATGTAGTCCTATGTGTTATACTTCCTACAATCTTTTAGATCAGGTTTCATAACAAAAGATTGAAAATTCGCAAGATGGGACGGATCTGATGAAAACTATCCTGAAAAACTAGGAAATCACAAGCGGCAGTAGTTGGCCTACCTCAGATGTGCCAAAAATTCTGTAAAAATAACCATAATTCCTAGAGAAGATGGGCGACCCTTGTGGTGGTGTGTTTGTTTTTAATTTTTGGATGATCGGATCTGGCCCACCTTTGATACACACCTTGCAGAGTGACGGCACAGCCAATCTGCTGTGAGGAAGAGTCTTCTTTTCAGATCCTTGAGAAGGGATTGTAACTTAGAGATAGTTGATATGCAAAGATCCCACAGTGCTCTGATACCATGTTATAATGTATGGAACAAGAAGAAGAAGAAGAAGAATGGAGAGAAGGTCGTGCCTCAATTGAGGATCGACTGCCCATATTTATAATCTCATTGTGCCTTAATCAAGGCTCTAAACATGCTAAGAATACAATCAGAATAATGAAAGAATATCTCCTAGTCTATACAAGGAAGTAAGAGGAGAGAAATCAGCTATACAATGGAGAGAAATCGGCTATACAATCTAGACTGAGTCCCACGTGTGGGATTATACATGGGCCTTGTTGGGCTGGGCCTAGAGCATTTTATCTTATGGCCTGTTATCTTCTACATCAAACACTATGTTACATACAGAATCGGCCACCAGTTATGTATTCATTTATCAGTTTCAGGAATGCATAATACTAGACTGAATTTCCATAAAACAATTAATCACAACATTATCAAACACAATCAGCCAAGGAATATATATTCAAACAGCTATCCCTAAACATCCATAGGTGGTTTGGCCAAATTCTAGGACCTATCTACTGGGGTTCGACCAAACCTTAGATCTTAGATCTAGGATCCATCATCACATCAACATAATTACTTCTTATCATTTCTGAATTTCGACACATAAAAATCAATTATATGGTTCAAAGGTCATTTGGCCAGGCTCCTATAATTTAGATAGAGATCGACCATAGTTCTAAAACCCACCCTTCGAGTTCGACCAAACCCTACACCTTAGGTTCATCCACCTCAAAAATCCCAGAATTGAGTTTCTTAAGGACCATCAACACACTATTCCAATATGTACTCTCATCCCACACCCAGAGATCTACTGATTAGTGTTCCTACAAATTTCTAATTAGAGAAAGCAACAACGTATAACAAATAGATTCGAATCCTTACTCTTCTCATGTACTGTACGGTGGCTTTAGCAATGTGAGGAGCGCTATAAGTATATATGCACCAGCTTGATGGGAAGTGTTCTGAGGTAGCAAGGACTTCTTAGAAACTTCTGAAAAGTCTAGTACTGATTTGTAAACATAGTAAAATATCTCTCTCTCTCTCTCTCTCTCTCTCTCATTATGAAATATTACATGTAAATATATGAGGATGTTCACCTAACCCCAAAAGGGATGATTATCCATCTCTTTTCTTCCAGTTCTTCTATTCTCTAATTTTTTCTAGTTTTTTCAGAGTTTGTTGGACATTTGTTCCATCGAATTCAAACAATTAAAACCCAGAATTCCAATTTCAGTCATATGGTCACTGGCCCTTGAGTCAATTACTCAAATAGTTTGGACGAGATGACACTTCAAATGCATTTGATATACCTTGTCACGACCCCAAAATGGGGGACGAGATGACACTTCAAATGCATTTGATATACCTTGTCACGACCCCAAAATGGGGGTAGGATTAAGTGGCCGTGATTACGGGGATTACTGTAGCATAACCTTCTTTTTCCCCAGGATCTGCCTGGGTGAGAGTTACAAGTTCCATCGCCGTTATGGAATAATTAGTGGAAGCTTACATTGTGGTGCAACACGAAGTTCGGAGCTCATTGGATTTCGTATTGTATAACTAATGTCTTCTTAGCTGCATTTAACTGCATAATACGTCCTCAGACTGGTATAACATAAACAGAAGATAAGCAGAGCTAGACAAGTAAAAGGATAAACCATTCCCATATTTCAAGTTAGAAATTACAAAAGATGTATTAATTACACTCCCCAAAATGAAAGGCCAACAGAGGCCAGTAAAACAGAATATAAACCAAAAATAATACTCCCAGGAATATACGTATCATGTGTAAGGAACGGAGTCTACATGACAACCTCTGCACCTCAATCTCACGTCACATGCGGCTCAGCAACCGCCTCCTTAGAAACTGTACCGGTGTACAAGTCATGAAATCATACCTAAGGCATCAAGCGTAGATTAGACAAATTGCGTGGCAAGTATCCAAGATAAAAATCATAGTTTGCATGTACAAAACAACACATAAATAGCAGGTAATTGATCATAATTGCAATATCAGTAAGCCAGATAGATTATTGCATGACAACATGATTAACATAATCATAAACAATAATTAATTGGACTATCGACTAATTGGCAACATTTTCTCACAATCCTTTAGAAGGGGAATATCCTTCGGCCCCTACCAGTCTGGTAGGTAGTACCTTAGAACTTGTCCTGGAGTCATTAACCCTGCCACGGGGAAACCAAGTCGATCCCGGGAAGGTAGGTACTTTAGTAATGGGCCTTGTCACTGGGAATTCTGAATCGAGCCGGGCAAGGTCTTGCCACGGGGAAACTTGAATCGAGCCTGGGCATTGGTGACACCAGTCACATACAAGACACCTCTAAAGGGAGCAATATACAGTAATATAGGAATAATAATAGTATGATAGCGTCGACTTGAAAATCAATGTAGAATGCGGGTTTTGGTACTTAATCAAGGATTTATGAGTAATTTGGTTACCCAAGAGATGTAGGTGCAAGTACTGGGGTTGATAGACCATTAGAATTCTTAAAAACAAAAACCGATGTTGATTCGGCTTTTAACACGGTAAACCAAGTTAAGTTGGTCTTTAAAACAATAATTTCTAAGTTCGGGAAATCTTAGAAAAACAGGCAGCATTTCGGATAGACATAGGGGAACCCAGAGCGGGTGGCAGAAAGGCAAGGTGATCCAGATAACTCGGAAGGACAAGGCACCTAAATGCTCGCACACAAACCAAAAAACCCTTTAAGGATCCGGGTACCTCCAATGGTCAAGCTGGGTGAGAATCGCACACTAATACCCAAGAAGTCCCTTAGAGCATAATCCTAGGGCCGGATTGACGGGGTGCATAAAAACATGATAAAAGTATGAAAAGTTTGATTAAAATGATCATAGACATGCATGTACGGTGATTCCCAAAATTATACGCTCAAAGGGAATGGATATTGTGCATATTTTCATGCACTTGATGCGTCCCGAAGGTGGGAATATCCAATTCCTAAGCTCGGATAAAAATACAAGTCACCGTGCTTCACATGTATTCACAATTGTTTGGGTCTAAGTATTAAGTTAAAATTTACATCGGGGCGAGGGTACACAATATGCTAAGGAAGGGAGGTCTATGTAAGTAATTTCCCAATTACTAGACCTCTAGGTTTTATGGAGGTACCAGTGGCTCTTTTTTGTACACCAACATGTGTGTTTGGGACGGGGCAGAGAGTCACAATTTTTACCTTAAAACTTGAAATATATTCAAGGGAACTAAGGGGTCAGATCAGGCTTCATTTGGTCTAAAACATGGTTTAAAATTTGGCCGGCGCGGGCCGGCCATCTCGTCATTGTTGGAAATAGGTGGGCCTCGTTGATGGGTTTTTAAAACTTTTGACCCACTTGACTCCGGGATCAAGTACCCATAAGGCCATATGCCACATCTAGGATCCAAGTCCTCAATCTCATCAATCATGATCAGTAGAATACTATTTCTAAGATAGCAAATAGCATCACCGTGCAATCAAAATAAATCTTTAACAAACAAGGAAGTAGATTATACCTTTGGAGCTTGGTAGCGGTCTAATGGAGAAGAAGACTTGCTAGATGAAGCAACTCTTTCTTGGTAGCTAATTAGGATCTCTAAGACCTAATTGTCTTCCACGCTATAACCCGTTTCAGATCTCCTTTCTCAAGAAGATGGGTGGGATCTCCAAGAGAAAATAACTAGAAGCTCTTAAGGAGAAACTAGAAGGGAACTAGAAGAGGAAGTGCAACTCTTGCACTATTGGGCGTGAAATCCAAGGTGGACGTCCAAGGGGTGTAGTTCCCCTATTTATAACCCATGCAACCTTCTATTACTGATTAAAATAGAAGTCCTACTTCCATTAATAAGTAGTAACTTTCTCCTTTCTAATAATTATAGAAGTTTCACTTCCATAACAATTAGTAACTTACTATTACTACTATTAGAAGTCTCACTTTAAATAGAAATAATAACTTTCTAATTCCTTTCCTTTTGAGTTCAAGTAGAATTAGTAACCATCTAATAACTTGGGCTAGCGTGGGGACCACTAGGGATTCCATAGAAAGCTGGCTCCAACTGGGACACTGCGACCCCACATCTCATGTGCAATCCGGGCCCACGGTTAATGGCAAATAACTCCACTAAATAAATGCAATTGCACTCCAGTCTTAGAAATAAATTACAAAGAAGACCCTAAACTTCCCTATTGCCACAAGTAGGCCCCTCCATCTATATCCATGGATCAATTGGACCTGTCCACCAAATTAGATCCATATCTTATTATCTTTGAGACCCAATTAATCACAGTGATCATCAGTACCATCCAATTAACTCTTAATTGAGATGGGTGCGCACTTACTAATGATAAATCCATTAATTGGCACAAGGGGATAATGAAGATAGATTCCATCTTGACTATTGAATGTTCCCATTGTCCCACTAGCACGTACGCAAGACACCGGGGTGTTGACCTACAGTTGGCCTCACTCATTGGTGACTCAAAGTAAATGAATAGATAGAAACTTGAGTTCATTAATGTCTCAGGATTAAGAGCCTATTGCTAGGAAATTATGAGAGCAGACCTTAAAGCAAAGACAATGTTACATAAAGTGCTTTTCATGGTCCTTCAATACATCCGATGTACCAGCACCATGATCCAGAATCGTACATTTTGATGATCGAGACAAATCACATTATCTCATAGTGATCAAAGTGCTGCAATCTTGTCAGATGAGATGTCCAATCTTATCACTGGTTGTGAAGATATTTAAGTATAGGATTTGTGACACATGTCTCCCATATGTGGATCTCATCCATACACATGTATTACATCTAGTATAATTGTGAACTCCGGTTTATCTCATGAACCATCATGTCATTCGTATTAGTTATGTGCAAACAAGTAATAAAAAACCATTCATCTCATGAAAGGAAAGCATGATTTATACTGATAAAGAAATGAATCAATTTATTACATCATATGATGGATTGAGACCATACAATCAAGCATCTCTTACTGGTTGCTGGCCATGCATCAGGGCTGGGTCCCATGGTTGCCCCACTGAAAAGAGAAAAAGGGTTTAGTTAGCCCCTTAATTACCGCCCAAAGACTGGATTAACATACTGATTACAAGAACAAACTGATAGTGAACCCATTAAATTCCAAGGTAAACAAACTCAGAAATTCTAACAGTCTGATCATGAAAATCAGTTGCAATTAAAGTTCGGTGAGGGGTGCGCTGCCTCAAGGGAAGGAAGGAGGGAAAAACAGGTGGGGGAAACGGCCGCTGGGCCTGCTGGTAGCCAGCACCTCAGCTGGCTGTTGGCCGTGGGTTTCATCAAGGGGAGGGGCTTGTGTGGGGCCCACAGTTGGAGGTTTCAAGGATCAGGCACGGTCCCCACTAGATCTCTAATAGGGTCCACTGGCTGATCATTCAAGGGATTTCAAGCCCAAACATTCAAGGGTAAGCCACCCATTAATTTATCTAATGATGCTTATGCTGGAAATAGGTAGGCCTCGTGGACGGATTTTCTAAACTTTTGACCCACTTGACTCAGGGATCAAGTGCCCATAAGGCCACAAATCATATCCAGGATGCAATCCCTCATACTCATCTATCATGTATAGCAATAATAACCTATCTAAAAGATAGAAAACAAGCAACACCATGCAACAAAATAATCCACAACTAAATAGAGAAGCAGATTATACCTTTGGAACTTGGTTGTGCTCTACTGGAGAAGAAGACTTGCTAGTTGAAGAAACTCTTTCTTTGTAGGCAACTTAGGATCTCCAAAACCTCTCAGTCTTCCATGCTATAACCCGTATTAGATCTCTTTTCTTAAGAAGACTGGTGGAAACTTCAAGAGAAAACCCTTTAAGAAACTCAAAGAACTAGAAGAGAACTAGAAGAGCAAGAGAAATGTGCAAATCTTGCACAAAAGGGGGGCTGGGTGTGAAATCCAAGAGTGTGGACGTCCTAGCCCCTTGCTCTCCTTTTATAGCTTTTAAGCAACATCTTTCCCTCCTTTTTTTACTAATTGAAATAGAAGTCTTACTTCCACACGAATTAGTAACCCTACTATTACCACTATTAAAAGTCCCACTTCAAATAGAAATAGTAGCTTTCTAATTCCTTCATCTTAGAGTTCAAGTAGGATTAGTATCTTTCCAATAACTTGGGCTAGCGTGGGGACCACTAGAGATTCCATAGAAAGCTGGCTCCAACTGGGACACAACGACCCCACATCTCATGTGCAATCCGGGCCCACAGTTAATTGCAAATAACACCACTATATAAATGCAATTGCACTCCAGTCTTAGGAATAAATTACAAAGAAGACACTAAACTTCCCAATTACCGCAAGTAGGCCCCTCTATCAATATCCATGGATCAATTAGATCAAACATGTCCCTTCCAATCTTAGATCCACATCTTATTATCCTTGAGCCTCAATTAATCACAGTGATCATCAGTACCATCTAATTAACTCTTAATCGAGATGGGTGCGCACTTACTAATGACAAATCCATTAATTGGCACAAGGGGATAATATAGATAGATTCTGTAAGTGCCTAAAATAATAGGGACTTGATTAAGCGGTTGTAACGCTTACAAATTTGCTATTAAGCTTTTTGGGAGAGAGATTGAACACCTGAGTCCTGAAAGGAAGAGAGAGGCAAAGGTTAGAGGCCTCTGGCTGCTGTCAGCCGAAGGCTCTCCGACGCCTAAGTTAGTATGGTTACAAAGGGTGAATGGAGAAGAGAAAGGATATGGGTGTTTATGCCTTTCGTACCTCCTTTTGTGGCTTTCACCTCTTGCATTTATATAGTCGAGGGAATGCCATCGGAAGCTTCCTTAGTAGAGGTAGGTAAAAGGGGAACATCCCATCAGGTCGTACCTTGTTCCCTTAGTGGAGGTAGGTGGAGGCATTGTCCCATCGGACGTACCACGACCTCTTGTATGATTGCGGGTGTGACCGCTGATAAGGCTATCCCCTTGTTTATAACCGGTGCCCACCCGGCGCCCTTTTTGTCTGTCAGCGCGTTTTGCGATGCCACCATACTCATTAAATGCTGATTAGGCATTCTAGTGCCCATCTCGGCTGGTCGACCAAGCTGAAAGTCTGTAGGCGCACCTTGGCACTTCTGCCGAACTGTGCGAGGTCGGTACAGCTACCGAGCTCCACTAGTTGGGGCTCTCACTGAGGCTGACCTTGGTTCGATTAAGGCCGGCACTTTTGCTGAAGTCCTAGATTCCGAGATCAAGGTAAACCTGGTTTTACCGAGACGGAGGTTCATCCCGGCACTACGGAAATGCCCCCACACAGCTGCCCCCTGGCTCTTGACCTCGGGGTTCGTCAACTCTTCGAGGTTGGGAGCTAAATGATATTATGGGAGAACTCTTCATCCTGGTGTGGGCCACTGGTTATCATTGATGTCCGGTTTTCAACATGGTGTTGCTTCATCTGGCTGATTTTAATAAATGCGCCGCTATTGTTTAGTCTGCTCGAAATAATTAATCGAGCAGTAAATGGGATGCCCTAGATTAATGCAGAAGGTGGAACGACGGTACATGTGTCACGGCCTGATTGGCTTCCCTGTCACTTCGAGGAGGCGTGGGGAGTAACCAAGGCGACATATCGCTTGCTTTGAATTTCAGGATGGCACCCTTCTCTTATAAATAGAGGGGTTGCATTTCTTCTTTTTTTACTTTGGCATTTTTTTTTAGACAGAGGGGGTTTCTTTGCTGAGAGATTTGACGATAGGATTCCAATCGCCGTCGATAGTTTCGGCATCGTTCCACCATCAATTTCTGTGAGTTTTTCTTCTCCGTTCTTTCCTTTTCCTGCGTTTTAGTCCCTATTTTAGGGTTTCTGCCCACCGTAGGATTTCTGCCCCCCTCTTAGGGTTTCTCCTCCATCCTTTTTATTCTGTCTTTCCGGATTCTTTGAATCTAGGGATGGGGATCTATAGATTTTGGATAGACACTCCTCAGGCCTTGATAGAGCTCAAGGCTGCATATATGATCCCTGAGAATGTCCAGGTGAGGCCGACCGACCCTTCAAACATCCTCGAGGGCTACGCTTTTAGGAAAGGTTGGATGCCTTTCCCCTTGGTCGCCATTATTGAGGGTGGGGTCAGGTTCCCCCTTCATCCTCTTCTCAGGTCGTGTCTGAAGACTTGGAACCTTTGCCCTTGTCAGTTGATGCCTAATGGCTTCAAGATAATCATGGGCGTCGCCGAACTGAATAAGATCCTCGGGATCAATTTCGGCGTCCATGATATTGAGGATGTGAATGACTTCTGCAAGACCATGGGGAGCGATACATATTATCTCTGAGTTAAGGCGAAGTGTTCGCCCCTCGTCACGGCCTTGGAGGATTCAAATAAATACTCCGGGAACGATTGTCTGTTGGTCTCGGGTAATTGGGAGTTCAGAGCGGCCGAATTCGAGATGGTGAGGAGAGTCCAAGTCCCACGGTTTCCTGGGACCCCGCCGAGTAAATACCAACTCTCTTTGGGTTCCTGTGCATCCTTTATCTGATTTCATAAACATAACCCCTTTTCGTTTTCTGTCTCTCGAGCAGGTCTTTTCAAAAGAAGGTAAGACGCGCAGCTAGACCGTTGGAAGAGGAACGGGATCTGGTTGAACAAGATCTGCAGCTACTGAGGTCACCACAACCGAGCTGCGCACTCTTTGCTGGGGTACGAGCCGAAATATCAGTCGTACACGAGGAAAACCGTCCGTCCCGGAGACATGGTGCTTGCTTTGGCCGAGGCCAACAATCGAATTGCTTCGGGCGCCGAGGCTTTTACGTCGGCTGTTGATACCGAGGCCACAAAGCCTCTTCTTGAAATTGAGGCTTATTCCTCTCCCTTAAGATTGGAAGAAATGGATAGGCGCTAACCTCCCTACAAACCGAGGAATCTGGAGGAGACAATTTTTGAAGAACAAGCTCCTCCGGTCTCTGTAGGGGGTCCTACTCAGGCTCCTGGGTCCTCGAGCGCTGCTGGGGCTTCTTCCTCTATCTCCGTTATTCCCCCGAGTTTTGCCGACAGAAGGGAAGGAGGTCGGTCAGGGAAGAGGGCCCGATTGGAGGGCCCGAATAAGGAAACTCGGCAGCATTCAGCCGAAGAGGCTAGGGAGAGGCCTGCATCTAAGGAAAGGCCCGGGGCGAAGCGCTCGGAGGAACGGGGCCCCGAACTGCCCCCAGGGTTTTGGTTAATCGGGCCGCCTCCATTCAGGCCAGACCTCCAGCTGGAGCCTGGCAGGCCGTTGAATGTTGAAGATCGGCTGGCAGGCAGTTCCGCGGTGATAGCGGCGCTTTGTAGAGCCCGTGCCCTCCTTAAGGACATGGAGAGGCACACTGCTGTCGAAAATGCGAAGTTGTTGATGACTCGCTGCAGCACTCTATTTCGGTAAGTCTCAATTCTGTAAGCTTCGGCCGAGTATCTGATTTTGATTTTTATAGGTTTCTTATAAATATACATGCTTCTGTTTGCAGAATGTCCAGAGGCTTCAAGTCGTTCTGAACAGAACCCTTGAAGAGGGCTCTAGGGTTTCCCAGCTTGAGAGGGAGAAGGAACTCGAAGCCGCTCTTTAGGCGAGCCGCGAGGAGTTGAAGGCGGTGGATGCGAAGAAGGCTGAGCTTGAAGCGGAGGTGGACCTGGCAGTGGTTGATCTTTCCAAGCTGCGAGCGGAGACCTTCGAGTTGAGGGGGGAGTTGCAAGCTAAGTAGAGGAGGTCGGCAGAGCTTGAGGTCGGGCTTGAATCGATGAAAAAAGAGAGAGCGGATCTCATCTCTTCGGCCAAGGCCGAGGCCGATTCTGCCTTCCTGGAAGGGGTAGTGGACACGGAGAGAAACTACGTGGGTCATATTAAAAAGCTGAGCCCGAAATTGTTTCATCTCGGCTGTCGGGTCGTAGGCAAGGAGATGTGGTTTTCTGAGGATCACCCCCTGTACAAGAATCCGCCCGAGTTCAATCCTACCGTGTTCGCGCCTGAGCCCATTCCTGCCCTTGCTCCTATTGAGGCTCCTCTCGAAGCTCTTCCTCCGCCTGAGACCTTTGGTGGGCAAATTTTGAATGCCTCTTGTTCCCTCAAAATTCTTCCGCTTGGTGATTCTAAGGCAGCCAGGGATGAAGCAGCTGGAGCCTCTTGATGTAATTTTTTTTTCTTTGTTTAAACTTGTAATGATTGTAATGGCAAAGTTTTATTAATAAAATTGCTCTTTTCCAATCTGCAATCTCTTTTCTAAGCTTGTATGCCTGATAATCAAATCTTACACGGGTTCTGACTGGGACAAGCACACTCCTGAATTCTATAACTCAGGGAAAGGAATAAAATATCCAAGTTTTCAAAACTGTCGTTGAAATTGTTAATTCATTTTCTCATGCAAGCGGTTTAACACTCTCAAGGTATCCGCCAAGTTCTGTGACAAGGTTTTTAGGCATAACGAGCTTTAATAGTTGACTTGGCGCCTGAATAATAGCTGGTTCAGTAACCAAGTTGGAGCTGATTCCTTATCCGAGCTTGAGTGATGGCTGGTTCCGTAACCGAGCCTGAATAGCAACTGGTTTCATAACCGAGCTGGAGCTGGCTCCTTAACCGAGCTCGAATAGCAGTTGGTTCCATAATCAAGCAGGAGCCGGTTCCTTAACCGAGCTCGAGTGATGGCTGGTTCCGTAACCGAGCCTGAATAGCAGCTGGTTCTATAACCGAGCTGGAGCCGGTTCCTTAACCGAGCTCGAGTGATGGTTGGTTCCGTAACCAAGCCTGAATAACAGCTGGTTCCATAACCGAGCTGGAGCCGGTTCCTTAACCGAGCTCGAATAGCAGCTGGTTCCATAACCGAGTTGGAGCTGGTTCCTTAACCGAGCTCGAGTGATGGCTGGTTCCGTAACCGAGTCTGAATAGCAGCTGGTTCCATAACCGAGTCGGAGCTGGTTCCTTAACCGAGCTCGAATAGCAGCTGGTTCCATAACTGAGCTGGAGCTGGTTCCTTAACCGAGCTCGAGTGATGGCTGGTTCCATAACCGAGCCTAAATAGCAGCTGGTTCCGTAACCGAGCCGGAGTCGGTTCCTTAACCGAGCTCGAGTGATGGTTGGTTCTGTAACCGAGCCTGAATAGCAGCTGGTTCTGTAACCGAGCTGGAATTACCAAGGTGCGCCCCAACCGCTTAATGACTTCTTTGTAACTTGGCGAGAAACAGAGCACATTCTTCCGCAAGATTTAATTTTCATTGATCCTTGAGTACAATTCAGAAATAATATTTTTTGAGGTGCGTGGCAACATCCCACCGTCCATGTCCTCAAGCTTATAAGCAGACTGTCCAGCGGCCGAAACCACTTTGAATGGTCTGTGCCAATTCGGTGCCAGCTTTCCTTCATTGGGACTCCTATCTGTCGGGATAGTCTTTTTCAAGACTAGTTCTCCAACAGAGAACTTCCTTTCCTTGACTCTTTGATCGTATCCTTTGGCCAGTTGCTGCTGGTAGGAAGCTAGGCGGATGGCAGCGGCCTCCCTTCGTTCTTCATCCAGGTCAAGTTCCTTGGCCAGATTCACTTTATTTTGTCCTTGGTTGAAGAGGTCCGACCTCAGGGTTGGGAGACCGATCTCGAGAGGAATCACGGCCTCCATTCCATAAGCTAAGGAGAAAGGCGCTGCCGAAGTGGAGCGCCTTGGTGTATTCCTGTACACCCAGAGGACACTTGGCAGCTCTTCCACCCATCTCCCTTTAGCCCTGTCTAACCTCTTCTTGAGTCCGTCCAGTATGACTTTGTTCGAGATTTCAGCCTGTCCATTGCTCTGTGGGTAAGCTGGAGTTGAATAACTATTTTTGATACCGAGCTCCTGGCAGAAGTTCCTGAAGAAATTGGAGTCGAACTAGGTTCCGTTATTCGAGACCAGAGTTCTAGGAACTCCAAATCTAGTAATTATATTTTTCTACACGAAGCTCTTCGTATCACGTTCGGTGATGGAGGATAACGCCTCGGCTTCTATCCATTTAGTGAAGTAATTGGTGGCCACTATTAACACCTTTTATTCCCTGGGGCTCGGTGGAGAGGTCCCACAATGTCCAGTCCCCACTGGGCGAAGGGCCATGGACTGGAGAGTGAGCTGAGGTCCTGGGCCGGCTGATGGAGAGAGTGTGGGAATTTTTGGCACTTCTTGCATTTTCTGGCGTACAACTGGGCATCTTTTCTGATGGCTCGGTACGCTAGTGATTGACCTCCGATGTGGCTTCCGCAAATGCCCTCGTGGATTTCATAGAGGAAGTCTTCAACGTTGCTTGGATGAACGCACTGGAGGTATGGGCCGGCGTATGACTTTCTATAGAGTTTGCCTTCTGGGGACAACGACAACCGAGCTGCTTTTAGCCTGATTTTGTGGGCTTCAATCTTGTCTTCGCGAAGTCGGTCGTTCTTCAGGTATGCAATGATAGGGTCCATCCAGCTCGGACCGAGATCACAAGACTTGCCGTGGCGAGGGGAGCTCTATACTCTGTATTTCCAGCTTCCCTATCTCGATTGTTCTTTTCTTTCCGGCCTCAACAACTAAGGCTAGGTTAGCGAGGGTGTCGGCATGGGAGTTAGATTCTCTGCCAATCTGTTTGATCTCGGCTTTTCAGAACTGGGAGAGGAGCTGCTTCGCGTGGGACAAGTAGGCCGCCATCTTTGCATCGCGAGCTTGGTAGTCTTCACTGAGCTGACTTGTCACTAGTTGAGAGTCGCTGAAGACTACTAGTTGCTGTGCCCCCAGGATCTTAGCACTGCCGAGTCCCGTGGTTAGCACTTCGTATTCGGCTTCATTATTAGATGCCCTGAAGCCCAATGTTAAGGCTTGTTCGATGACAAGGCCCTTTGGAGATTGGAGGACTATGCCAGCGCCAGACCTTTTTGATGTTGAGGATCCGTCAACGAAGATCTTCCAAGCTGAGTCGAGGAACTGGTTCCAAGATTCTTCGTGCTCGGTTTCGGTGACTCTTTTATTACTTGTAATATCTCTTCACCTACTGTCCCCTAGTTCGGTGTCGAGCTGGCTTGGTGCTGAACTAGGAGAAACGAATTTCACAAGGAAGTCTGCTAAAACTTGGGCTTTGATTGCTGTTCTGGGCTGGTATTGGATATCATATTGCCCCAGTTCAACGGCCCACCTTGAGATTCTCCCAGAGAAGTCTGCCTTTCTAAAAATGGATTTTAGTGGATGTTCTATAACAACCACTATAGTGTTCGTTTGGAAGTAGTAGGAGAGTTTGCGAGAGGCACTGACAAACGCCAACGCTAGTTTCTCAAGTGGGAGATACCTGGTCTCGGAATCAAACATGATTTTGCTCGTGTAATAAATGGGCTTTTGCTGCCTGTCTTCTTCTCTGATAAGTATCGAGGTCACTGCGTGTTCCGAAACAGCCAGATACAGGTAGAGCGTTTCTCCTTGCCTTGGTGTAGACAGCAGGGGTGGCGAAGATAAGTAATTCTTGAGTTCTTGGAGAGCCTGGTCGCACTCTGGAGTCTACTGGAATTTCGAGCTTTTCTTTAGGAGTTGGAAGAAAGGGCGGCATTTATCCGAGGCTCGGCTGATGAAGCGGTTGAGCGCGGCAGCCATGCCCGTGAGCCTCTGGACTTGCTTCGCCGTGGTCGGACTTTGAATCGCTTGTATCGCCGAGATCTGCTCCGGATTAGCCTCGATTCCTATTCTGGTGACTAGGCTACCCAGGAATTTACCGGAGTCGACGCCGAAGGCGCATTTGGATGCGTTTAGTTTCAGCCGGAATTCCTTGAGAATGGCGAATGTTTGATTGAGGTCGGTCAAGTGGTTCTGTGACTTTTTAGACTTGACAACCATGTCGTCGATATAAACCTCCATTGTGCTGCTGAGTTGGGCTTGAAACATTTTTGTTACCAGCCTCTGGTAAGTAGCCCCCGCATTTTTCAACCCGAATGGTATCACTTTGTAGCAATAAATGCCTCTGGGTGTTATAAATGCGGTCTTTTCTTCGTCAGGCCCATACATCGGAATTTGGTGGTATCCTCGATAAGCATCGAGGAAGCTCATCTTGTCATGTCCTGCGGTGGCATCAATCAGCTGGTCAATCTTTGGGAGTGGAAAATTGTCTTTTGGGCATGCGTTGTTGAGGTCGGTAAAGTCCACGCAGACCCTCCGCTTTCCATTTTTCTTCTTGACCACCACTGTGTTGGCCAGCCATTCCGGATAATGCACTTCTCTGATGGCCTGGGCCTCTAGTTACTTGTCGACCTCTTCGATCACGACTTTTGTTTATGGGACCCCTGTTCTGCGCGCTTTCTGAACTACGGGCTTGTACTTGTTTTCTATGTTTAGCTTGTGGCACATTGTCTCAAGGTCGATGCCCGGCATTTCATAAGGAGTCCAGGCGAAAACCTCCTTGTTCCGAAGCAAGAAGTCGAGTAGTTCGTTTTTCTCGACTTTAGGGAGCTGGCTGTCGAGCAGGAAGTATCGCTCGGGGTCGGGCCTGACTTCGGTCAGATCTTCGACGCTTTTCTCCTCCAGGTCTCGGCCAACTGATTCCAGTTCTGCTTCCAGTTTGGCCATGTGTATCCGAGATGGTTCTGCTTCGCCAGATGCAACAACCGGTTAGCAGTGCTTTGCCATTTCTTGGTCGCCTCTGACCGTGATCACCTCTACTCTGCCATCCCCATTCTCGAGCGGGAACTTCAGCTTCTGGTGATGAGTGGAAGGTACGACTTCCATCCTATGCAGCCAAGTCCTTCCCATTATCGCATTATAAGGCGACGGTACATCGACTACTAGGAAATCAGCTTGCATGCAGGCACCTCCGATCTGAACTTTCAGGGAAATCCTTCTCTTGGGGTAGACTGGTTTCGAACTGAACCCTATGAGAGGGGTGCGGGATTCCTGCAAGTCTTCCTCCTTGACTCCCAGCCTTTTGAAGCAATCGAAGCACATGATTTCCGAGGAGCTTCGAGGATCTACAAGTACCCTCTTGACCATGGAGTTCTTCAGCTTCAGAGTGAGGACTAGCGGGTCATTATGAGGCAGCTGGACCCCTTCGAGGTCCTAGTCCGAGAACTAGATCTTTGGTCTTTCCGTCCGAGCCTTTTTTGCAGATGGCTCAAGCTCGGTCGTCATCACTTGTTTATCGTGGGAGGCTTTCCTGGCTTCGGCTCGAGCTTGGTTGCTCTCTCTTGGTGCAGGAGCCAAGTGGATGGTGTTTATTATTCCTTTCAGCTCTTCGCTGTCCTCGTCAGTCTGGCGTTGACGAGCTCGGACGTTTTTGCTGTTTTCTTCCTTAATGTAATCCTTAAGACGTCCCCCCTTGACGAGTTTCTCTGGATAGAACTTGAAGGACATGTAATCCTCTGTTCTGTGCCTGTTCTGTTTGTGGTAGGCGCAAAACTTATTCTGGTCACGGGTGGAAGGATCACCCTTCATCGGTGGTGGCCATTTAAAGAATGGTTGTGTCCTAATTTTGCCGAGAAGTCTATATATTGGTTCCTTGAAGACTGTATTTACTGCCTTGTATGAATCGGCAGATGGCTTGTTCTTCTTCTTTCCCCCCGAGGTGGGTGCCGAGACCATAACCGAGCTCGCAGCAGCTTTATCGCGGCTTCTCTCCTCTCTCCGAAACGACTTTTTGTTCGTCAGAGGAGGCCTATCTCCGCCCCGGGTGCCTTGGCGCTTGAGCCAAAAGTTCTCCCGAGCTCGGGTCTCGTCCTCCTCTTGTTCAATAAACTGGTTCACCCAGGCCATCAATGCTCTCATTGTGGCCACGGGATATCGAACAAGTTCCTTTCGGAGCTCGTTGTTTGGTAGCAGGGCTTCTTTAAAGCACCTGACGGCCATTTCATCATCGGCGTCCTCGATCTGGCAATAGATGATCTAGAATCTTTTGGCGAACCGAGTGACGGTCTCATTTTCCTTCATCCTAATGGCCATCAGATCATTGTTCGTCCTCGGGATGACCTTGTGTGCTTGGAACTTTTCCAAGAATGAGTCCCTGAGTTGCCGCCAGCTTGAGATCTACTTCTCCGGGTGCGAAAAGAACCACCTGAGGGGGAGATCTCCCAGACTGGAGGAGAATACTCTGCAGTTTAGGTGTTCGACATCACCCCAGATCGACATCCGCTAGGTGAAATGTCGGAGATGGGTTGCTAGGTCCGAGGTTCCATCATAAGGGGTGAACCTTAGAATGCTGAACCTCTCGGGGAAGGGAAAGTCTGTTATCTCCCGAGAGAAGGGAGACGTGCCGAGATCCCCTGAATCGTAGGTGTTTAGTCGGTCTCGGGCGAAACCGGCCACCTCCATATTTCGTTGAACGGTCTGCCTGATATGTTGGTCAAGCTAGTCAGGCAGATCATTCTTGCTGTCCGACCTCTGCTTCGGCCTGCCTTGGATGTCGCTTGGGAGACTGCTGCTCGATTCTTCATCATAGGTTTGGGGGCGTCTCTTGCTGTCCAAGACCCGCCTTGAATCTCGTCTAGCTAAATGAGGTCCCGAGGCGGAGCCTAGTTTGCCGCTTTCTCTCGCAGCTATTGCTGGAGTTGAAGAATCAACTCATCCTTCTGCTGGATAACGACGTTTTGGGCTCTGATATCCTTTGCAAGAGGATTGTGGTCATCATCCTCGTCTCCCTCGGCTTGGTGGCGGGACCGATGAGAAATGACAGGTGTTGGGAACTTATTTCGCCGGGGAGCTCCCTCCCGATGAGGCCTGCCCCTGGTTCTGTTTTGGCGAGGGGGCGGCGGTCGCTGGGGACGCTTGGTGGACTTGTTATTCCGCCGGGAGGGCGCTGTCACTCCCCTCGAAGCTCCAGCCGCGAAAGCTCCGGACGGGTGAGTTTTGCCCCCGGTCCTCATTGGACAGGAGGGCAGCTGCTGCTCCCGGAACATCAATGGTAGCTGTGCTGGAGCCGCTTCTCGTCGATTCACCCGTGATAGTGGTATCTCCTGCAACGCCGGCAACGATTGCCTCGAGACTCCCTCTCGTCTTTTTGGATGTGTTTGAGGCGAGGCTATCTCTTGTAGTACCGGTGATTGCGGCACTGGCAAGGTTTTTTATGACTCGTCGATCTTCTTAGCTTTCGGGGGCATGGTGTTCTTGAAGATTTGATTCAATCTTTCCCACAGACTGCGCCAATTGTAAGTGCCTAAAATAATACGGACTTGATTAAGCGGTTGTAACGCTTACAAATCTGCTATTAAGCTTTTTGGGAGAGAGATTGAACACTTGAGTCCTGAAAGGAAGAGAGAGACAAAGGTTAGAGGCCTTTGGTTGCTGTCAGCCAAAGGCTCTCCGACGCCTAAGTTAGTATGATTACAAAGGGTAAATGGAGAAGAGAAAGGATATGGGTGTTTATGCCTTCGTACCTCCTTTTGTGGGTTTGTAAGACCCTGTCCCGAGTTAATTGAGATTAACTCTAATTGATTGGAAATTAAGCTAATTAACTTTGTTAATTAAGCTAATGATGGTTTATGGCCAAATGGAATTGAATTAGCCTAAAATGAATGATTGAGGCTTAATGAAATGATAATGAATGAGATTGAATGAATTGAATGGAGTTTAGGCTCAAACATGAAAATTATGGACTTTTTCGTAAATACGAACTTTCACGTATTTTGCTGAATACGGAAACTCTTGATACCAGCACGCGTATCTTGATGAGTACGATAACTTTCATAAAAGACTCGAAGTCGTTTGATGAGAATTGGATCCAATGACCCTTCATTTGACTCGAATTGTAAATGAGAAGAAGATTATGGGCTTAAATGCAAAAATGGGCTTATAAGAATGAAGTGAGTTCATTCATCTCATTTCTAGCACAGCCAAACCCTAGGCAACTTCCGTTTCACTTTTTTTTTTTTTTCCTCTTCTTCCATTTTCTCTCTATCAAGCACAAGATTGAGGGTTTGAAGATGTTTTTGAAGAGGGCTTCATCTTCTCCGTCCTCTTCATCATCTTCTTGGATTTTCTTGGAGACAAGACCTCAAGTTGAGAAGTTTCCTTCTCAATCCAAATTAAGAAAGAGGGTTTTCATCAATCAACCTTCAAATAGAGGCAAGTATGTACACCTTCTATCGATTTATACGTTATTGGAGTGATTTGAGTTCAAGGAACTCAATTTCCAGAATTTGCTTCAGAAGTTCTGAAGCTCAAAGATTCAGTTCTGGATGAATTGCGGCTAACCGCAGGGCTAACCGCCAGGCTAACTGCTAGGCTAACCGCTAGAAATCAGCAGAATGGTCAGCTTCTGGAAAGCTGACCGTGAGCTGACCGCCATCGTTCGGTTAGCCGAAATTGAATTTTCGACTAGCCGCCAGTGTGACCGCAGAGCTGACCGAAACTGGGTCAGAATTGCATCAGAAGTTAGGCTTCTGAAAAGCTGACCGCTAGATTTCGGTTAACCGCCAGTCCCAATTGCGGCTAACCTCCAAGTGACCGCCGCTGGAAAAATTGGCAGATTGAATTCTAATTCCTTCTAAATTGAGAGCCTGGCTATTGAGGCTACTATTTGTGATATCTAAACCTTCATAAGTGTTAGCTAAGGTTATCGGAATGCACAATTTAACTAAATTAATGTCATCCATAGTAACACGTGCATCGATAACGAACGTTTCACTCAATTGCTTGGTTTAGATAATTGTTTTGAATTGGAGTAGGACTGACTGAAATAAGTGATTTGAAGTGAATTATTCGTTTGACACTACATAGTGGTTTCTGAAGCCCGTTAATGGGCCACATTGAATTAATGAATAATCACTAAATGTGACATTGAAAAATGAGCAATTGCTAAGTGTGACATTGAACACTATATAGTTATGAAATGTAACAATGAATTAATGAATGAATAGTTACTAAAGGCAATACCAGTGATCTATGATCCAGACACTGGGAAATCCTTACATAAATGGACCGAAAGGTCATGGACTGCAAAGTCACCGAATTGATAAGTTACACATTGGACTAATGAGTCCCACTGATAAGCCATTAATAAATGCTTAACATGATTAATGAATCAAATGAGAATCAACGAATTGAGTGCATTTGAATTGCTTCCTTTGGGAAGAAACTGAAATAAAGTGAAACCAATACTATTGTAGCTGCCAATATAGTCATTGTCAATACTGGGTTTATTATACAGGATATTGAAATAGAATTGAATTGTCTAGAATAGTTAATTCAGTAAATTGGTAGAAATGACGTGTGCTATCATAGAACTGTATATACATTGTTGAACCGTCGTGTTCACGGTGTTACTGATGATATTACAGGCCCAGTTGCCCGTGTCGGTCAGGCAGAGGATAGGTTTGCCCGTGCCGGTTACGCACAATGCCCATCCGATTCCCCCAGGAGGTTTAATCGAATGGACTTAGATCGGAGTGCCAAAGGATAGAATATTTCGGAGATGTTAATAGATACTTTTGTACATTCATTTTGTATTATAAATAGTGTTCCCTGCATTGCATTTTGAATATGTAGTGGTTGACTTAAATAGAATGTAATCCTGTATATTGACTTTACTTTATGTAAAGGAATTATTTAGTTTTAAATGTTTGGTCAATGTATGTATATATGAGTATTCCGCAAATTGTACATTGACAGGTAAGTATGATAGATCCCTTGTGGACTTCGTCTTAACTTCGGTTAATTCGGGGTTTACGGGAGTAAGTATGATTGACTTCGTGACCCGAGGTTAAGCCCTGATTACTCTGATCTCGGGCTCGGGTCGTGATAGGGTTTCACCTCTTGCATTTATATAGTTGAGGGAATGCCATCGGAAGCTTCCTTAGTGGAGGTAGGTAAAAAAGGAACATCCCATCAGGTCGTACCTTGTTCCCTCAGTGGAGGTAGGTGGAGGCATTGTCCCATCGGACGTACCACGGCCTCTTGTATGATTGCGGGTGTGACCGCTGCTAAGGCTATCCCCTTATCTATATCCGGCGCCGGGTCTAGTCTGTCAGCGCGTTCTGCGACGCCACCATACTCTCATTAAATGCTGATTAGACATTCTAGTGCCCTTCTCGGCTGGTCGACCGAGCTGAAAGTTTGTAGGCGCACCTTAGCACTTCTGCCGAACTATGCGAGGTCGGTACAGCTACCGATCTCCACTAGTTGGTGCTCTCACTAAGGCTGACCTTGGTTCAATTAAGGCCGGCACTATTACTGAAGTCCCAGATTCCGAGATCAAGGCAAACCTGGTTTTACCGAGACCAAGGTTCATCTCGGCACTACGGAAATGCCCCCACACATATTCCATCTTAACCATTGAATGTTCCCACAGTCCTACTACCATGTACCCAAGACATCGAGGTGTTGACCTATAGTTGGACTCACTCATTGGTGACTCAAAGCAAATGAATAGATAGAAACTTGAGTTCATCAATGTCTCAGGATTGAGAGCCTATTTGCTAGGAAATTATGAGAGCAAACCTTAAACTCGAGACAGTATTCCATAAGGTGCTTCTCATGGTCCTTCAATACATGTAATGTACCAGCACCGTGATCCAGAATCTTACATTCTGATGATCGAGACAAATCACACTGTCTCATAGTGATCAAAGTGGTGCAACCTTATCAGATGAGATGCCCAGTCTCATCACTAGTTGTGAAGATATTTTAAGTATAAGATTTGTGACACGTCTCCCGTGTGTGGATCTCGTCCATACAGATATGTCACATCTAATATACTAATGGGACCCGGTTCAACTCATGAACCATCATGTCATATTATTGGTCATGTGCATTAAGTAATAAAACACCATTCATCTCATGAAAGGAAAGCATGATATTATTGATAAATAAAGAAATTCATCAATTTATTACATCATCGGATGGATTGAGTCCATACAATCTAATTGCCTAACTAATTAATCAAGTGGTGATTAAAAAGGGGATATTAAAATCCCATGATAGGCAATGCTAGAAACTAAATCTTTTACAGTGATATGCATGATTAGCAAGAGTCTATTTCCATCTTAACAATATCAGTGCATTCTAAGATAAACTAGGATTAAAATCAACAAGTTATGCAATTTAAATTGGGTACTTGCCTTTGTCCAAGATTAATTCCAAACCTTCCATAGTCAAGCCAAGACTTCCAAAACCAAGAAAATCTTCCTCTAATCAAACCCCAAAATTCCTCTTCCAAAAATCCCTAAAACAAGAACCCAATATACCATCACACCTAACTCATGTAATCCACAAATATGATGCACCATGGATTCTAAATCAAGGAATCAGTACAAGGGGAGGGAGACCTTACATCTGAAGAACTCAAAGGAAGAGAGGAAGATGGGACAAGTGACTGCCAGCCACGGATTTGCACAAAGATGAACTATATGACGTAGGGGACCGCGAGGAAATGATTGGCGGTGTCGGATTTCTCAAATGGGCCCTACAAGTGGATGATTTCCACCATTGAAAATGAGAAAAGAGAAGGAGGGACCGAGGGAGGAAGAAGAGAAGGGAAAGGCCCTCTTTGCTGGAATGGTGGAGTGAAGGAGTTCTTGTGGTAAGTGGGGAGTTGGGAGCATTTATGATGGTAGGTAGGATATTTGTGAGAGGGGTTATGTTGTGAGTTTGCCACGTTTTAAGGGATCTTTCGACGAGAAAACGAAGGTCGTCAGGAGTTAGGACCTCGTCTGAACTTGGTCCAAGAAGAACAATTGTAGATCATGAGGAGAGCTTTCCAACTAGCCCTAAATCAGAATTTTTCAGAGATTGTTGGCAGAAGTTGTGATTTTCAGAAACACGGGTAAACACCTTGAAAGGGTGTCGGGGATCAAATTGGGCTTTCTGGGCCTCGGATGAGCTCGGGCTGAACATGAAAATTGTTAGACAGGTCAAGATCTAATTTTTTTGAGCCTAAGAATGACACGCTTCGGGGCTTCGAGGGAGAAGCCAACTGTTTGGTTAAAGTCTAACAATTTATGACGGAATTGGTTAATTGAAGGGTTTCAGGGCCTCAAACTGATTCGAGTTGAATACAGAAGTTGTCCGGAATGATAATCTCGATTTAATGAGCTTAGAATAGTAGATTTACAAAATTTATGAATAATCCCCTAGTCTCACTGGAAATTACAGACGGGCTCTAAAAAGGGTCAAACCAGACTCGGAGGCTCTCAAGACTATTCTCACATCCAAAACACCGAGATTCGACCCTAATCCCACTTAGTAATCCTAACCACATAATTAATTAGTGCTAATCCCAGGGTTAAGAGGTCGGGTTCTAACATACCTAATTCAGCTAAGGTAGTGTAGGAAGTGCCCTTAAGATGAGCCATCTCATCCACTATGGTTTTATACTCTCCTTTATGATAGGTGCACTATAAATGTCATGCCCCCAAATCTGGAATCCCGAAGCCACATGACACGGAACACCCAATTTGGGGACTCGGACAGCGAGGATCTTAGTCTGTTGTGAGGTCCAATTTAAAACTTTTTAACACATTTAAAAAGGAACATTTAAGCAGAAGCATTTATAGAAAAATCAGTGGAAGCCATAGTAATCATCAGCGGAAGCAATCTAACCATATATCCACATATAGTTATCATATCATATATCAAACCATGGGCACAAGTCCAACTATCACATTTGAGTTTCAGTAGCAAAAGAGCAGAGTTATTACAATTCCCCAAACACTATAAAATCCACAACTAATAACAGCTCCCAAACATGTGTCACATCCTGGATCCCGGGGCTCTATTGAATTTTGGGCCGCGACGTAGATGTATATAATAATCACATATTTCAAGAAAATGAGCCAATAAAAATTTCAATAAAAAATGTCAGAACGAAGCATAATTACATTAAAGTTGCCAATAGTACAAATTACAACTTGTTTTAAAAACATTAACTCGTACAACCTTAGACACGCAGGACTGAATGCAAGATATAAGAAAATAAAATAATCTTGAATGTGATGGCTCTCAGCACAACAAGAAGCTATCAACAGCTAGGCCCAAGTGCATTGTTCTAACTAATCCCCGTTTATAAGCAACCATTTACCTTTCGCTCTACAGGAAGGAGTACCTGCTACCTATAAGCTGTGAAGCACGGACACATGAAAATGGGGGGCGTATCCATATCTGGGCGTATCGGACACGGATATGCCTGGATACGGGCTGGATATGTATGGGATACGCTTTTTTCGTATCTGAATTATTTTTAATTTTTTTGAATATCGGACACGCGGGATTCGTCCTGGACACGCACGGGACTCGTTAAGTGAGAAATAAAAAAGAAGGGAAAGAAGAGAAGGGAAGAGAAAAAAAAAAAAAAGAAAAGAAAAAGAGAAGAAAACGTGGGAGAAGAGAAGGGAAGGGACAAAAGATAGAGAGAAAGAGAAATAGAAGGGAAAGAAGAGAAGTACCTTGCCATCAAAATCGCCATCCGCCATTGCCAGCACTCCTACGAGAAGTATCTCGCAATTGCCATCACCTGCACACCTGTTATTGTTGTCGTCATCAAACCCTAACCTGAGGTGAAAGGGTTAGGGCTGCTCCACAGTTGCCGCTGCAACCTCCATCGTCGCCGCTGCCTCTGCTGCTACAACTGTGCCGCTGCTGCAAGCGACGACCGCAACTATGCCTGCCACCACTTCGCCCAGGTTCTTTTCTCTTCTTTCTTTCCTTTTTTTCTCTTTTCCCTCTACTGCTGCAAGTTGGAACTTTCCTCAATTGAGATTTCTCTTTTTATCTCAGAACTTGCTTTTTAGGGTTTGTTTGGATGAATAAGACAGCATTTTTTGGGTCTTCTCAAACTGTTTCCTTGGTCTGCATTTTTTAACTGATTATTTTATCATTGATGAATTATACGTATGTTGTTTGGAAGGTAAATAGTTGTTGTCTATAGATGTGTTTGGCCCAAACAAAAAGTTGCTGGATGGTTCGAGATGCCATCTAGGGGCAGGATAGTCACTGTTTTGGAAAATAGCAGGCAGCTGGTTGCTGGTTACTAATTGCTGATGGCTGTGGTACATCCATAGTGATCAAAACCTGTGTGGACTGCCAAATTTATTGTGATTTGCCAGTTGAAAGAGCTTAAGTCATTGTTTCTTGTAGTCTTCTAGTAGTCATTTGCATTTTTTATGCTGTCTTTACTGTAATGGCTTCTAGTAATGGCTTCTTGATGGCTATTTTGATTAAAATAATGTTAGATTTTTATTACATAGTCATATAAAAATATTAATTTTTTTTTTCAACGTATCCCCAATGTATCATATCCTACTTTTTTGAGAAATGGCGTATCTGCTTATCCATGTCCGTGCTTCATAGCCTATAAGCTCCAAGTACTCGAACCAAGGAAAACCCAAAAGTTAGAGGGCTGCCACTTGTTGGAATCGTTGAACGAACTAGAATGCACGTGAGTGATCAAGGACAAGAGAGGAGGAAAGGAAAAGGGGAATGGAAGTGGTTTCTTGCGATTTGGTTGAGAGACGGGAGAGAACCATGGTGAGGAAGATGAATACCCGATTGGGTGCTCTTGGCGGGGCATCTGAAACAGGTGAGGATCGGGGAAGGAGAGGAAATAAAAATGGGGAGGGGCTGGGCCTTATATAGGCATGTGATGTGGGCCCCTGGAAGGATTAAAATCCAGGAGTTAGGGCCCGATTTGGCCTAGGCTCTGAGTCGACTCGGCCGAGTCACATGGGACTTGGCCTAGTCGAGTTGATTCCCCAATAACTACAAAAAAAGAGTAAAAATATGCAAAAAAAAAAAAAAAAAAAAAAATACAAATAAAATGTGATGGCCCTAGTCCCCAGTAGTCCCTCCATACATGTAGATAGTTTGAATCTTGTTATTCTTTTATGTTAATGATAGATTTTGGTGAAATTATAGAGTATAAAGAGTACTAAAATCCTTTATCTTCCTTATTACTTAGGTTTTTTTAATTTTTCACAACAAATTCTACAATTGTAAAGCATACTCTAGTAAAATAGTGACCTACTATTTTATATGGAACGCCTTTAACATCATGAGGCAAACCATTTAATTGCAATTAAAATTTAAAAGACAAATCCATATTCCAATTTCCATTTCAATTATCAGCTATTGAGTTTCAATTAGTATATAACAACCATACCTTAACCCATTCTTTCAATTACCACAACGAATGCCTTGGCGGTTGGACGACATTTTCATCGTTGTTGTCATTTTGACTTTGAGAATAGTATTGTGCTATATCAAAATCAAAGAAGCCTTGCCCCCACTCTTGAAGGACCTTGCCCATAATTTGATGGATCCATAATTTGAGGATATGCATGTGGTAGTGGTTGTTGCACTTGCGGGTCACCATAAAGATTCCATACTGCTATTACCGATACCCATGCGAAGGACAACCGTGCCCACCATAGTGCTACCCATACTCATATGAAAGATCAAGGCGGAGGGAGTGTCAATACTGCTTCCCATACCCGTGTGAACTATCAGAATCTGTGTTCCAAGGACTTGAAGCCATTTGATGCAATTGAGGATATATTCTTCTGATGACTCTCTTCCTTCATTTAAGCCCCACCCCACCAGCAGGCTCACTTTGACCACCATGTAACGGGTCATCGATATTAATATTTTCCTCTCCATCCATCATCACGACCATCACCACCTTCGTATGCTGGCTCATTTTGGCCTTGATGCCCTTGTGGTGAGCCACTCTTGCTAGAAGATAATGTTTTGCGGCGTTGTTTTTCTTCTTCATGAGTGGCCAACCTATGACTTTGAGTGTGTATGGGTGCTCTTGTCCTTTTGACTTCCGCTTGTATTCTAGAGAGTTGGGTCCTTAATTAATTGTTTGGCTTTATAAAGGGGGCCACTTGAACCACTTGAATGTGATGTTGATTTATCTCTAGCTCCTGTAACACGTTCAGAAGTAGAATGTGTCATCTCAGACTCACGGCTATGACCATGTTGCTGATGTTGCGAGCCTTGTGATGATGACGTTGCCCTTTTCGACCGCAGTAGCAGATCTGCAAAAGGGAGGTTGCGGTATGGAAGCAAGTCCTTGATCCAACTCAAACTCATCAACATCAACCATGGCTTCATCGAGGAAATCTGTATTAGGCAACACCAGATCGTCTCTTTTAGCCAAGCATTCATCCATAGGGCCATCTTCCTCGATTATATTATCCAAATTAATTGAATCATATTCTCGATTGTCTTTTCTCTGGAGATTCCTTGCCCTTAAACTCATGGTTGGAGAAGTGCTTGCTATAGAAGCACCTTGGGCAATAAGTATGCTGCATGATGTCATTAATTCTTAATGTCATATTTAGCAATACATTGAATTCTACAATAAGTTGTTAGTAACCATGATTCAAAATACTAATAATAATCATGTACCTGCTGCATGCATTTCTTGTTGGAATTGGTTGTTCCGATACTTTTCTCTGAATCTTTGCTTAGTAGCAAGTTTTGCTCGATCCATCGCATCATACACATAGCCCATTGTGGTCTTAGTATCACCATCCACTAATTTCAAGGCGAAGACAAGAGGCTCGAGCAAGTGAGTAATCTGCTCCGCCCTATACTAGAGTTCTATACCGAGGACAATTCTTGTACATGGCATGCCAAAGGTTGACATGAAAATTTTGAATTCACATAGGCTGCACTCATCCAAATCAGCATTATGTTTGGCTTGGCACGATAAAGGCTCTCAAGGGCCACGAAATCCATAGCAAACCGTGTAATTCCTGGCCTTAAAAGCGCACGACCCTAATTCATTTCACTTAGTAGATCAGTCATAAATTAATGGTTGTAGATCAAGCCTGTCACGATCTTTCCCTCATCAATAGTTTTATGGACATCATCCAATTTACCAATGTCGTCCAAAATAAGATCAATACAATGTGCCGCACACGACACCCAAACAATATGTGGCATCTTTTCAAGCAATGTCCTTCCCGTGGTCTCAAAGTTAGCCGTATTGTCCGTCACAACTGCCACAACATACTCATCCCATCCCTCAATGTGGTGCAAAGTCTCATTTATCAAACTGTACAAATGTTGGGCATCCATAAGATGCTTGGATGTATCTACAGAGCTAATAAAAATTGTGCCAGTAACACAGTAAGCCATGAAATTAATTATGTGCCGCCTATTGTTGCTTGTCCATCCATCACACGTAAGTGTGCACCCATACTCCTTCCATGTTTTAAAGTGGTCTTCCAAGTATCTCGTATAATCATCATACTCCATCACAAGATACTTTCTGCTAATCTCATAAGTGGAAGGACGTTTGACTTTGGTCTCACCTCACCTATAATATCCACCATGGCCCGATAGTATGGTGAAGTAGCAACATTTGGGGGTATACTATTATAGTTGAAGAACTTTGAGATTGCTCTCCCCATTTTCAAAGCTCAAAGTTTCATATCACCCATGATAGTGCTTGAAATCTTTGGTTGGTTCATGCTTTGGGTCCTATGTAATAATGGATCCAAGGACCCTCTCCTCGTTGTGTCCTCATAAGGGTTAGGAGGAGCTCTTGATGAACCGGCCCCACCCCTTCTCACATCAATACGAGCCTGCTCGGTATCATCACGACTCGCTCGCTCTTATTACCCTCCTTAACTCCCTATCCTCATCATCAGAGTCATCATCATCAGAATCACCCATGCTCTCCATTCTTGCTGTCAAACCCCGACCCAGGTTTGCTTTGTTTAGTGTCGTTTTAGCCAAGATTAGATCTTAAGTGCGATTAGATGGCGTTTAGCTTAGATTGTGAGCTCGATAGATTTTTCATAGCTTTGGGAGTTTTTGAGAGCCGTTGAATTTAGCTTGACACGGGCCGGGGGTGGCCTGTGTGACTCGTGTGTGTGTGCGGAGAATTTATTTTGATCGTGGAAAATTTTGATTTTTAATTATTTCGATTTGTCAAAATAGCACTTACAACTTTTGTGTTCTCCCCGTCAGTTTTCGAAACTCAAAAATCGCGTTTTTAGCAAAAAAGGATAAAACATGTTTTTCACCTAGAAATCCGTGTATGAATTTCAATGTTCGCAAAATCATGTAAAACATATATTGTTGGAAACTAGATATTTCGACGATCGTTTTACTCTCTTTCGTTGATCTCATCCGGGACCCGCATAAGGGAGTTTTTAGCCCTTGAAGTTGTTTGGCCTGGTGGGGCCCATATTTTGGGAACCTTGTTATTAGCCTTTGTTGGCTGTCTTTTGGGACATGTAAAACTTAACTTTATTTCTTTTGGTATGTGGTACAACTTTAAACTTAATTTATGGGTGTGCTAGTTATGTTTCTCTCTGTGACGTAGGTCTTTATATACTCTATTTCATGTGTGATTCACTTGCATATTTGCTATGGGCTTCCGCAATTCAATCCTTATGTGTGATCGTGAGATGATTTGTGTGGAATCCTCACCGCGGGAACTTGTGGGAAAACAAAGAAAAAAATTTATAACATGTCACGGAGCCCGGCTCGGGGCCTCGGGTCCCGGTCCAGGGTCGTGACACTTGCAATCCTGATGCAGCAACAATTCCACGTTATTGCAACAAGAGGCGTGGTCCACATGTGGGACCCGTACCATTCTGATTTATCAATTGTTATTAATTTTTAAGAAGTTGTGTTTAGGAATAGTTTCTAATTTAGTAGAATTATTATTTGTTTCCTAGTTTGATTAGGATTGTTTCTTAGGGCTTAAGTTTCTATTATTATAAATATAGCATTGTAGAGATCAATGATCTCAGAGATTAGAATTGATTAATAAAATTCCCTGTGTGGATTTTTCGTGGAGATTGTCTTCATCGAGTGATTGTTCCTTGGGAACCTCAATTGTGCCCTGGCACTTGCATCCTAACCCTAGGATTGCATCAAATCCATTGTTCAAATTTTTTGTTCTTTTTTAGTCTTCTTGCCCTATACAGTTTCCCTCATTTGCTTCCTCACTTCAGTTGGGGCATTTGGACACCCTTTTGCATCCCCTGAAATATGTGCCCCCCTAAAAAACCATCTCTCCATGTTCCCATCCGGGATCAACTTCTTTCTCCTTTTGTTTTGGTGCCATGCTTCTCTAAGTGGTTGTAATATACACAATTATAAAAATAAATTAATAGACAATGATACTTAGTAGTTAACAATTAATATATTAATGCACTCTTGAGTTGAAATAATGGAATGACAAGCTTTTCTCATGTATTGTATTTGTTACATCTACTTAACCCAAAATATTCTTCCTAATCATGATTTAAGACACAATATGTTTAATAAACATATATCCTTTAATTTTCATGCTTACTAGTAAGTGATAATATTGATTATTTGCATAAAAATATATAGGTCTATGTGATTCACACCCCAAATATTAAGCTCATACAAAAAACATAAGTAAATAATGAAAATTTCTTCTAATTTACTATTAATTTGAAAAAAATGACTCAAAGAAAATACACTTTTTTAACCAAGTAAGAGTAGAAAAATATCATCTAGACGTATAACACACTTCCTTTCATCTAGTATAAACAATTTAAGCATGTAGGAAAAAAATATTATTAATTTTTTTTAATAGAAAAAGTGAACAAATTACTATTTTTGCACGTACATGCATAGGTCTAGGGTTAGAACCATAGATCCATGTGATTCACACCCAAAATATTAAGGTCATACAGAAAACCTAAGTAAATAATGAAAAAAAAAATCGATTTTTATAGTTTTTTTTTTTTTTTTTTTTTTTTTTTTTTTTTTTAAAGACCCAAAAGTACAAAAAATACATTTTTTCAGCAATATAATGGGTGGGAAAATAATCTTCAAGCAAAACATAGATCCTAACATCTTTTCTAAACCATCTATGCATAGAGATACAAGAAATCATACCTCAAAATGCACAAATGAAAAGGTCCTCTTTTGAATGAATAGTAGAATCCCTCTTTTTTGTGCTAGATCTCACAAAATAGATGGATTTGAGCTTTCCTCTTGCAAGAAATGTATTTTGGAGGCTTGAAAACCCTATTGCACAGCATTTGCAACAAGAGAAATAGGGAAAAAACCCCATTTGTGCTTTATATAGTTGGTCGAGTTTGTCACTGTGCGGACTAGGAAGACTGTAGAAGATAACAGGCCTTCATAGGCCCAGCCCAGCCCAGCCCAGCCCATCCAGGCCCATGTATAATCCCTCATTTGGGATATTGTGTAGATTGTATAAGCTAATTTCTCTCCCTGTATAGCTAATTCCTCTCGTCTTATTTCCTTGTGTAGATTAGGAGATATTCTTTCATTATTCTAATTGTATACTTAGCATGTTTAGAGCCTTGATTAAGGCACAATCTAATTATAAATACAAGTAGTCGATCCTTCATTGTGGTACGACATTCTCTCCAATTATTCTTCTTATTCTCCTTCTTCCATAAACCCTAACAAAGACTCGGGTGAGTCCCTTGAAAACGTCCCCGGCTCATTCGGACTTGGCGGATTTTTTAAACCATCCCCCACCACTTGAGCATATTTTGTTTTGCGAAAATGGAGGGCCTTCCGGACCTTGTATGATTTTGAGCGAAGAATAAAAAATTTCTCGAAATTAATTATCTCTCAAATGAAACCAAGAATGGGGTTTTTCCGAGGTCTCGAGCGAAAACTCAACTTCACGAAAATGACGATTATGTTCCTGATAGGAGTGAATTGACGAAATGAGGGGTCTCAAAACTTCAAATGGAGTGAATTGACGAAATGCGGGGCTTTGGAACTTCAAGTGGACACGGGCTGAGCACAAAAGTTGTTGGGCATAACAAGATCTATCTCCTGAACTTATATGATAATTTTATGAAATTTCCAAAACCATTCCAATTTTCCAAGTGCCAAACTTTGTCTGATAGCTCACGAAACTTTCCAAAACTCTCCCCAAACGTTGTTCTAACTTTGTAACTCAGTTAAAAACCCTTAAAATGAGATCAACTTTTCTAGAATTTGTGAATAGTTCCTAGGTTACATCGAAACTTGGCCAATCCACAATCAACCCACTTGAAACCTCATTGAATCCTTTTAAATCCACCAAACTAGCAACTAAACACCCTTAGTTAGGTAAGACAAATCATTAATCATGAATAATCATAATTAATAATAATAATAATTAGTCGGGGATGGGATATGACATTATGTGTCGCCCGATGTCTGCCAAGTGATTAGCTACATCACCGGCGCCCCACTTGAAATCCGTCGCTGTCGGCTTCTCATTGATTGTGTCAACCTCTGGGACATTAGTAATCGGCTCACCTACAGCGCCAAGGTTAAGTAAAATGAGATCTAAAAGATCTAGCAAGAACACTGTACAAAAACATAGGATGAATGCATCAAAGTAGAATAAAATGATGAACATGATCAATAGAGTAACAATGGAAAGATAACTATTCATGCGAAGTGCTAAATCAATGTAAATGGATGACCCTACCATCGGTCCATCCATCAAGTTAAGCGGCACATCCACAAAGGTTAGTTCGCCGGAAATTATGACTTTGCCCTCCCATACTATATGAGTTGCGGTAGGGATGCACGGGGATGATAGCCCAGCCAAAGCAAAGTTATTGGAATAGCCACCCAAAGTTTGGTACCGGGCAAAGTGCAAGTGTTGAAGTGTCAAAGTATGGAAACTAGTGGCGTACATCCACCTCAAAGAATCCTATCTAGATGGCAAAGAGAATTAGCCCCTACCATAGGCTATCGACCCATGGTGAGACTCTTTAACGGAGTCGATGTCAATGCCTAGTATGAAGGATCCAACAGCAAGGCAGTGTTTCCCTCACCTCCACTTGCATGTGCAAGGTCTACGAATCCAAACAATAGGATTCCATCCATCAAACCATCACCAATCCCATGCCATGATACCGGACCAATCTAAGTTATCCATTCCATCACCATAATCCATCAAATATCAGACAATCCATCCATTACAAAACAATCTATCAAGGTATGGCCATCAATTCTAAATGTCTGTATCATGTCAACGCTCCATTTCAAAGTATCACAATCTATGATGCCATTGAATCGCCCGCCTAGCCTCAGACACAGGCAATCCATCTCCATCAATACAACCAGGTCTCCTCTAGGTAAACCCAGGTCATAGGTCCTCATCATCATCATCCATCCATAGGCACACATCACACAACCATACATAAGGAATAGAGATCAAATGAAATGTGAAGAAATATATAGGGTTCCATCTGTCATATCCATCAAATGAACATAGGATAGCTCGCCAACCTAGGTCAAAGGTTAACCCTTAAGGTATGAGTGTCAAATCATTCAACACAGTGGCCAAATTGAGTTTCGGATGTCTAATAAATATAATTGGTGCTATTTTGGTATTTGACATCCAAAGACCTCTCATGGACCACCCTTTTGGCCCAACTCCACCTCCCATATCCTACTTTGAGTAACCGGCTAGTGGATGATAGGCTCCACTATCCACACCCCCCAGGGTCTCCAATTATCAACCATTAGATAGATTTTAGGGTCCCAAATGTAAAGGAGTGAATATATATATATATATATAGAGGATACAAATGGTTCCACAGTCGACCGTGGGGCCTCTCATGGTCATGGTCAGCCGTGGATATACTACTGTGAGCTTTATAGCTCACCATGGGATGACGTACAGCTAGCCGTTGTGTATTTTTGGTAATATTCACTTCTCTGGAAAAGTTTGTTGTAGTACATTTACGGTGAGCTTTCATGGACTCAATGGTTGACCATGGAACCTCTTGGTCGACCGTGGATTCCCAGAAACCAACCTCCATGATTCAAAATCCCTTCAAGACCACCCCGATTCTCCTCTAAATTAATCCAAACACATTCGATACATTTGCCTCCATATAATACACCATAATTCAAGATAAAAACACATGGAATTAGGGCTTTTCGTCATTAATTGGGTTTCCATGCAATTTTAAGGGTTTCAGCATAGATTAGATCTTAGATAATGGGGTTTTCTACATAATTCAATGGATTTCATTGCTATTCATCATAGGAATCATCACGAACACATTTGCATGTTATGATTCATATATGTTGCACCTGCCTTTGGTCCAAGCTAAGGGGAAATCCTCAATCCAAGCCCTCCAAAGCCCAAGAAACCCAAAACTCCTCAAGTCACTCAAGAACTCTAGGTGTATATCTACACCCAAATCCAAGAGCGAAACATGCATTAGGGCTCGAATTCAAGAAGCAGCAGCTTTAGAGAAGCCTAGAGCTGGAATTAGGGTTTGGAACTTACCTTGAAAGATAGAGAAGAAAGAGATCTAGCTAGGGATCCTTGTAGATTCAAGTGAAGAGCGCTGTAAATCCTTGAAATTCAGTGATCTTCAATGAGCAATTATATAGGGTTTGAGATCCTTGCCTTAGCTTAAAAGAGAATGAAGGAGAGAGAGAGAGAGAGAGAGAGAGAGAGAGAGAGAGAGAGAGAGAGAGAGAGAGAGAGAGAGATGAGATGAAATGTTGTTGGGTTGGGATTTGGGTAGTTACATAGGTTTATCATGAGGGGAAAATACGAAAATGCCCTGACTTAAGTGACTTTGCAACAAAGGCTCTCAAGGGTATTTTTGGAAAACTAGGGGGAAAACACAATTTCTCATTAGGACTATACTTTCTAAAATTAAAAAAAAAATCGCATACACTAATCTATAATTACAAATAACCCCTTTAAACTCCCAAAATTAAGCCTAAAACACCCCACCCCTAATTCTCAAAGTTAACCATCTAACCCTTTTAATAACCCCCAAAATCACACAAGCACACATAATTAATATAAAGAAAGCTAGAAAAGGGGCCGGGCCCTTACATTCCTTCCTCCTTTAGAATATTTGGTCCCCGAATGTTAAACAACCTTCGGTAATATATAGGGATACCATTTCTGCACTGGTCTTGCAACTCCCATGTGGCCTCCTCTGGAGTATGATGTTCCCATTGCACCTTGACCCAATGAATCATCCTCGTCCGTAACAATTGGTCTTTGATGTTGATGGTGGCCTCGACCTCTCTACATAAGATGCATCTGGCTGAATCTGCAAGGGTTTGTAGTGTAGGATATCCATTGGGTCCCCACATACTTCTTCAACATTGACACATGGAACACACTCTGGACCCTCGAGAACTCTAGTGGAAGCTTCAAATGGTACGCAGTCTCTCCAACACACTCTTTGATCTCAAAATGACCGATAATTCTCTGCGCTGACTTCCCTTTTTTGCCCGAATCTCAAGGTACCTCTAGCTGGTGAGACCTTCAAGAACACTGGATCTCCAATTTGAAACTCTAAGTCCCTCCTATTATCTGCATTTCTCTTCTAACTACTTCGGGAAATCTTCAACCTCTTGACAATTTGCTTCACCTTCTTGCTTGTGTCTCTAACCAAGGAAGGACTGTGGAAGCTTCGAACGTTAACTTCCTCCCAAGACATTGGGGTCCTACGTTTCCGTCCATATAGCGCCTCATAAGGTGCCATGTCGATGCTCGAATGGTAGTTGCTGTTGTAGGTAAACTCGCACAATGGTATACAACTCTCCTAATCTTTCTTGTAGTCCAAGATGCAACCTCTCAACATGTCCTCCAACATCTGATTAGTGTGCTCCATCTGACCATCTGTTTGGGGATGATAGGGTGTTCTGAAACTCAACTTGGTTCCGAGAGCATCTTGCAAAGACTCCCAAAAATGCGAAGTGACCCGCGGGTCTCGATCTGATTCGGTGGAAACTAGAGCTCTGTGAAGCCTAGCAATCTCCCCCACAAATCTCTATTAGAAGACGTCCAAACCTGACCTTATCTTCACGGCCAAGAACTGACTAGACGTCGTCAACCGATCCACAATCACCTATATACCATCGTTCCCCTTCTTTGTTGGCGGAAAACCAGCAATAAAGTCCATTGTGATGTGCTTCCATTTCCACTTCGGAATCTCCAACTGCTGCAGAAGGCCTGGAGGTTTCTTGTGCTCTGCGTTGACCTGCTGGGAAACTAGGCATCTTGACACAAAACCGGCAATCTCTTTCTTCATGACCGGTAATGCCCATTCAAATTTTGATGCAATCTTCGTTCTCCATGGATGAATAAAACATCGACTGTGATGAACTTCTGCCATGATTTCTTCCTTCAACTCTTGCACATTCGGCACGCACAACCGGTCCTGGTAGTACAAAACCACGACCCCTCCAAATGCTTGCTATGTAGAAAGGCTGATTGCCATCATCTACACCAAAGTCCAAGTGTTGCGGACGAGGATTATGCATGGGCCAAGGTGTAATGGGAACATCATACTCCAGAAGAGGCTACATGGGAGTTGTAAGATCAAGTGCATAAGTGGTGGCCCCATCTTTTGCCAGAAGTATGTTTTGCAGTTGGGGACCAAATGTTCTAAAGGAGGGAGCAATGTAAGGTCCCGACCCTTTTTCCAGCGTTAATTATGTTAATTATATGTGCTTTTGTGACTTTGGGGGTTATTAGAGAGCTTAGAACCTTGATTTTGTGAGTTAGGGGTGTTTTGGGCTTAGTTTTGGTAGTGTAGGGGCTTATTTGCAATTATAGATTAGAGTAGGGGTGTTTTGTAATTTTAGAATGTGTAGGCTAGGCCCTTGGGTGTGGGTTAGGTTGACCTAGGGTCCTTGAGGGAATTAGTGCTTTTCCCTTAGTTTTCCATAAACTCCCTTGAGGTTCCTTTATTGCACAACACATCAATTGAGGGCATTTTATTCATTTTCTCTCATTGCAAACCCTTATTACTAACCTCATTCCCTCCAATGACATTTCCATTTCATTCCCTCTCATTTTTCTCTCTTCTCTCCTCTCTCACCTTCCTTCTTCTCCAAGCCAAAGCAAGTATCTTAAACCCTAGGAGATTTCTCACCGAAGATCATTGAAATTCAAGGAATTGACACCCTTCTCTCATAGATCTACAACCTCCATCACCTGGATCTCTCTTTTCTCTCTCATTCAAGATAAGTTTCAGGACCTAATTCCATCTCTAGGTTTCTCTAGGGTCTTCTTCTTGAATTCTAGCCGTAACGCATGATTCTCCCTTAGATTTGGGTGTAATAGTGGTAAATCTTGGATTCTTGAGGTTTTTGTAGAGATTTGGGTTTTTCTTGGGCTTTTGAGGGCTTGGATTGGAGGATTCCCATAGCATTGATCAATGGCAAGCACAATATATGTAATTCATGGCAGGCATGTGTGTTTTTCATGATTCTTATGATGAATGAGTTTGATTTCCATTGAATTATGTAGAAAGCCCCATGATCTAAGCTCTTTTTTATGTTAAAACCCCATTTATATGCTTAGAAGCCCAATTGAAGATGAAAAGCCCTGAATACATATATTTTGATGTAGAATTTTGGTGTATTAGATGGACACAAATGTATCAAATGTATCTTAGGTGTTCGGATTGAATCGGAGAAGATTCAAGATGGCTTTGGTGAGTTTTTGAATAATAGGGGTTGAATTCTTGGAATGCACGGTTGGCCGTGAGAGGTTCCACAGTCAACCGTGGAGTCCTAGAAAGCTCGTCGTAGATGTACTATGGCTAGCTTTTCCACAGAGATGAAAAATGGCCAAAATATACATCGACAACCTTACGACTAGTTGTAGGTCATCCCACAGTGAGCCATAAAGCTCACCATAGTACAACTATGATCGACTGTGAAGGGTTCTACAGTTGACCGTGAAACCACTGTATCACCTATGAATATTTACATCCTTTTACCCTTGAGACCCTAAAAGCGATCTCATGGCTTGTAATTAGAGATCCTGAGATGTGTGGATGATGGAGGTTAGCGTCCACTCACTTGTTATCCAAAGTTGAGTGTGGGAGGTAGAGTTAGACTGAGGGAGCGGTCCATGAGTGGTCTTGGGATGTAACTATCATCAGAGCACAGAGTATGATTTATCGGGACATCTAAAACTTGAATTGGCCGTTGTGTTGGATGATTCAACACTTATACCTGAAGGGTTGACCTTTGACCTAGGTCGGCTAGCTATCTTCCGTTCTTTGATCGATATGATGGATGGATTTCTATATATTGCTATGTAATTTCATTGATCTCTATTCCTTATGTATGGTTGTGTGATGTGAACCTATGGACGGTTAAGGATGATGATGGAGACCTTTGACCTAGGGTTTACCTAGAGGAGACCTGGTTGTATTGATGGTGATGGATTTCCCATGGCTGAGGCTAGGCAGGCTATTTAATGGCCTTATGGTTTGGGATACTTTGTAATGGATCGTGGCATGATATGGGCGATTGATATTACTTTGATGGATTGTTTTGTAATGGATGTATTGTTTGAAGATAGATGGATTATGATGATGGAATGGATAACTTTGATGGGTGGCACGAGATTGGTGATGGTTTGATGGACAAAACCTTATTGTTTGGATTTGTATACCTTGCTCATGCAAGTGGAGCCTAGCCAGACATTTGCCTTTGTGTATCTTCCTTTGTATCAGCATTGAAATCCACTCCGTTGAAGAGTCTAGCCATGGGCTGATCGCCTATGTTAGGGGCTAATTCTCTTTTCCATCTAGATGAGATTCTTTGAGGTGGATGTACACCATACTTTGACACATGGATACTCGCACTTTGCATGGCACCAAACTTTGGCTGGCTATTCCGGTAACTTTGCTTTGGCTAGGCTATCATCATGTGCATCCCAGCCGCATTTCATGTGTAGTGCGGAGGACAACGTTATAATTTCTCGCAGTACTAGCATGTGTGGATGTGCCATTTTGCTTGGATGGACTTGATGGCAGGATTGTCTATTTACATTGATTCGGTACTTTGTAGTTATTATGCACAATCTGCCTAGCTATCTTTCCTTTGCTACTTTGTTATTCATGATGATCGTCTTATTCTATTTTGATGCACTGATCCTATGCTTTTGTATATTTTTCTTGCTAGATCTTTTAGATCTCATCCTCTTTAACCTTGGTGCTGTAGGTGAGCCTTTTTTCGATGTCCTGGAGGGTGAGACAATCTTTGAGACGCCGACAGCGGCGGAATACGAGTAGGGCGCCGGTGATGTAGCTGATCACGTGGCGCACTAAGGGTGACGTACATTTGGGAGGCTGTTTAGTTGTGGTGGTTCTAGTGTTTGTGGGAATTGTAAAACATGATAACTCTTTTGTTCATAACTGATAGTTAGACTTGTATCCATGATTTGATATATGACATTTGATACCCATACATGGATCATTGGTTAGATTGTTTCGGCTGATGATTACTCTGCTGAATTTTCTATATATGCTTCCGCTTAAATGTTCTTATTTAAATGTGTTAAAAAGTTTTACTTCGGACCTCACAGCGGACTAAGATCCTGGCTGTCCACACTCCCAGATTGGGTGCTCCGTGTGGTTTCGGGATTTCGGAATATTGGGGCGTGACAGTGGTGCTTCATAACCCTTGCGTGTAGCTGGTGCGCTCTGCCACCTAGGTTGATGCATTGACTCAGTCCTGGCCAAGTAATCTTCCATCCAAACGGCCGCCTTCTGGTTGTATTCATAGGTGGGCATCTCCACACTAGTGACCTCTATATCCACCTGTAATCCTTCCACAAACTGCCGATTCTTCTCAGACTTAGGTGTGATCAAGGCATCCGCTTAGCGTGACAACTGGGTGAATCGCAACTTGTACTCTTGCACTGACACATCTCCCTGTACCAGTTGCTCAAAATTTCTAAACTTCTGGGCACTCACATGATCCGGGATGAACTTGGAAAACTGCTTCTTGAAGGTCTCCCACGCTACACCATCCTCTATGTGCTCATAGGGAGCCTCCACTGTCCACCAATTTTTTGCCACACCTCCAAACAAGTAAACTGCAAGCTGCACCCTCTGCCTCCCAGTGCAATGGAACAACTGGAAAATCTTCTTCAACCTGACTAACCGGTCACCTGCCTCCAAATTGTCTTCACTACCCCTAAACTTATGGGGTCCACCCTTAGTGAACTTCTCAAACAGGCTGTTGGGATCAAATTTTTGGATAGGCAGCACACTTACATCATCCGAGCCTGAAATTGTGTCATGCTCTCAGCCTGCCTAGCCTGATTCTCACTTTGGGCTTTCTGTGACTGCATAAAGGCTTAAAGAAACTGCTTAAACCTCTCTTCCATGTTGATCCCTCTCATATTTGCTCTTTTTGCCATTCTGCACGACAAGGTTAGTATACTCTTTAATGTAACAAACTATGGACCAATTACTCTACCTAACTCACCCCAACTAACCAATCGAATCCTTGCAACGTCCTAAAGTTTCTAGTGTCTTTAATATTTTAGAGACTTGCTGCTTTTATACCAAATCTGTCACGCCCCTAAACCTGGATTTCCCAGAACAACACAGAAGTCCGAATTTGGAGATTGTGACATCCAAAATCGAAGTCTGCTGCGAGGACAATTTAAAACCTTTTACGCGATTCATAAACCATAGTTAATATTTATGTGGAAGCAATAATATCGACCAGCGGAAGCTAAGTATATAAAACCATCAATGGCATCAATCCTTATACATCAAATGAATAGAACAAGTCCCATACCACATGTGTTTCATTTTCAAAGTAAAATAACATCTTTTATTATGACCCTAAAACCAGAATCCCAAAATGAACAATTGAGCAACTCCCAAAGAGATCATGTGTTGCTCTCAACTGGCCAAAGTGACTCAAGCGATGTAACCGGCATCCCCCACTAACTCAGCTGTGCTTAGCGTCTCAAGGAACGCCTCAATGTCCGGGAAATCGGAAGGGGATCCACTACCTACAACACTATGGGTAAGAAAAAAGTCAGATATCTTGGAAGAATAATATACATAAAACATAGTATGAATGCATTGAATAGAGTAATGACGATGAGCATGGTCAATAGAGTGACATGGTAGAAGAACTAGGCAATAGTGCAAGAATAGATCCCCGATCTCAGCATGCTCTCGACCTTACTTCACCTCCCATACCCTATATTGACCTACCTATGAGAGAATGCTAAGCTCAACCATCTGCGCATCATAAGTCCTCTAATCATAGGTCATTAGATAGGTTAAGGTGTCCCACAATAGGTATTAGGGGCAAAAGATATAAATTATGCACTTTGGCAAATCCAGGCTTATGGTTAGCTAGGGCCATGTCACAACTAGCCATTAATATACTACGGCTAGCTTACGGATTGCCGTGGGTACCTGTACGGCTAGCCACGAGGCTGCTGCAGAACAAGATTACTGATTTTCAGTTCTCTGAAAAATCTAGTAGTAGTACATTCACGGTTAGATTTTTCTGGGAGCTTACAGCTAGATACGGCTAGAGGCCAGCTTGTAAATAATCCACGGCTAGCCGTAACTTTCCAGGAGTAAAGCTATTGTGTAGATCTCTTGCGAAATTCATGGTTTTAAAAATCGTTCGAGTCCGAGGCGACTCGGCCATGTCAGTATCCGGAATTAGGGACCTACTCGAGTTAGTATCGGGAATTAGGGACTCGGTCGAGTCCGCACAGTGATGGACTTGGCCGACTATATAACTGATTAAATGGGCTTATTTCCCCATTTCACTTGTTGGAATTAGTTGGATCTAGGGTTTGAGAGGGTGCTAACTTCATTTCTTGCTAGTGGGAAGATCAAATATTTGTATTTTGAAAGATATAGCTCACCAAAGATCAAATCTAGTGTTTTTCCAAAAGAGGGGTTTTCTATTATTGGATTTTGAGGCATTTTAAATAATGCTTAAATGGTTTAGAATAGAGAATAGGGAGTATGTTTTGCTTATAGATGATTTTTCCTCCCATGATTTGTTGAAAAAAAGCATATTTTATTGATTTTATGGTCGTCTTTTAAAAAAAATAGGAAAATCAAAATTTTTATTATTTACTTTTGTTTTTTTTTATATGAGCTTAAGATTTTGGGTGTGTTTCACATAGATCTATGGTTCTAACCCTAGATCTATGTATGTACCCCCCAAAATTGTAATTTCTTCAATTTTTTCTATTTATAATTAATGTTATGCTTAAATGTTTAATAGATGATTTTTCCACTCTTGATTTGTTGAAAAAATGTTTTTCCTTTGATTTTTTGTTTTTTTTTTTTAAAGGAAAATTGATTTTTTTATTTTTAATTTTTAATATATATATATTTTTGTATTAGGTTAATATTTAGGGTGTGTACCACATAGATATATGGTTCTAATCATAGATATATGGTTCTAATCATAGATCTATGCATTTTCACTGACAAATAATAATTTCTTAATTAGAAAATATTATTTAAAAGTGTAAAAAATTAAAAAAGTTTTTTTTCTTATTTGGATTCTTTTTTCCAATTTAGAAACATAAGCAAGTATTATAGAGTATAGAACTAAGGATCCTCACCTAGATCTATGTATTGTTATGCAAATAATCAATCTTTTCACTCACTAATAAGCATGTAAATTACAAGATTTATTTTAATTTAATATTTTTTGTTTTAAATTATGATTAGAAAGAATATTATAGTTAGGTCGTGTATATAGTTTGTTATATGTATGAGAAAATTGAGACATTCCACTATGATAACTTATGAATCGATTACTATGTAAATTGTTAACTGCTAAGCAGCCTTATTTATTAATTTATTTTTCTAATTGTGCAGATTACAACCACTTAGAACACAATGGCACCAAAAAGATGAGAAACAAGTTGATCGCAAATGGGATTATGGAGAGATGGTTGGTGGGAACCATCATTAGGTTAAATGTAAATGATGTCATAAAATCATGAGTGGTGGAATCCATAGATTTAAACAACATCTTGCACATATATCAGGGGATGCAAAAGGTTGTCCAAATATCCCCATCGAAGGAATGCAATGATGTTTATTATGCAAAGAAAGAAGTCAGAAAAAGAAAAGAAAAGGTATGAAGAGAGGGTTGTTAGAATGGAGGGGGTTGATGATGATGAGGAGAGGGAGTGAAGGAGGGCAATGAGAGCGAGCCGTGAAACTTATGAAGTTTATGAGGCTCGTATAGATGAGAGATTGGGGGTGGTTCTTCAAGAGGACACAACGAGGAAAAGGTCCTTGGATCCATTCTTACATATGACTCGGAGCATGAAGCAACCCAAGACTTCAAGTTCTATTATGCGTGATATGTAGACTATAGCTTTGAAAATGGGTCGAGCAATCTCAAAGTTCTTCAAGTATAATCAGATTCCACCAAATGTGGCTACTTCACCATACTATCGGGCCATTGTGGATACTGTAGCTGAGGTGGGAGCCGGAGTTAGACCTCCTCCCGCTTATGAGATTAGCAGAAAGTATCTTGACATGGAGTATGCCGATTATACGTTGTACTTGGAAAACCACTTAACAACATGGAAAGAGTATGGCTGTACGCTTATGTGTGACTGGTGGACAAGCAATAATAGGCTGCACATAATTAACTTCAATGGCTTATTGTGTAACAGGCACCATTTTTATTAGGTTAGTAGATACATCCGGCATCTTGTGGATGCCCAATATTTGTACAATTTGATAGATGAGACTTTACATATAATTGAAGGATGTGATGAGTACGTTAGTCCACGTCGTGATGGACAACGCGGATAACTTTAAGACCGCGGGGAAGATATTACAGGATAAGATGCTGCACACTGTTTGGTTGCCATGTGCGCCACATTGTATTGATCTTATGTTGGAAGGCATTGGTAAATTGGAAGATGTTTAGAAAACAACTGAAAAGGGAAAGATGGTTACATGCTTAATTTACAATCTCCATTTTATGACCGATCTTCTGAGAGAAATGAATCCGGGTTGTGAGCTTCTGAGGCCCGGTATTACAAGATTTGCTACGCATTTTGTGGATCTTGAGTCTTCAAACCTAATCCAGATTTGGATAAGTGGATCCTCTGTGAACTCGGACTTTTCACGTCAGCCTTTGTCACGATGTGTACAAGAAATTGTTCTGGGTACAAATTTCTTGGATAGGGCAGAGCGGATTACGTACTTATATGAAATTAGTAGATGCTGATATGAAGCCCACAATGGGCTACGTGTATGATGCCATGGATCGAGCAAAGTTTGTTATAGAGCAATCATCCAGAGATAAGTATGGGACTTATTATAGGAAGGTCTGGAGAATTATTGACCATAGATGGGACAACCAATTACATCAAGATATACACGCGGTAGGTGAATGCTTATTTTTAGTATTTTGAATTATTGTAATAAACTATTTATTTTTTAATTCAATGTATTACTAAATGTGATATTAATTATCACTCGATCATGACATCATGCAACCATCTTCTTGAACCCATTGTGCTACTATAGCAAGGGCTTCTCCAACCATGAAGAAGTTTTTTGAGGCTTCAAAAAAAGTCTAGATGCAATGGTTAGAGACAAGAATAAACAACCTGATATTCTTAAGATGTCAGATCTTAGATGGTTTATTTGATTGTCATAGTCTTAGTTTTTACCTTAGTCACTGACTTTTCAATTTTCACTTTATAGTTGAGAAACTATAAAGGAGCTCTTGGTAGTTTTGGGTTTGAGATTTGTAGAATGGCTCGTACGAGGATGGACCTAGGTATATTTCGATTATGAATTATGACCATTCATTTTTTTTTTTTTTCTAAAATGGATGGTACTTATGACTTATGACTTTATTTAAATACAACTAAATGGTAGAACAATATTATAGATTTTGCTAAATTTTTTTTTTGAGCCAAATAGCATCATTGTTCGGATGTGAGAGAAATTGGAGCATGTTCGGTTTGATTCACACTAAGAGCTGAAATCACCTCACAATGCTAAAGTTGGAAAAGTTTGTTTTTGTCCACTATAACATGAGGTTAAGGGCAAGAAATCTCCAAAGAAGAGACAATGGAGACTATGATCCAATTAATTTGGATTATATATTTGAAGGAGATTACCCTCTAGATGAATGGTTGGTTGAAAGAGAGGATGCAGTGTTGCCCAATATAGATTTCTTCGAGGAATCCATGGCTGTAGAAGACGGACGTGTTTCCCCACCTTAACCTCCCCTTCGCAGATCTGCTACTGCATGGGAAAAGGGCCAAAGTGTAACGGGCTCACAATGTTGGCACTGTCGGCGTAGCCATGAGCCAGAGATGACACGTTCTACTTCGGAACGTGTTACGAGGGCTATAGATAAATCAAGTTCACGTTCAAGTGGTTCAAGTGGCTCAAGTGGCCCCCTCTCTAAAGCAAAACAATGGATTAAGGACCCAACTCTCCAATACAAATAAAAGACAAAGGGTAAGAACGCCCATACTCAAAAGTCGAAGTCAGAGGTTGGAAGAACAACACAAACATCATCTTCTAGCAAGAGCGGCTCACCACAAGGTGATCACAACTAGAATGAGCAAGCACAAGAAGGTAGTGATTGACAAGTTCATTGACAAAACTATGATAGCAGAACTTGAAAGATTAAAAATACTCAAAATTGTATTATTGTGTCTCCTCCTTTGGAGATCATATGTCAATATATAGTTATTACAATGCCTTAATCAAGGCTCCAATTTAAGAAACTAACTAATTACAATCAATTTCTATTCTAAGTTAGGAAACCAAAATCTTAATAGAATATGTACAGCTGAATGATATATTGACCAAATCAACCCACGTGTGATATGTGTTGGACTGGATCCTGTTATGGGCCTTGGGCCTATTTAACACCCCCCCTCAAATTGATGCGGGAGAATCAACAAGCATCAATTTGCCAACCAAGAACTGATGGCGAGGTCGTGGAAGACCTTTGGTGAAAATATCAGCAATTTGAAGTTCAGTGGGGACATGCGGAAGGCTGATGACATCGCGTTTAAGCTCATCTCGTATGAAATGACAATCAACCTCGATGTGTTTAGTGCGTTCATGAAAAATCGGATTTTCAGTAATCCGAATTGCACTGGTATTATCTGCATAGAGGGGGGTAGCTCCTTCTGCTGGAAAACCAATGTCAGAGAGCAGACCTCGGAGCCAAAGAATTTCGGAGCAGGCAGCAGACATGGCTCGATATTCAGCCTCGGTAGAGGATTTGGAAACTTTTCCATGTTTCTTGCATTTTCAGGAAATCAGACTATCACCCAAAAACATGCACCATCCTGTCATCGATCTACGAGTATCTGGACAACCAGCCTAATCAGCATCTGAATAAGCTTTGAGAGATAGAGGATTGTTGGATGGAAAAAACAACCCCCAAGTCGGTGTGCGAATAAGGTACCAAATGATGCGGTGAACAGCAGCCATATGAAGATGACGAGGAGCAGTCATGAATTGATTCATTAGGTTGACCGCAAATGAGATATCAGGACGGGTGATCGTGAGGTAGATCAAGCTACCCACTAACTGGCGATATGCGGTAGGATCTGGAAGAAGGGCACCCTCCTCTTTATTGAGCTTGACATTTAGTTCGATCGGTGTGTCAACTGGAGCGGAAGAGGTAAGGCCATCCAAATCAATAAGATCAACCGTGTATTTGTGCTAATTTAGAACTATACCCTTAGGCGATTGATGAACTTCAAGACCAAAGAAATAATGTAAGGGGCCTAGATCCTTCATTTGAAATGTCTGATGAAGAGAAGCTTGGAGTGCCTGAATCATCTGTGCATTGGGACCAGTAATGACAATGTCATCCACATAGACTAGGAGCACAGTAATCCCGGATGGAGCATGATGTAGGAACATGGAAGGATCATACTGGCTAGGATGAAAATCCAAACGGAGAAGGGCAGCTTGAAATTTCTCAAACCATGCTCGAGGAGCTTGCTTCAGACCATAGAGAGAGCGACGAAGCTTAGCAACCATACCCTTCTCAGAGGAGGGCCCAGGAGGTAGATGCATATAAACATCTTCTTTGAGATCACCATGATGAAACGCATTTTTTACATCCATTTGATAGAGAGGCCAGGACTGAGATGCAGCAACAACAAGGATGATGCGTACGGTGGTCATCTTGGCGACGGGAGCAAAGGTCTCATCATAATCAATGCCATATTCCTGCCGATTTCCGAGAGCAACAAGGCGCCCCTTATACCGATCTAGAGTGCCATCTGATTTTAACTTGAGAGAAAAGATCCACTTCCAGCCAATAGGTTTGACACCCACAGGAGAGGGGACAATATCCCACGTATGATTTTTCTCTAAAGCAGCCAATTCATCTTGCATAGCTTTGTTCCAACATGTATCCTGCACAGCCTGAGAATAGGATTGGGGAATGGAAGAAGAAGACAAAGTGGCCATTAAGGAAGTATGGGAAAACCCATAGCGGTCGGGTGGGACCGAAATGCGAGTGGAGCGACGCAATGAAGGAGGGCCAGATGGACCAAGTGCCGGAGGTGGACTGGATGTCGGAGGAAGATCAGGAGGGGGATCCCTGGGAGGCGCTTCTCTGTTCCGTCTGTGATACACAAAGTTTGGATTAAAACGAACAACTGAGGTATTGTCAGAAAAACCAGGTAAAGACACCAAAGAGGAGTCAGGAGTATCAATGTGTTTTTGAAAAAAATACTGTTGTTCAAAGAAAACGACATTCCTAGAGGTACGGAAACGACGAATGTGAGGATCATAACAAAGAAACCCCTTCTGGAAGGGTGCATAACCTAAAAACGCACACTGAGTTGATTGTGCCGTTAGTTTAGTCCTCTCAGAAGGAGGCAAGTGCACGAAACAAATGGAGCCAAAAACATGAAGATCATCATAGGATGGAGAGGTCTTGTACAATCGGTAATATGGGCTTTGATTCTCAATGGAGGTTGATGGCATACGATTGATAAGATGAACTGCCGTAGCCGGTGCCTCAACCCAAAAACGGGTAGGAACCGATGATTCAAGAAGAAGGGAACGAGTGACATCAAGGAGATGTCTATTTTTCCTTTTAGCGATTCCATTCTGCTGGGGAGTATAAGGACAAGATCTTTGAGAAATAATACCTTTCTTTTGCAAAAACCGTTGAAAATCTGAGGAGACATATTCTCCGCCTGAATCAGATCGCAAGATTTTAATGCAGGTGGAAAATTGATTCTCAACATAAGCTAAAAAGATTTTAAAAACATTAAAAACATCAGATTTTGAATGCAGAAAGTAGACCCATGTGAACCGACTGAAATCATCAATAAAAGTCACAAAATATTTGTATTGAGCGTGGGAAAGAGCTGGAGCAATTTCCCATACATCACTATGAACTAAATCAAAACACTGAGAGGTGTGTGAAGTGGAATGAGGAAACGGAAGAGTTTTGCTCTTTCCCATTTTACAAGTTAGCACAATCAAAAGGTATACAAGAAGATAAACCAATAGATTTATTTAATAAACCAGAATTTAACATAAGGGACAAAGCCTTGGAATTATGATGTCCGAGTCTATTATGCCACAACCGGCAATTATCTCTAAGAGAAAAACAAAACACATTATTGTCAAATTGATTCCTAGAAAATTTAGAAAAATCCAGCGGAAATAAGCGTCCACACTTAGGTCCCCTCGCGATCTCCTTCCCGGACATCTGGTCCTGCACAACACAACCAGAAAAAGAAAAAGAGATATTACAATTATTTTCAACAAGTTGCCCGACGGACAATAGGTTGGAAGTTAAATTAGGACAAAGGTAAACATTTCTCAATGGGATGGGACCAGGGATATCTCCGATAGCAGTAATAGGAACATGTCCACCGTCAGCAGTTTGTATTTGAAGATGGCCATTGTAACTGGTCATATTGGAGAGAGCGGTTGGGAATACGTCATATGATTAGACGCCCCGGAATCAAGGAACCAAATAGAAGATGAAGGGTACTTACCTGAGAGACCAAAGGCAGAGAGGGCATTGATAATCATTTGTTGAACCAATTCAGGAGTGAGAGATGATGAGGGCCCAGGCTGTGGAGGTGCTGATGTAGGAACAGGCATAACCGAGGAAGCCACATAAGCATGCGGAGTCTGAGACTGTGGAGTCTGATACTGTGGAGCCGGAGACTGGGAAGTCTGATACTGTGTCGACGGACGTGGTGGACGGCGGCGACATTCAGAGATGATATGTCCTGACTTTTTACAGTAACTGCAGACTTTCTGTTTGCATTGGGATGCAAGATGCCCAAATTTCTGACAACTGTAGCACTGGGTTTTGCTCAAGTCTCGAGGCGGAGGCTGAGAAACTTTATTGGCGGAGAACGCGACTGAATAGGTCTCAGTCTTTTGTTGAGCTATATGGGTGGGGGTCGCAATACGTTGTTCCTCGCGTAAGAGTTCATTCAAGCAGACATACAAGGATGGTAGAGGTGTCCGATTCATCAGGGCAGATCGGATACTGTCATATTCATTTCGTGATTTCATCAAAAATTGATCCCTCTGGCTAGAGGCCTGAAGGTCACGAATTACGATGAAAACGTCGGCAGCAACATCTGCATACTTAATACTATCGTATTCCGACCACAGGGTCCGGAATCCCGAGTAGTTGTCTTGGATCGACAAAGTCCCCTGTGCATATTTAGCAATCGCACATTCAAGGTGAAATTGACGTGTTGAATTATCTTGATGGTACACTTGTTGCAGATAACCCCACGTCTTTGGATGTGGGGTAAGGTTTGAGGTTCATGATCAGATGAGGCTCGACAGATCCTAGAATTCAGGTTTTGATTTTGGCATCTTTGGTATGCCAAGAAGAAATCTTTTTCTCATCCTCAGTAGGTTTAGGATCGGTGCCAGAGACAAATCCCCACAATTCCTTGGCTTCTAAGTAGATTTGAAATTGAAAAGACCATGTAGGATAATTTTTTGCAGTGAATTTAATCAAGGTAACCTCAGATTTGTCCATCTTAAATCAAGATTGAATCAAAAATTGATCTAATAGATAAGAGAAACAATATTCTGTTTTTAACCTAGAGACAGACGAGCTTCCTGTATAAAAGAATCACCCCAGATGACAGAGAGCACAAAAAAAATGTAAAAAAAACACCCCAGACGACCAAAAAAATGGCTGTAGATCCACTACGTGGGCCCTACAGATGGATTTGACCTTAGATCAGAAGATTGATCTGGGAAAGCCTTCTATTTTGGCTTCTATTGAAACAGGTTTGAATTGATTCTGCTGAAAATCCAAGATACTGGACGGTCTTGATGAAAACAATGTAAATTTCAAAAAAACACTTGAGAATGAGTAAACGACCAACCTGGAGATGCTAAAAAATCTTGAAAAAATCGTCAATAATCCTAGGAGTACCAGGCGACCATGACTGTATGGTTTTTGGAAGATGAACTGATGATCAGGGGTGGGCCACCAATGTGATACCAACAGTCGCAGAGTGTGAATGATGCTGGAATTCTTGAACAGATGCCTGGATCTGTTATTCTGCACGAGGAAGAGATATAAACTCTCTATCCTATTGCCTTGAGGCTTTGGAGGAGAAGAAACTAGGTGTTCTTGAATATGTGCTCTGATACCATGACAAGTTCATTGACAAAACTATGATAGCAGAACTCGAAAGATTGAAAATACTCAAAATTGTATTATTGTGTGTCTCCTCCTTTGGAGATCGTATGTCAATATATAGTTATTACAATGCCTTAATCAAGGCTCCAATTTAAGAAACTAACTAATTACAATCAATTTCTATTCTAAGTTAGGAAACCAAAATCTTAATAGAATATGTATAGCTGAATGATATATTGACCAAATCAACCCACGTGTGATATGTGTTGGACTGGATCCTGTGATGGGCCTTGGGCCTGTTTAACAGTGATGGTGGTAATGGAGAGAACATTATAACTGTCTATGACCTATTACATGGTGGTCAAAGTGAGTCTTCTAGTGGGTGGTGTAGGAATAAAGGAGGAGAGCAATCAAAAGAATATCCTCAACCGCAGCAAATGGCATCGAGTCCTTGGCCCACAGATTCTGATAGTTCATACGGGTATGGGTTGCAGTATGGACACTCACACCATGATCCTTCGTATGATTATGGGCAACAATCTGGTCGGTACATTGGTCCTTTGCATGGGTATGGGCAGCAGAAGTATGGAACCATTATGGTACCACCAGATGCATATCTTTGGAGGACAAGTACATCTCATGCCCATGGTCAATTTGGCTATGGTCATCTAGACCCATCAAATTATAGACAAGGTCCTTAAAGTGGGCAGCAAGGCCTCTTTGATTTTAACATAGCACAATACTATCGTCAAAATCAAAATGACGACTCCAACAAAGAGGGCATCCAACCGGTAAGGCATTCAACGTGGTATTAGAAATAATGGGCTAAGGTATGGTTGCTATTTGCTAATTGATACTTGATATGAAAATTGGAATATGGATTTTTCATTTAATTGCAATTAAATGGTTTCTGTCTCATAATCTTAAGGTGTGACATATATATTTGTAGGTTACAATTTACTAGTATACAATAATAGTAGCAATAACATGCTTTAGAATAGTAGAATTTGTTGTTAAAAACAACTAAGTAATAGGGAAGATAAAGGATTCTATAGTTTATACTCTATAATTTCACCAAAATCTATCGTTACATAAAAGAATAAAAAGTTTCAATAAATTTGCATGGATGGAGGGCCTCCTAGGCTGTCATATTTTATTTTTCCTCTTTTTTTCCTTTTTTTTTTCTTGTTTTTAAATGTTCTTTATTTTTTTTTTTTTTTGGGACTCGACTCGACTCGGCTGAGTCGACTTGGACTCGACCAGGGCAGAGTCGAGTCCCAAGTCTGGGGGTGTAATCCTTGTGCAAAACCCCTTCAATTCACCTCCAATTCTATCCAAACCCCATTCAAACATAAATTACATCATTCCAAACATTTTTCGAACTTCAAATCACAAAATAAAAGGGGCGCACAGCCATTTAGGGTTCCAAACATGCATATGGGTTCCAATTCATCAAAAGAGCTTAGAAAAGAGGGAATTCTATAATCCATCATCAAGATCATTTTGTTTCAATGTTAGAATCAAAGAATATAGACATGCATGCTATGTAATCGATACATTGCACTTGCCTTGGTCTCCAAATTGGGGAAAGCTCTCCAGTCCATGCCCTCTAGCCAAGAAAACCCCTAAATCACTCCAAAATCCCCAATCCTCAAGATTTAAAGCTTCTAGAATTGGAATTACGGTTTGAAACTCACCTTGATGGGGAAAGGAAAGAGATAACTAACAAGAGATGACGAGACAGAGGCTTCAATGGAATTCTCAAGAAGATTGCTTGATCTTGCCCTAGAAGCTCGTAGAGATGAGGGAGAGGATGAGAGAGAGCGAGAGAGTTGGGTTGTGTTTGGGGTAGTTTAGTTGTCATATAAGGATGGGTCAAATGACCAAAATACCCTCCACTTGAGTGTACTACAAAGAAGGTTGTAAGAGTGCATTTTTGGAAAATTCGAGGGAACTTTCCGTTTCTCCCGAGGACCCTACAACTACTCAACCAATATAAAGGGCCCTGCCTCCCAAACTGTCAAAAATTTCAAACACCCCCCTACAACTCTCTCAAAATTATAAATAATTCCCCAAAACTCTACAACTAAGCCCAAAACCTAGTAAAATACGTTAAACTAGGCATCTGACCCAACTAAACACTCACAACATCATAGAAGAACACAAAATTAACATAAATAAAGCTGAGAAAAGGTTGTGACCTCACAAAAATGGCCTCCTTTACGCCGCATTTTCACACCTTATTTATGCATGTGATGAGTAAATGACTGCAAAGTGCACACAAACGTGACAATGCGTAAATGTTATGCATGTGCAATATTCACATATGTAAATGACTGCAAACAAATGACCCCTAATGGTTATGTTTTCTCCTTTTTCCTTTCATTAAGTTTTCTCCTGTAGTACCATTAATTAAAGGAATTTAGAGAAAAGAATTACACTAATTGTGCCCCCGGTATATTAATTAAAATTTTCATAATTACAAAGAAGTCCAATGTTTATAAAATTACAATGAAAGACTGCAAGTTTATTAAATTACAGAATAGCTCCGGACTCAAATATTAATGTATCTAAACATAAACTACCTAAATCTCACAAGTTTATTACTCAATTTTGGATCTGTTTAGTGACTTCAGACCACACATAATGGCCACTTGATAGGAGCTCAATCCTATTGCAATATTTATTGTCAAGTGTGCTTGCTTTTGTTTCAGTTTGTATCATTTACAAGGATTCACATCGTAGTTCTGATGTTTCAATTGATTTCAAGTTTGAGAACTAATGAATACAGATCTAATACAGCTTTCAATCTTTTTCTTTAATCCTTTTGCAGCTATTTTTTCTGCAATATCAGCAACAAGACCTCGAGCTGATGTGGCATACTGTATTCATGCTCTTGCGAGACGTCTTGCCAAGACACATAATTGGGCGGTACGTGCGGATGCCCTTTTCTGAGTTCGACTTGAAACGAGCATTTTACTGTTGCCATCTTTGAGCTACAAAAGAGAAATTCATTGAGGGGCCACTTTTTCTGATACAATAAATAGGGTATTGAAATGGGCCTGAAATCCAAGTCAATACAAATGCGGAAGATTTCATTGACCAAGGGCTGAGATGGTAATTGAATAGGTCCTTTCATATGTAAGACAAATTATTGAAAGGCTAATAGAAATTCCTAGAAGAGAAGAACACTCGAAGGGGTGATGCCTCAGCTGCAGTTTACTTTGTTCTGTCTGACTAAGAGAGTGTCTTATATTTTACAGTGAGATGATTACTTTTAGAAACTTTATCGTATAAAAATTGGTCTGCAACTTAGTATTTTTTGGAATTGCATAAAAATTGGGTGGAAAGGTAATCAAAACAGATCAAATGCATGCAGTTCCAGGCCATTTTGGTATCCCTTGGCATATGAAATATGGGCTTCATTTAAAATAAAAATAAGGAGCACCTTTGCAATCTCTGTGGACCATAGACACTTGGTGAGATTTGAGTTTAGATCGTGTACTGGGTAGAAGGGCTGGTGGTGACATGTTGGTTCTGTGCCAAAGAGGCGAATGTGTCTCCTTTGGATGCAGTAAGTCAACTGCTGGAATAGGCATCTTTGTGCTGCAAAATAGGACCATTTGACTCAGAGTTAGGCTGCTTTATGCGCATATGGATACAGTCTTGCAAATGATTGACTTAAGGCTGTTTAAATGACTGAGTAGTAAGGATTGCATCCTTTTTTGTAGATGGACTGGCTCTTAGAACAGGTTAATTGAAGCTTTTATTTTGGTAATTGAATGATCTGAGTTTAGCTGAAATATTGATACTAGCAGCCATGCTTGATATTGATTGTTGATAGAATTAGCTGTGCTCTCAATGCTTATTCATATCCATAACTATGAACTTTTTTTTGGTTGTGACTGATTCAGTGTTCTTTTCTGTTCAGGTTGCAATGAAAACACTAATTGTTATACATCGTGCGTTGAGAGAAGTAGACCCCACGTTTCGTGAAGAACTCATTAATTACGGTAGAAGTAGAAGTCATATGCTCAATTTGGCCCATTTTAAGGATGATTCCAGTCCTAATGGTACTCATTGCTCCTAAAGTTTGTTGATTAAGTAATTTCAAGATGTAACTCTTAACATCATTATGATCATCATCATCTTACCCTTATCCCATCAGTCTAGTTATGTAACTCCTAAAAATATTGTTTATTTGGCGTTTCAGCATGGGATTACTCTGCTTGGGTCCGCACATATGCTTTATTTTTGGAGGAGAGGCTTGAATGTTTCCGTGTACTGGAGTATGATGTTGAGACAGATCCACCGGTAAGAATTTTATATTGTGCCTTGTGGTCTTCTCTTTGTTGAATGTTTGAATCTCTTGGGTGTCAAATTGCAGGTGTCTGTCTCTGAATGGCATAATTCTAAGATGTAGAATAAAATTCATGTAGCCCCGAATCCACAATGGAAATATGGAACGAGTGTGGACAAACTCCAAGAGAGAGTTTGTCGGATCCAGAATGGATTAAAGTGAGGAGAAACACCACTAATGGGGTTGACTGAATTCCTCATGGAACTCAACGCAAACAAGCGCTCTTCACTCGAACAGAAACATTCACCAACTCACAACCGCGAGGAAACCTATAACAATTGTTTTTTGAATATTGAAAGTCATCTGTCGCAACTGAGGGATTGTATTTACAGGAAGGGTTGGACATCCCCTTTCCTAATAGGACTTTACTTTTGTAAACATTAAAGGAAATCAAATCATTAAACAAAACTAAATCTCCTTAACAAACCAAATCATATTAAACTTCTAATTTAAAGAACCCAAAATAAATCAAACCATTAAACCCTAAATAAATCAAACCTCAAATATTACTCCTAATTAATTAAAACTCCCACAATAAATTGTTTGGTCCCATTGGGCCTGTGTGCTTGGTCAATCCATGATCATGTGTCTTGCCTGTAGCAGTTCTCCCCATTTTGGAGAGAACTCAACCTGAAATTCTGTAAATGTTCTGGGTTGGAGATCCAGCATACATATTTCTGATTTTCTTTTTGATCTCCACTCTGTTCACACGTCTTGAATGGTTGACTCAATCCTTTCCTCCATCTAGAAGTTGGTTGGAGGTGTTGCTTCTTTAGATGTTTGATATAGCTTGGATGTGTGATCTGGCATTAGATGCCTCAATTATTGATTTTGTACAAACAAATCACAATCTTTGAATATCCATCATTGATTCCCGATATGTAGTTAATCTCCACCATGACATCAATGATTGGTTCTTCTGTTGATGCCTCCCTAACTAAGTAATTGTCCACTGATGATCCACAGGGGCCTTTTGGAACTATTGTTAGATTCACTGAATGATTAGACTTCTTGTTCATTAGATCTATGTCTTCATTGTCTGCTTGTCCTTTTTCCTTTGCCTTTTGTATCTTTTGATCAATGCTGTGTAATGACAGGAAATCACATCCACACATGTTATGCCATTCATATGCATCTATTCCTGAAGATTATCTGAGTCAACTTGCCCCCTTTAGAAGATTGTACAGATTATTTAGATTGATTGTAGATTAGCTGTAATATATTGTGTGATTCCATATATGTAAATAGATAGGGGATAAATATATGTGATCTCTCCCCTGATCATTAATTGGATTCCAAAAGGATCCTTTTAAGTACCACAGGTCCACAGTCGACCCATTCACTGGGTACACTGAATTTCTGCAAACTTTCTCTTTATCTGGTTGCCAATTCTAACATGGTATCACAGCCATTACTTGTAATCATTCTCTTTTTATTTGACGATGTTTTCGTGGGCACAGAGAACAAGGGATCTGGACACTGCTGACTTGCTTGAGCAATTACCAGCTTTGCAACAGCTTCTTTCCCGACTTCTTGCTTGTCAGGTAAACTAATGTTCATTGTCCAAAGCCATGGGGATTTACATCAGCATTTAATTTTTATTGGTTTTCCTCAGTGTATATAATTTTGGTATCTTGACATGGGTATTTATGTCTTGAACCTGAAATAGACTCATTATCTATGAATATATTTCTTGTGGAAATATTTATGGTGCATCTTGTTTGCAGCCACAAGGGGCAGCTGTCTATAATTTTATCATCCAATTTGCACTTTCAATGGTTAGTAAATGTCATAAGTTGCTACTTTCAATGGTTAGTAAATGTCATAAGTTGCTACATGTTTATTTGAGTGAAATTTCTCACCATTATCCTTTGTCTGTTGCAATTTTGTTAGGTTGCTGGAGAAAGTATTAATATTTATAATGCTATAAGTGATGGTAGTATTAATTTAGTCGACAAGGTATGGTGGTTGTTGCTTTCTTACAGAAGAGTTTTGCTACCGTAGTACGCTTACTGTTATTTGGTACTGTCAGTTTTTTGAGATGCAACGCCATCATGCAACTAAGGCCCTTGAGATATACAGGAGGGTAGGGCTGCAGGTAGTCATTACTCACAACATTAATGCCTTTTCTGATATTACAGATCCAATTGCAATCTGGTAAACTTTTTTCCTATTAGGAAATTTTATTAAGTCTTGTCCTGGCTTCCAGGCAGAGAGATTGTCAGAGTTTTATGACATATGCAAAAGCCTCGATATTGGGCGTGGGGAAAGATTTATCAAGATTGAGCAGGTATGATGTCTGGAAATGCCTACTTCAAAATAGCTTTTGGTTAATTTTTTTTATTTGATTATACTCATGCTGCTTATCAAGCAGATTGATTATCCATTAAAAGACCTTCTGAGTTCTGAGTCAGTTTCTTGCTGTTAATGCAGCCTCCTGCATCATTTATCACAGCCATGGAGGAGTACGTAAAGGATGCTCCACGAGTTTCATGTGTTCGCAAGGAGGTATGGGGTTTATGAAGTATGTTATTGTGACACCCCCGTACTGGATTACTGCAGCTATCCACATCTTGGGGCGCGATTACAAGAATAAAGGGATGGTTGCATTTCTTTCCCAAGATCTGCATGTGCGTGACGATTAAAATTTCCATCACCCGCATGAATATTTTTGCGGAAGCTTGCATGGCGTGGCAGCTCGAGTCCGTGGCCCTCAGATTTCATGTCACAACCCAACGTTTTAGCATATACTTGCTATAACGTGATAAATCATCAGACTGGAAAATTACATAAACACAAAATGTAGAGCATGGCAGTAAACCAGGATGTTTCATTTGCCAATTATGTTAAAGTTACAATATAAAAGGTACGTTAATTACAACCCAAAAGTAAAATGCCAACAAAGGCTGGTACAACTGAAATAAACCTAAATTACACGAGACAACTCCACAGTGATATGACACCTCAGTGCAAGACTCAACGTCTAATTGACATCGTCAACACACCTCTCACCTAAGTTGCTGCTCCATAGCCACCTCTGCAAGCGCTTCCAAGGAGAACAAGGCTTCACCCTACAGCATCAAGGTTAGCAAGGTCAAGCACGACGACCTAGCAGGTTTTAACATGATTATAAAACGTGTTTGCTGCAAATATGAGTATAATGGCAGGTGATAATAACAAGATACAAAATAAAAAGTACAACTAGGCAAGAAATGCATGGATAATAAGAATGAACAAAACTAAATAGAATCAATGTGAAACCAATCTAAACATCATGTACTTTCTAACAAAATGACAATTCACACAAATCTGTATTCTCTTTGCTGCACGGTCGTAACCGAGGAGAGAGCTAAGCAAGCAAAAAATAAAATAAAATATTGTAATAGTAAGCCACACTCCGAGAGGGGAGTTTACTACGTGGCCATCAAATCGAGATTGCGATGTGTGATTCCTACCCAAGGGATCTAGACCAAAACCAACTTGTTTGGTATCTCTACTCTTTTTTTGGATAGACTCATCAAAATAGAGCCATTAAAAAAAAGTCTTAAAAAAAAAGGGCTACAACCAGAAGGAGTGTTTGGTAATGCAAGGATCTATATTAAATATACTTTTTTATATGAATGGTTGAAAGCTTTTCACAAATTTCTCAAGGTCCGCAAGGCCATGTTCAGCCTTCCAAAGAGACTTATCAGTTTGGATCTTGCGTTTGAGGCCCACATAATCTAGAAAATACTATCAAATGGCTCATTTTTTTTGCTCATGTCTCGAGATTGGTGATAATCCAACGGCTGAAATTTGGTCCGATAGTTCGGCATGATCTTTAGAACAATTTTAACGGTTTGGATCATGATTTACTATCCCATAATAATAAATAATAAAAAAAAGAAAAACATCAATGCTCATGGACAAATCCAAAATTGAGCATGATACATCAATGGTTGATTTTTATTTTTTTGCAAATATCTTGAGATCCACAACGTATCAAGCCTTGAAAATTGACCGTAGCCGTTTTCAACCTTCCAAAGAGATCTAACAGTTTGGATCTCGTGTTTGGGGCCCATATATTCCAGAAAATTGCATCCAATGGCTTACGTTTTTTTGCATAAATCTGGAGATCGATGATGATCCAATGGTTGAAATTTATTGTCATGGCCGTGTTTGATCTTGTGAACATATCCAATGGTGAAAAAAATTAGACTGGGCGTGACGCCAAATTCACTGTTTACCCGCCTCTATTTCACTATTACTACATGCATCCAATGGTGGGTTGTGGGAAAAAAAGGCATTACCTCTAGGTCTATACACTATTTAGAGGGTTAAACTAGCTGCCAAATGCCTCTATTTTCAAAATCTCTACCTGCTATAGAGATTCAGAGAAATAGATGCAAAACGTACTGATGCCAAAGAGGGGCTAAGTTCTACCTCAAAACGGTAGTAAAAGATAGGGACTATAGAACGAGCTAAACAAGTAGAAGCACACTTATCAGGATGAGTAGCCCTTACATAATCCAAATTTAGTTAATCGGACCCCAAGGCAAGCGGGGCAAGCAAACTGACTTACAAGCAATACTAACAAAAAAGAAGCTAAAACAATGCATACACAAAGCTTAAGGTCACTAAACAGTCGGACGCAAGGATGAAAATAGCGGTAGCGGCGGGCGTAGTGACCCGCCGCCAAAACGCTACGAAGCGGGCGATACGTAGCATAGCGGGGATACGTAGCGGCGTAGCGGTGCGATTTGAAAAAAATTGCCAAAAAAATTTGAAAAAATTCTAGAAAATCCAGAAAATTGTAAAATGAAAGAAAATGTGGTTCTTTTGCAAAAGTAAGTAAGAAAAGGGGGCGTAGCGGTGCCCTCAATACATGAGGTCCTGTATCGCCATATAAATAGAAAATAATAGTAATGATTTGTTTTTTCACATGTATTCATGTTTCTTAGTCATGCTAACTTAAAAAGTAATGGAAAGCTCATAAAAAAAAAAAAACTAGAACATGAAATAAAGGCATAAGAATAAAGAAGACTTAAGAGTTAGAGTTAGGTTATTACTCAATACTCATTAGTGAACATTGAAGTGACAATCAAATATCAATACTTCAAATTTCCAAGTGGTTTCATGAGTTGTCCATGAGTATTCAAAATTTTTTTTTTCAAAAAAGTAAATAAATCCGAAAATAAAAAATAGAGAAAAATCAATAAACATGCAAAATGTGATGGATTGATCTATGGGAAACATAGATTTATCATTTACAAGCAATTTCCAAATGGTTTCATGGGTTGTCCATGAGTATTCAAAAAAATAAATAAATCCGAAAATAAAAAATAGAGAAAAATAAAATAAAAATAAAAATATGTTTGCATGATGAAAGGGAAACATGGATCTCATCATATTACAAAACAAGGAAGCTTTTTATAGTACTTAGATGATCTCAAAAGTTAAAAGATTAGAAAAAAAATCCAAAAGAAAAACATACCTAGATGGAATGGAAGCTTGGGCTTGGATCTTGTAGTTGTTTCACTTGTTTGTGTTAGATTCCTTGGAATTTGATGTTGTATCTTGTATGTTACTCACTTACTTAGTTACTTGTACTGTCTTGTAGTTAAAAATGAGTTGAAACTTGAAACATTGGAGTTTGGATGCAACCACAACAGTGAACATGAGTTTTAAAAATGTTAGGGCCGGCCGGGAGGGGATGGGGGGGCTTTATATATAGCCCAGTTATCGTAGCGCGTGGCGGCCGTAGCAGCGCGATACGTAAGTATCGCCGCTAAACTCATCGCCGCCACGCCCGATATACCGATATTTTCATCCTTGGTCGGACGACATTTCGGAATGAAATAGTCCAAACCCGAGATGGGTAGAAAAGTTAAAAGTTGAATTCAGATGACCGGGGAGGTGGCGGGGCAACAAATGCGCGCCCACCATCCCGATATCCCACAGTTGTGGATCCCATCACCTTAGGGAGGAAGCACGGCAATAACTGTGCTTAAACTCCTAAAGCTTGAATAATATACTATTCTAAGGCCGGGTAGGGGGGTGTCTTACGGAAACGATTATAACTGAACTCATGAGAGGCGTGCACATCTTGTATGCGAATAGACGAGCATTAAAGACGAAGGGCAATCTTAATTAAAATAATACAGTCTAGGAACCATTCCAAATTGCTAAACTGTGTATCGAGTTGCCATCGACATGCTGTCCGGATGTCAGGGAGTATGACTCCTCATTGTTACGATAATGTTCGTTATCTCAAAAACCTAACTACATGAATCCCTGACTTCAAATTACACCAACATGCCTCCGAAAACCCCCTGGGGGTGAGTGCCAACTCAAACATCACCCCACAAGGTCTTAAGTCCAATTTTTACCAAACTCTCGACCATCTGTCCCATTTCTACATTCTACGGTCTATGATTGTCACCCTAGGAACCGGGCTTTAAAGGAAGCATTAACTGCCCAGTCGGAGTGTCTAAGATGGTTAAAAGGTGTCTTAGGATGAGATGCAATATAAAAGGAAGGAACCAAAGGAAATCGAAGTCATTTAGTGCAAAACGGAGCAAATTAGGGGAAAGCAGGGTGAACTGTCGAGCGTACCACGGTTAACCGTGAGGCCTCCACAGCTAGTCATGAGTCACTTAGGGCTAGCTGGATAGGCCATTTCCGGTCACGGGATTGTTTTAGAACACGTTCTGGGGGTTCACCTGCTTGGGCCAGTTTTTGGACTTCTTTTTGGGCAAATTGTTACGGGAATTCCTGGCTCGGTTTCTAGCATCCTAAACTCAATTGATTAGTCCCATTTAATCGTTAAATATGTAATATTAAGCACTAAACCATTGATCTAGGCACGAGGAACATTAAATAGAGTAGAACTTGGAATGCAAGGAATCAAGGCATGCATGCGTTAAAATTCCAATTAAACGCTTGCCTCGGGTTTCTAAGCTTCCAAAAACACTTCCGAGATCCTTCAAAGCTGCTGGAACTCCCTAGAACCAAAACCCCCACAAATTAGCTACTAAATCACCCAAAAATGGAAAACAAGGAATGATAAGACGAAACGACTCGCATATGGAGACTTGGTGTCTCAAAGGTATGCTAATTTGAAATATGGAGAAGGAAAAGGAGTTGCCTTCCTGCAAGTTCCCAAATTGAGTTGATTTTGATAGTGGAAGCGTGGGTTTCGTTGAAAATGGGGTCTAAGTGAAGAGGGAGATCAAGAGGAGTGTGATGGTGGCCTTCATTTTTGCAACGGCAACTCGGATCCAAGGTATCCGGCGCAAGGAAGTGGGGAGGAGACGAAGAAAGGGCTGCTGCTAGTTGGGATTGGTGGGGAGGAGAAATGAGAAGTAAGATAGGTGGCGGGCTCGTGAGTAATATGAGATGGAAAGTAGGGCCCACTGTTTAAGTCAAAAGGTGGGCTAATAACTTGAGATGTAGGCTTCGGATGAGTTTGATGCAGAAAGGAAAAGTTCATGAAATTAAATCTTTCTAACAAACACGGATGACAAATTTCGAGGACTTTGGAGTTTTGACTCAACGCTTACAAAATTGACGACGATGCCCCTACTCATGAAGGAATTGTGGAATGATGGGTTTTGGGGCTCCGAATGCCTACAAGTTGAACTCGGAAATTCAAAAGGATGTCCTCTATCTAATAGGCTCAAGAACGTAATTTTCAGAATTTGCGAATAACCCCTTAAGTTTCCCGAAAACTACAAATAAGACCTTATAAGCGTCAAACTAGGTTCAAAGGCTCTCAAAACTTCCCAAAGCTAATCAAAATCTATTCTAACCCTCAAACTAAAGCGATTAGCCTCTAATCCCACTTAGTGAGGTAACAATGCAATTAACTAGCGCTAATAAAAAAAAATATTGGTCGGGGACTTACAGTGATCAATGAATGGCTGCTTTTGTAATGACCCGAGCCCACTATCTACATGATATTGTCCACTTTGAGTGAAGCCTCATGGCTTTAAAAATGAGTCATGTGGGGTTAAGGCCAGGTCGCACAGATATACCCAGGGTCAAGACTTGGACGTTTCCAATGTGGGACTTGGACAAGGGCTCACGGTGCTAACCAAAACACTCCACCCTTCCCCTAGGCAGATCACACATCTTGGCTCACAGGATCACTTACCCTGGTATTGCCTCAACGGAGTGCTCCTAGACTGGGTTCTCACACTCCCCCACGAGAAACAGAGCCTACCTCAGCTCTGATTATGATGCCATTTTGTAACGACTCATGCCCACTATCTGTCAATCCAGCCCATCTACGCAGGGCTAATGACTGTATCATTAGTTAGCTATAATTTAGGAATTAGTATAGTCATAATACATGTACACTTTCTGTATTTAGTAGCTATAACTTAGGATCTTAATTGTATTATGATACTAATAATAGGGTCATCAACCCTTATATAATGAGAATGAATCAAACCTAAGGGGTACATGTTTTCCACCAATTACTTCATTTTTTCCATGCGTCTATTATTGACATGGTATCAGAGCACATGGTCGTTTGTAACTTTCTGCCCTAGATTTTTCTCATGACATAGAGGTCGATAGATCTCTCCTCTTCATCTTCCAGCCTGGGAAGCCCCTGATCCAGTCTGGGAGGATATTCTCTACAGAACAAGACCTAATCTCACTTTGATCAACTACGGCCCACCTGTGATCTTCATCGTTGCACCAACCAGAAGCTGCAAGCATGGTCGACTACCCCGTGCCATCTTTCTGGTGATTTTTCCAGATTTTTTTGCTCGTCAGAGGTAGGCAATCTGCTATTTTTTAGGGATTTTCAATTTTGTCCAAGAGATTCAATCTTAGTTGTCTAGAATCTTGGATCTTGATTCCTTTTTAGGAATTAGGAGTACCACTTCCATCAGTTGTGGAAATTACCACTCCTTTCATCCCTTAGCACTGATCTGTCCAAAGATCATCTAGTGGGGCCCACGTGGAGGATCTTCCACTGACGATTGGGTCGTCTGGGTGTTTTTGCTGCTGCTGCTGCCAACTTGTGGTGTTTTGGGCTGTTGCTGCTTCTGAAGTAGACTTTCTGCATTCATATTTGTGGATTTGTATCCAATCCAATACAATACAACTCTGATCACTCAAATTTGTGGCCATTGCCTTGCCCAGATTTGTGAATTTATCCATTACATTTCATCTTTGGACTGCTGGTATTCTTCTTGAATACTCAGAAGCTGAGTATTCAAGAAAGAATACATATTAGTGGGGCACACATACTGATTACAATTCTACAATCTGTTGCGTCTTGGGACTGTCTATTGCATTCTTTTTCTAGCTTTCCTATTGTTGCTATGGAGAAATATGAAATCACCCTGATTCGGTTTGACGATAAAAATTATACCTCATGGGCCTTTCAATTTCAAATCTACTTAAAAGGGAAAGAACTATGGGGCTACATGGATGGTTCTGAACCTAAACTGGAGGACGATGACAAGAAGATATCAGCCTGGAAAAGTAAGGATGTTAAAATCAAAACTTGGTTACTAGGCTCTGTTGAACCCCATTTTATTCTCAACCTGAAACCTTGCAAATTTGCCCGTGAGATGTGGGATTATCTTGAAAAAAATAATCAACAAGGTAATGCTGCTCGACAATTTCACTTGTAGCTAGACATCTCCCAATTTTCTCAAGGCACCGTGTCTATACAGGAATATTACAATGGGTTTCGACGATTGTGGTCTGAATATGATGAGATCAAGTTTGCAATTGTGATTGAAGCACTTCTACTAGAATTACTTCCCTTACTGCAAAATAGCCATCGGGACTAGTTTCTCATAAAACTTCCGTTCGGAGTTTGAGACCGTCAGATCAAACTTAATGAGCCGGGCTACTCTTCCGAGTTTAGATGATTGTCTTTAGGAACTTCTGAGGGAGGTACGTCTTGTTACCAAAACGACTCTGGAACAACAGAGATCTACTGAGACTCCACTTGCTTATGCCACTACAACCAAACCACCTTCTCGAGACATCAGTAAAGTTTAGTTCTATAACTATAAGAAATATGGTCATTATGCAAATCAATGCAAGGCTAAAATATGCAAATATTGTAAGGCAATTGGTCACCTTATTGAAGAATGTCGGAAAAAGGCTCGAACTTCTACTTCCTGCAACTATGCGCTGTTAGTCCTTGGTACTTACACAGTACAGTCTGCTCTTAGTGCTTATACAGTGACTTCTCAACCATATGCACCCTTTAACTTCGGTGGTTCCCTACAGTTTGATTCTTCTTTTTCACAGCCTGGTTCCTCATCCCAATCTGCGTCCCCAGTTCTTCTCACACCTGATATGGTAAATCAAATGATTATCAATGCCTTGGCATCAATGAACATCTTAGGTATTGATTCGTCTTTTTTTCATACGTGGTACTTAGATTCTGGCGCAAGTAACCATATGACATCTTCAACCAAAACATTACAACATGTTCCTTACACTGGTAATCGTACGGTTCAATATGCCAATGGAGACCATCTTCCGATCACCTCTGTTGGTGATACCCCGGCCCATTACCATTAACCAATGTTTTAGTGTCTCATCATCTTGCTACCAATTTAGTTTCTATGGGTCAACTTGTTGAGGATAATTACAAAGTCTCTCTTTTTCTGGTTATGCTGTGCAGGACCGAGAGTTGGGGGAGGTGATCGCGAGGCGGCCTAAGCGTGGCAGACTTTTTTCCCTACCAGTGTCTACATTTTTTCAGAATAAATCTTTACACCAGTTGTTTTTTTTTTTCAATAGAATTGGTCATCCGAATGCTTCTACGATGTCTACTTTATTTAAATCTGGATTATTAAATAAAACTATTGATTATGTTTCTTTTGAATGTGATGCTTGTAAATAAGGAAAAAGTAAAACTTTACCTTTTCCTCATTCACCCACACGGAACAAGGAAAAAGTAAAACTTTACCTTTTCCTCATTCCACCACACGGAGCACTGAATGTTTTGACTTAATTCACAGTGATGTTTGGGGCATTGCTCCTCACCTTTCCAATGGCCATGTCAAGTACTTTGTTACATTCATCGATGATGACTACAGCAGGTTTACTTGGGTTTATCTATTGCATTATAAGTCTGATGTTTTTACATCATTTCAATTTTTTCTTAGCTATGTTGAAACCCAATTTTCAAAATTCATTAAAAGTTTGCGCTCAGATTCAAGGGGGGAGTATGTTTCCAATAATTTTCAATCTTTCCTAAAGACTCAAGAAATCATTTCTTAATGTACCTGTCTGTATACACCGTAACAAAATGGAGTCACGGAACGGAAAAACATGCATCTCTTTGATGTAACTAGAACCCTACTAATTGAATCATCAGTTCCTGCTCGTTTTTGGGCAGAAGCTCTCACCACTGCAGTACATCTAATAAACCGTCTTCCATCACCTTCCATTGCACAATTAACACCGTATTTTAAACTTTTTGGGCATCATCCTGTGTTTGATCATCTACATATCTTTGGCTGTGTTTGCTTCGCTCATCTACACCCCATAGAACGAACAAAATTAACCTCACAATCTCGCCTGTATGTAATAAAAAAGCTTTTGTTTGTTATGATCTCATTAGTCGTCGCATCAGGGTTTCTCGCAACGCAATGTTATTTTCTTTGAAAATCAGTATTTTTTCCAAACTCACTTGGATTGTCCTCATCCATCTTCTCCTGCTCTCTTACCGGGTTTTTCAAATAAACCAACTATTACCAGGTTTCATGCTGACTTTGTTTATCATTGTCGGGAAAAACCTACAACTGCAGATGCCCGTCTTCCTGATCCTCCGCCGACAATTGGTTACACAACTCCTCATATGCTGCATCGATCCTTCAGAATTTCTAGACCACCTGAGCGGTATGGATTCACCCACACTTCCTTGATGACAACTCTTTCCTCTGTTTTTATACTAAGTTCTTATTTGCATGTAGTACAACATGATAGTTGGAACTAGGCTATGAAGGCTGAATTAGATGGATTAGATTAGAATCACACATGGGACATTGTGGATTGTACTTCAGTAGTTAAACCGATCGGTTGCAAATGGATCATCTCCATCAAACTTAAATCCGTAGGCTCTTTGGAAAGACACAAAGTTAGACTTGTGACACTTGGAAAGAGGCAAGAATATGGCATTCACTACGAGGAGAGGTTTGCACCTGTGGCAAAAATGACATCTGTTTAGTTACTTCTCGCCATTGCTGCCTCTAAATCTTAGCCATTATACCAAATGGATGTCAAAAATGCCTTTCTCCATGGGGATTTGAAAGAAGAGGTCTATACGAGGATACTGTAGGGCGTCACCTCTCCATCTAAAAGATCTGTTTGTTGCCTCTGGAAATCTCTTTATGGTCTAAAGCAAGCTCCTCGGGCATTGTTCGAGACTTTTAGGGAGCACTTATGCACGAGTGACTTTACTCAAAGCCCTTACGATCCATCTCTGTTCATACACACAACATCTATTGGTATTACTGTTCTCCTTGTGTGTGTTGACGATATTATTTTCATTGGCACTGATGATAGTATGATCAAGTCTATCCAAGCTTCTCTCCAGGATTATTTCCATACGAAGGATTTGGGCCCTTTACATTATTTTTTGGGCTTAGAATTGCATCAAACTTCCAAAGGCCTATTTCTTAATCAACACAAATGCACATCAGATCTTATTGAGCTTGCTAATCTGCATGAATCTTCGCCAGTTGATACACTTGTAGAGGTCAACCTCAAGTTGAGTAAAGATGATGGCGATCTTCTTCCTAATCCACATACCTACAGGCGCCTGGTGGGCAGCCTTGTCTATCTCACCATCACTTGACCAGACATATCTTATGCTGTCAATCTTGTGAGCCAATTCATGACATCTCCTAGATACCTTCATCTGACTGCTGTTAAGCACATTATCCGATATTTGTTGGGCATTGTCACTCGTGGTTTATATTATCCTAAGAATAATCATCTTTAGCTGACTGCTGTCAGGATACTCGTCGGTCTACTACTTGCTGGTGCATGTATCTTGGCAATTCTCTAATTTCTTGGAAATGCAAGAAACAAGAGCGTGTTTCTAGATCTTCTACAGAGGCTGAATATAGGGCAATGTATTCCGCCTGTTCTGAAATCTTATGGTTACGGGGACTTCTTTCGGAACTCGGATTTGCTCAAACATCTCCTACTTCCTTGCATGCGGATAATACTGGGGCTATCAGGATCACTGAAAATCTCATCTTTCATGAATGCACCAAACATATTGAAGTGGACTGCCAATTTATTTGGGATGAATTGAAGCTTGATGTCATTTCTTTACCTCATGTCCTTACTGAATTTCAGTTTGCTGATATCTTCAACAAAAGACATCCTCGGCCTTCACATCAGTTTCTGGTTTCCAATTTGCTGCTTTATGACTCATCCGCCTCAATTTGGGGGGGGGGGGATGCGCACCAAGCAACCTAGAAATAAGCTACTAGTATGCACACAATACACAATTAAAACTCGCAAGCGCACAAGATCACTATGTAGTGTAGTGAATTGTAAGTACGAGGTCGATCCCACGAAGACTTGTGATAAAACAATGTCAAAAACAACTAAAAATCAAAATATTAAAAGAAACAATTGAATGATAAAAGGTTGAATTAAACTACTAAAAACAGTAAATTAAACTATCAAAAGCTAAATAGAAATTAATCTAAAACACACAACTAGTATTAGAATTGAAAAAACAGTAATAATGAATGAACTAGGGTTTCATCTACTCCCCTAACCAATCCTATGCATGTCCCTTATTATCTTTTTTTATCAAAAATCAAATTTTATTAGTGACATTTATCAACCTAGACCATGGCATATGTGTCTATATTATTATTCCCCTAAACTTAATTCATGAGTGGCATACTACATGAATTGTTCATTATGATGCAAAAACTAAGCATGGCATATGTCCTAGTCAAAACAAACATAATGCATAAAACAATGGGAAAGATAAATGCATGAGTCTAAGCATGGCATTTACTTAGATTATTCATGGTTCTAAACCCTAGATGCTTATCATCAAGATCAATCAAAATTAAGTTAGCTACTCTTAAAATTAATTGAACATCACATGGTTGGCACGGCATATGCACAACTCATCAATTAGAAACATGGTTTAGAATCTCAACTAAGAAAATTGAAATCTGAATTAAAAGACGCCAAAAGAGACTACATAGAACTAGGCTAGGGTTTCAATTACACCCTAGCCCTAAAAAGTTTAGCTACTCATGTCTTTAATGAAAAATAACATAGAAAAAAGGTTCATAAGAAGAAAACTAGAAGATGATGAAGTTGTAGTGGATGGCCAGCAGCTTGTTCCCCCTTTTCTCCTCCGAAAACTCTCCAAAAGATGCTCCAAAGGTGCTCCCAATAGTGCTGTACGGCTGCTAGGGTTTGTGGATGATGATAGCTGATTTGTGGATGGTTTGTGTGGTGTTTCATGGCTGGTTATATGGCTGGACGTGTACTGTTCATATGCTATTTATAAGTCTTGAAAACAGCCCTCTTAATACTTAGTTCCCTTGTAGAAATAGGTCTCCAACTTTCTTTAAAATTCTGCTTCCTAATTAGATTGAATTAGGAGTCTTTTTTTTTGTTTGTATCTTCTAGAAAGTTCCTCACATGTGGCCCACATATCTGAATTTTGATTGCTAAGAATTAAATCTGAACTTTTGACATAAAAGTGGGCCCTATTTGGTGCGTGTACAATGAGTGTGGGACCCCTCTTTTAGGACTTCTATCTTGGCTTGAACTCTTGCTCCAAACTTTCCTTCTTTTTCTCCATTCTTGAACTCCTCTTTTAACTTGAATAGGACTTCCTAAATTCTGAAATTCTTCTCTTTGTAATAGATGTGGACCCACCATGGGCCTACTTGATGATTCACACCCATCTCTTCATTAATTACTCTCTTATTGCTCCTTTTTACCTTTGCATAAAAATTAACAAAAACTATGTAAAATCAAATAAAATCACTCTAACTAGCACAAGATGAATCAAATATTAGGGCTTAGATTGCAAACAATTAAGCACTTATCCGGGGGGGGGGTGTTGGTTTGCTGTATCATTAGTTAGCTATAATTTAGGAATTAGTATAGTCATAATACATGTACACTTTCTATATTAACTAGCTATAACTTAGGATCTTAATTGTATTAGGACACTAATAATAGGGTCATCAACCTTTATATAATGAGAATGAATCAACCCTAAGGGGTACACATTTTCAACCAAATACTTCATTCTTTTCATGCGTCTATTATTGACACTGTCCACATGATATTCGCTGCTACCACTGAAGTCTCATGGCTTTAAAACACGTCACATCGGGTTAAGGCCAGGTTGTACAGATACACCCAAGGTCTAGACTAGGATATTTCCGATGTGGGACTTGGACAAGGCCTCACAATGCTAACCGAAGCAATGCACCCGTCCCTTGGTCAAATCGTGCTGTTGGCTCACATGATCAATTGACCTGGCCTTGCCTCAATGGAGTGCTCCTAGGCTGAGGTCTCACAACTTTTGATACTTTGCATTCAGTATGTTACAGCGGTCTTGGAGTGATCTATTTTCCTGGAGAGAGAGAGAGAGAGAGAGAGAGAGAGAGAGAGATTTATATTATTTATTTTTCTACTGTCCTAAAGCTGGATGATACATATATAGATCATACCCAACGTCCCGTATGCTTGATGAAGGTGGTTACAACTTATTCCTTGAATGATTTGCAACCTGATCCTCATACTTTTGTTAGCACATCTACTCTATCATGCAAGCGCTTCTCAAACCGCATGACAATTTGTCTCTATAATCTTGTTTTGTCCACTCACGATAAATTGGATAAGTTAAAGTGTGAATGCCACTATATTGATACATGAAGCTTTATTGAAGAAGATAATATTCCTTTTAATTCTATTAATAAGTTGTTTAGCCGCAGCAAGTCAAACTCTCCGTGAGCCACTGGATGGTATTCAGCCTTAGCGCTTGATCTAACATCATGTTTTTCAGTTTTATTAACAAAATTAGTACCAACTAGTGGGCAATAACCTATGCTCAATCTCCTATCATCATGCGATCTATCCAAATTTGCAAACCTGCTAATTTCAACATCAAGGTGTCAAATGATTAGCATATTAAACACCTCATCCACATGACTTGATGTAACATGTTCTTCACTTTTAGTTACTAAATTACTACCTACTAGTGAGCAATAACCTGTAGTCAATCTCCTATTATCATGTGATCTAGAAAATAGCCAATTTGCATACCTAAAAATTTCAACATCAAGATGACCATGATTAACATATTAAACAGCTTGTCCATATGAATTTTGGGTATTCAAGCAATTGGTATGCTACATTAATATAACTAGTTTGGGATGCATGCCTAAAATCACAGACAATTAATTACACTAATTTATTATGCAATGTCCAACCTAGTTATCATCAAATAACGAAACCTTTATACCAATTTTGATAGAGGCCAAGATGTAAAGACCCGGGCCCACTATCCACATGATATTGTCTGCTTTGACCAAAGCCTCGCAGCTTTGAAATGCGTCATGTGAGGTTAAGGCCAAGTTGCACATACATGCCCAGGGTCGGGACTTGGATGTTTTTTATGCGGGACTTATGCACCACTGCAAACCCAATCCTTAAGAGTTTCCCCCACACTATCTATCTCTAGGCAGATGCTCGCTGAACCTAAATCCTTTCGACAGGGGGGCCATAGGAGTGACAAATTCCCCCACTGGGAAACAAAGCAGCCCTTAGCTTTGATACCATTATGTAACGATCCGATACCACTATCCACATGATATTGTCCGTTTTGACTGAATCCTCACGGCTTTAAAACACATAATGTCGGGTTAAGGCCAGGTCGCACATATATGCCCCAGGTCAGGACTTGGATGTTTCCGATGTGGGATTTATGCACAGCTGCAAGCCCAATCCTTAAGAGTTTCCCCTGCCCTCTCTTTAGGTGCATGCTCGCCGGACACAGCACCCTTCAACAAGGGGGCCACAGCGTGACTAAAGATATGATAAAAGGTTTCCATTGTCAAGACAAAGCCGATGATTCTGGTCAATGGATTATCGATCGGCTTGGAGCTCAATTGCCTAATATCATGGAGTTGATCCAACACATATTTCTTCTTAGATATAAATATACCTCTATGCTTTGGCCATTTCAATCCCCACAATTTTTTTTATAGTGATTCTTGATCCCTAATTTCAAATTCCTTAAGAATTCTTGCAAGCATTTTTCTTTAGTAGGATATTACAAATCAATCCTACAATCCAATTGAATTCTTTCCTTTATCAATCTCAATGTGCTTGGTGTTAAGCGAGTTGATCTTGTGATTTCTAGGACTTTTTCTTTAGAGGTCAGGAAAAAAAAAAAAAAAAACCCTAGAAGTATGGAAAGAGAAGAAATGGAGAAAGAGGTAAATTGATTCAAACGAATAATACGAATGTGTTCCTTAAGGCTTTGTTAAACCTCCAATTTATAGTTTTCTATATTTTTTGTTGTTAAAGAAAAACCCATCCTAGTGTTTTGATTATTTACACATGAATCCTAAGATTCACTTATAAATGAAATTAAGTGTACAGATACGAATCACTGTTATACAATGGTTTATTTGATGGAAAGCACGTTGGTTAGACAAACCAACCTAAATCTGTTTGTACTCTAGTCTAGTGACACAGTCAATATAACTGTAGGGGTTACTAACCCAACTGTACCTCATTTACTATAAATAGTGTAATTGTGGTGTGAGAAGAACCACAGAATTTTCTCAAAAAACTCTATGAGTTTACTGTGGAGACACTTGATTGTCGACTTTCCATATCATCATTTAATTTCTACTTTGTGCTATTTGATTAGTATAAAACCATTTATACATTTAAGATTACAATGGTCGCTGCAAACTTTGGTTCTAAACTTAAATAAATCAATTATTTCACCAGTAACTGATTTGGATTTCTTATGCAATTTCTTATGAATTTCTGTGATTTTCTAGCCTAAACTCAACTAGGTCCTATTGCAGTATTGTCCTTAAATAATTGGCTTCTCCAAATTGTATATATCAGAAAAATATCTGTGTACTTTTCTGGTCTTTGTGCCTTTCTGAGTTAATTTTATGTGTTTCATTTCACCATGGATTACTACTTGGACTATTTCATTCTATTGAAATGTGGAGATATTTCACTTATGGGTCTTTTTACTGTTGAGTGGATATGATTTTATTTATCATTGTTTAATTTAATCAGGTGAATGATGATAAAAGTACTGCTCCTAAAGTTGTTTTGGCACTTGAATATAAGAAAATTCCAGAACTTGATGAGGAACATCCCTCGTCACCACCATTTCCTGAACCAACTAAAGTGGAAATGATTTACTCAGAGACTCCTGTCTCAGAACCTCCTGATTTGTTGGTAATATTTAGCCCATATTTCTACCTTGTATCATCTTGAACCTTCAGGGTTTACAGGTTGAAGGCTTTTGTACTGCTCATGATGTTTTCAGGGATTAAATGATTCCAACCAAGTTGCGTCAGAGCTAGATGAGAAAACTTCCATGGCTCTCGCCATTATTCCAGCTGGTAATTTGCTTACAGTATGTAGGTAGTTCACTGAGAGTTGTGCACTGAGTTCCTCAATTTTTTTTTTCTTCTTCTTGGTTTTTTTTTTTTTTTTTTTTTTTTTTTTTTTTTTTTTTTTTGCTGGTGTACAGACAATCCCTCAACTGGTGTACCTTCTGTTGGTCCCAATATGTCAACTACGACCACAGGCTGGGAGTTGGCACTTGTGACTGCCCCAAGCTCAAATGAAGGTGCTACGGCTGTGAGCAAGTTGGTATGTTCTTTCTTGTATTATTATTATTCTTATTATTATTATTATTTTGCTAGGCCTTTCTTGTATTCTTTTTTTGGTTCTCTGTCTAATCAGAAATTCTTACGTTCAACACCTTTGTTTTTCCCAGATCTGGCACTTTGTATTTTAGACTTTGCACTACTGCAGATTTGATTGGACATCGATTTGCAGTAATTAAAGATGAAATCTTATTTCTAATTTTGACCATTAATACTGAAACTGTCATTTGATTTGAACTATAAAATATCTCTTCCTCACTGACAAATTGATGCTTTACTCTACATCATTTTGAGGAGATTATAAGAGATACATGAGACACTGAATAATGTAAACCTGAGGAGCATAATAATGTAACTTCGAGAATATTTTATGTACTCTAGAGGTATCATATTGTAACTCTGACACAGCACAAGTAGGGAGAAATAGGCAACAAACTATTCTCTAAGACAAAGGCTTAGGGATAGTGATCCATGGGATTGAAAACGTCTTAATCTCACACCATAGACACACAACCAAGAGAAAACAACTCAAGGGAGAAACTTTATTAATCAATGAGCCTATCGAATGAGAGAAATCACATCTCTTTACGAAGACTCTAACCCTAATCTATTATTGGAAACAAATGTAATTAAAATCAAATTCTAAATCCTAATATTAATCAAATATGTATCCCTAAATTTTAGCTACTCATTATTTAAATAAATGGAAAAACAGGAAGAATCCTATGCTTGCATGATCCTGAGATTTTAATCTCTTTAATGGGCTTCAGTGGGCTTGAGCCTCCTGCTGAAGCTCTTGGGCCATGGGCTGGGCCCAATGGTTGGCTGACCAAGGGTCTAACCTGTATTTGTTCTCCGTCTCTTGGAGAGAACTCGACCTTGATTTTGGTAAATGTCCTCCTGTGTCGAAAATCAAGCGTACAACTTTCCGATGCTCTTGATCTTTATTCTCTTTGCATGGGTTGAAAGCTTCATTTGATCTTTTCCTTTTGCGGTTTTGCTTCTTTTGATGGTCCGAATTTGCTTGAAAGCGCGATCAAACATTTAGATACTTTAGTTGTAGAATTTGCATCATCAGATCATAATCTTTAGGTTCCCATCGTCGATTCCCGAAGATAAAACCAATGTGGGGAATTTTAACGACTTCATCTTGCTTCTCAATATCAACTTTGATATTTTCTCTCATGGTTGGTAGGTAGCTCTTTTTGTGTAATAATGACATATATTTCTTCTATTTGCTCTTTCTTTAGTTCTTCAACTGTAGGTGATGACGTAGACATAGATTTTGTCAGTTGCAATGGAACGAGGGAAACCCATCGTCCTTTCCACAAGAACGTTATATGCTCTTCTCTTTGTTGTTGCACACCTTTTGATCATAAATCCATGGTCGTCCAAGAAGAATATGAGTGATATTCATAGGAATCACATCACACTAAATATTGTCCTCATAACCACCAATCTTAAATGATACAAGACATCTATGAGTCACGGCCACATGAATGATAGAACCAATAGACCATGTGACTTTGTAAGGGGTAGGTAGCTTTGTTGTTGGCCAATAAAGTTTCTCAATAACTTCTTTTGCAATGAAGTTTATTGCAGTACCATTGTCACTAACCAAATTAACTAACCCGTCCCCACACTTAACCCATGTTAGAAACATCTTTGTATCTCTCCATTCCTTTTCCTTCTTGTTAGTGGTTAGAAATCGATGAATGACGAGAGTTGTATCATCTTCTTCGGCAAAATGTGATTCAGCGATATAAGCTTTTTGTTTAAATTCCCCATTGTTAGAGGGTCTCCCAATGGGCTTCAAATTGACTTTCACCGGCAAAGAGAATGGATCTCTTCCATGTACATATCTGTCCTCCATTAACAATTTCATTTCCTTCCATGTGGATGCTAATACAACTAACATTATACTTCTTTCCACCATGCTTCACATCTCCTCGAAGTTCTCTTTCTGCATAATCCTTAAATGAATGACCTTTTAATCTACGCCATTGAAATTCTCTTAGTACTTTCATCCAATTAAGAAGACATTTGGATCTCTATTTCCATAAAAATATGGAACTTCTGGAACTTTTCAATGAAACATGTTTGAGATTATACCTTGATGATCAATGATTAGTGATTGAAAACATAGATCTTTTGATGCATTGATAATGCTGACCTGGCAGAGCATGTACATCTCCCAGTTGTGTCAAGTTTGGTTCACTGGGTTTGTCCTGCCAACAAGGTAGGGGTAGAGTGCGGGTCTTCTAGATCCAACCTGTGTGTTGCAGTTTCTAGGATCCTTTTTTTTTTTCCTTTCCTTTCCTAGTTCAGGTCTAACATGAACTCTAGCCCAAAATGTGGGCTCAACACTTATCCTGGTCTCTCTCTTGTTGTTCGCGCCCGAAGGAGGAACAAAAGTGTGTGAAACCCCTTCATTTTTGGTTGTTGAAGCCCTATTGCTTGTTGAATGGAGAGAGAAAGAGCTCAAGTTCAACGATGAAGGCGATGATGGTGACAATGTTGGTGATGGAGAGGAGAGTGCTTTGAGATAGTGCAGCTCTGAGATAGTGCAGTGTTGTGGGAAGAGTGTTGTATCACAATATTTATCCGTGCGTGCTAGCAGTTGGAGTCTTGAAGTCGGGTAGGTCATTGCTCTTTTTCTTATTCTTTTTCTTCTTCTTTTCTTTCACTTTCTTCTTCTACTCTATTCTCCATCCCCCTTTTTTTCACTTGAATGCAGATTGGGAGTTCCGGCTTGGGATTTGAGTTTGTCGTTGAATGGGTTGGGTATTGGGCTGAGGGTTTTGGTTTGGCAAGAGAGGGATGGTCTCAGCTTGAGTTTAGGGTTTTGGCGAGGGTGGGGCCTTTGATGGGATGAGGCTTCGAACAAAGGATGAAGTTTGGGGCTTTCAGGTGGTGAATATGCTCTTGATTGTTTTCGATTGGTTTTGCCAAGTTTGGACAGAATATTGGGGATTTAGGGGTTTTGGCTTACCATTGAGTTAGGAATGGGGAATCTGGTTTTGATTTAGTGGGAGGATTTGGGAGTTTGATAGAAGATTTGAGATTAGGGTTGGGATTTGTTCTCGATTGGCTAGGGAATTTGGGAAAATTGAGTTTGCGGGGTTTGGATTTCAAATTTGAGAGGGTTTCGGTTTTGTTCGATTCTGTTGGGAAGAAGGGTTTTGGTGATGGGTGGGTTGGGTTCTGTCGGGGTCTTGGTAGGTAGTGAATTTGGGGTTTGAAAGTTTCAGTTCGGTTGGATTTGAAAGGATGTGTTTTTTTGTTTTTTTTTTTTTTAATTTTATTTTTAATGGGATTTGGTTTGGATTTAAGAAGGGATGGATGATTTGGTTGAGGATGAGATGATGGAAAGGATGTATGGATTGGGTTGAGGATGGTGGTGGTTCGGCTAGGGTGGTGAGGGTTTCTATGAACAGTGGTGTTGGGTCTTATGGAGGGCAAGGTTTGGTTATGGTCTAGTAATGAAAGGGATGATGATGAATGGGGTTAAAGATGATGATGATGAATTGAAAGAGAATCAAATAAGGGGATGAATTCCCGGCTTACCTCGATCGGCATTCGGAAAAATGATCAGAGAGATGAATCTTTGCTCTGAGACCAATTGACGCAGCACACGTAGGGAAGAATAGCCAACAGACTATTCTTCAAGCCAAAGCGTTAGGGATAGGGATCCATGGGATAAAAAAAGGTCTTAATCTCACAGTCACGCCACAGACACACAACCAAGATAACACAGCTCAATGGAGAAGTTTTATTAATCAATCAACGTATCTAGTGAGAAGGATTACATCTCTATAAAGACTTTAACCCTAATCTATTCTTGGAAACAATTCTAATTAAAACCAGATTCTAAATCCTAATACTAACTTTCCAATAAAATCAAATTCTATGCTTGCATGATCCTGAGATTTAATCTCTTTAGTGGGCTTCAGCGGGCTTTGGCCTCCTGCTGGAGCCTATGGGCTAGGCCCTATGGTTGGCCGACCTTGGGTCTGGCCTGCATCAAACTCTTACCTGTAGCCTATGCTGCACGGATACTTCAAATTGGGCAACATATTGTGTCGTATCGTATATGATACTTCACTTTTTATGCGTAAAATCCATGTCCCTACTGTTTCCATGGCGTGCCCTTGCCATGTCCATGCCATATCTAGGCATCATAGCCCTTAGCAGGTTAGAATAAAAAAAAATAAAAAAAATCCGTAGAATTAGGAGATGAAAGAGGAAGATTTTTCTTAATTCACTTTTCCACCTTGTGGGAACTTGTGACATTCTCAATATATAGGCTATGGTATTTTCCATATTTACAAAATTACCTCACACAATAGAGATGATTACATGCTTTTCCTTTTTATTACTTTGTAACACTCTCCTTCAAGCTGGAGGATAGATATCTCCCAAGCCTAGCTTGTGGAATGCATAACATAACTTTCCTCTTGAAATAGCTTTGGTGAGAAAATCACTTAATTGTTCATCTGTGTGAATGTGCTTCAGTATTATATCCTTGCTTTCAAGTTTTTATCTGACAAAGTGGAAGTCAATTGCAAAGTGTTTTGTACCTTCATTGTTTACTGGATTTATAGCAATCTGCCTTGTTAAGTGCTATCTGAATCTAATGCCATGGGACATTTATATATGAATCCAAGCTCGTATTGTAAAATTTGTAGCCACATAAATTCACATGTTCCAAGTGTCATTCCTCGATATTCTACTTCCGCACTGGATTTGGGTTTCACAGGTTTTTTTTTTTTTTTCGCGCTATTTCATGATACTAGATTTCCGCCGACTATGGTGCAATAGCAAGTTGTAGATCTTCCATCAGTCTTTGAGCCTGGCCAATCTGCACCTGTATATGTGTAACGCCCCACCCTTACACCAATGCATGATATTGTCCGCTTTGGCCCACCGGCCTCACGGTTTTGCTTCTGATGGGTCACGCCCCACCCCTACACGCATGCATGATATTGTCCGCTTTGGCCCACGGCCCTCACGGTTTTGCTTCTGATGGGCCTCAACCCATCAAAAGGCCTCATGCAAGGTAATGGTGTAAGCTCTACATATAACCCCATTCACTTTCCTCTCTATAGTCGATGTGGGAGTCCGGGCTGTCACAATCCACCCCCCTTAAAGGCTGCACGTCCCTGTGCAGTAGCCTGCCAATCTCGGTAGCCTGTCAGCCCTCTTGGCCCGCCCACATGGAGACCCGCCCACTTACACCAGACCACGGCAGGGGACCCACACTCGAACTAGTCGAGAGTCGGCTCTGATACCATTCCATGCATGATATTGTCCGCTTTGGCCCACGGGCTTCATGGTTTTGCTTCTGATGGGCCTCAACCCATCAAAAGGCCTCATGCAAGGTAAGTGTGTAAGCTCTACATATAACCCCATTCACTTTCCTCTCTATAGTCGATGTGGGACTCCGGGGCGTCACAATATGCCTCTGCCATCAAATGTCTGTTTCAAGAGTACAAAATCCCTTGTCCTGGTGACCTTTTGAAATATTTTAGAATCTTGTATTCTGCATTTAGAAGTCCTGATTCTTAAGGCCTGCATAAACTGGCTAACAAGACTAACAACATAAGCTACATCTGGACGAGTTATGGTTAAGTACAATAATCATCCAACCAATCTTTGATAGTCTGATATCATGAAGTAACGCTGTGCTATCAGTACTAATTCCATGATCCTGTTTGATCGGTGTTTCCACAGTCTTTGCCCCTAACGTTCCATATCCTTCCATTAAATCAAGAGTATAGTTTTTCTGGTATAAAATAATTCCCTGCCCTTGGAAATTCAATTCCAAGAAATTATCTCAATTCACTAAGATCTTTGATTTCAAATTCATCTCTTTATCAAACACTAGTTGGAAGCCTCACTATCTCAACATGAATGACTCGCCATAATATTCCAATTCGTTTATATTGTTACCCAATTTATCCATGACCCATGTCATCTCCATGTGCCAGCTGTCCGTCGCATTATCTTTACTAGTTGAGTACACCATTTAGTGCGTTTTCCCCCTTTCCACATCTCTCTCTCTCTCTCTCTCTCTCTCTCTCTCTCTCATTGACTTATGCTAAAATGCTCAGCGTTCAATAACAAGCTGGTGTGCCTTTCTTGATGAATCTTTAGTCTCGTGGAAATGCAAGAAGCAAGATTGTGTCTCCAAATCGTCTACCAATGCTGAATATCATGCCACGTTTTCTGCTTGCTTGACTCTATATGGCTTTGAAGTCTTGTGTCTGAACTCCCCTTCCCCCCAATCTATTCCTACTATTCCTTATCTATATAACAAAACTGTTATTCAAATTGCCTCCAACCCGGTTTTCCATGAGCGAATGACGCTTGTTAAGGTGGATTGTCACATCATTTGAGACGAGTTTGAACAATACTCTTGCCTTGCCACATGTGCCTCCTAATATTTACTCGCAAATTGCTTTTTTGTCTAGCAAATTGGTGCTGGTTGACTCTTCTTCAATAATTTGAGTGGTGGTGTTAAGTGGTCGTCATATGGTCAGTCATACGTGACATGTGCTACTCTTTGTATTTATGTGTAGAGCACCATTGTAACGACCTGGACTCCAGGGCCACGAATCCCATGTCGGGTGCAATTAGTATCATGTGTCCACACACAGGTTAAATCATAACCGCATAATAAATTGAGCATTTACCTAAACAATTCCACTTAGTTAATAAAGGTGTCCAAATGATAATAAGTCAAGCAAATGAAACTTTACAATCCAAAGAAAATCTTAATTTTTTCTATCAAAGAAAACTTGAAATTTATAGTTAAATGAATCATGTGAGTCCCGTAGACACTCATCTGCAGATGTCAAACCCCATGACTTCATTGTCAAGATCCTCCTACATTTCTAGGTTTTGCTTACCTAGATTGGTTCAAAAATAAAAACAATCAGTAATATTAAGTGAATATAGTTCTAAGTCTACATGTGTATGTATATTTGACAATATGTAAAATGAAAAGATACTCAACATGTCATATAACAATAGTGAGGTTTTATATTAAATCTGGTTAAGGTTTCTAATTCTATCCTTAGGACCACCACCAAACCACCATATGCATGACTTTCAATGCATACAACTCAAGGATGCCTCGTATAACACAGTAAAGGCTGAGATATGATTCAAGCCGTAGGATTAGGGCTGGCATTAAAGTGCCGAAGTACATGTCGGTTGAAACTTTCACACGTCTCCGCAGAGACTTCAACACGAGGACGCACCTCTGAGGGATAAAACCACTCAATTTCTATTAATCATTAAAAGTCTGAGCTTGAGTCTTTACAATGCAATATAAATATGAAAAGCAAACTTAGGGCCTAAGAAAACCTAATTAAACTAGGAAAGCAATCAAAAATAGAAATTATCCCGATTACAATAGAAAATTTGAAATATCTAAACTTTATTGGGTCTCACATGTGGACCACTATTCTCTTTCCAACGAGATATTGGTGCTGCTGCATTGAGCTATAATCAGTCAAACAGCTAACCTATAGCCAGTAAACCAATGCAACTGACCTAAAAGTCAGAAATTACGCTGAATGGTCTAAAAGCCATGTAAGTAACTCATCTCTTAGTCTCACGTGCTAGTGATCTAGGGGTGTCCAATGGGTAGGTCCAACTAATCCTTTACACAATAAGTATCATTCTTCAATCTTCATAGAGATCACGTGATTTAGATTCATCACCAATTTGCTAGTAGTTCTCAACACCATTAACAAAGCAACTTGAAATCAGCCCCCTACACAAGTTCCGGGTTTCATGGGCTCCATTCTGTTCCACAACCGGTACCTGATACTGTAAGAACAATTGCATAGTTACCCCGTTAGGTTTGAGATATTTCTCAATTTAAAAAGCTCAACATCTTTAGTCATTATAGATAATGTGTAGACATACCTGAATTTATATGCCTTTTGTCACTTATTTTACAAACGAAAACAGAAGTTCAGATCTATAACAATAACTATAATAGGGGAAAACACTAGGATCCAACACTATAACTTTGATGTTCAGGTTCCCTATACATATCACAACTTGTTCACCTAGGGTTAAGAACTAAGACTCCATAGGTCAAAGTGAAAATCATAAGGAAATTCCTACGTCATGTTGTACTGTTCAGATTCAATATATTAAATTAAGGGCTAGGGCTCGACTAGCTGAAGAACCTTATCAGGTGTTTGGCTGACATGTGGGTCCCCTTAGATTTTGGTCCTCTTTCCAAGGTGATTACTGGCAATTCAGCTATCTTCAACTCCATTGTTGTATTCAGCTATAGGTTTTAAATTCTAAATCCGATTCATCTAACATGCATCACCCTTGCTTATTGAACAATCTATCATCCTTTAATACATGTCATAAAATAACGCAATGCAAATATTATGTCCTAATCAGCCAACAGTTGAAATCTAAAACATTCAAATATCAATAATTTGAAGGAGTCTCATGTGGCCTCCCAAGACCCTAGCTTCCATTAATGTTCAAGTCATCAACCTACTTAAAGTGGAATTTGTGTTGAGTGCTTCAACCCATCAACTGGTTCAGTCATGTTTTAGAAACCCAATTACCTCAGTCAGCCAGGGTGTTGAACCCAAACAACAGTCAGCCTTTGAGTTTTTGGGACCCCAACATAAGTCAACCGTGAGTTTAGCATTCCTACCCACTGCTGACTGTGGATTTAGAACCCAATCTCCTGCCAGCTATGTCAACCTACTATAACATCAAACCGTCACACCAAAACTCATAGATACAGCAGCCATACAGTCATACAACTTCAAGGTAACAATCAGTCAGCCTTAATACATCAAAATAACAGTCGACCATTGGCAGGAAAACATGTGAGATGGTTCCGATAATTTCAAAACCTCAAATTACTGAGTTGGTCATGGGATTGAATCCTAAGTGCAACTCAGCCAAGGGTTTTGGTATCATCGACATTCATAAATCTAAAAAACCAATCAAGAGCTATCCTTAAGGTATCATTATTTCTCCAAATTAGGGTACCGCATACAAGAATCTAGAAGGCCCCCAGTCACAAATAGATTCAGAAGTCTACTCACCTTGAATAGAAAATCGTGGCCTTGGCTATGTGTTGACGGCTAAAAGACATAAATCAAAGCTTCTGGTTGCTGGTTTGCTGCTTCTCCTTTAATCTTCTTCCTAAGGGCCTGTTTGGTAATTTACTTTTAAAATAAAGTGGAGTAAAGTGAAATGAAAAGAATGAATAAAATATAAGTGATTTATGATGGTATTTTGTTTTTAGTTGTTTGGGATGGAATATTTTTGACTTTTTATATGGGGAAATGAAGTTTTTTTGTCTTTTAGTGAGTAAATGTAGTTGCTTTTTGACTTTTTTAGGAAAAAATGGAGGGAATTTTATGGAAAAGTGTTTTTGATGGGATGTTTAACTTCACTTCACTTCACTTGATTATATTAGTAAAATTACCAAACGGGTCCTAAGGTTAGGGTTCTAGCGAGAGATGGGTAAGACTAAGAGAAGACAAGAGGACAGATGGAAGATCGATTGATGGGTATTTTCCATGCGACATGTAGTTAAAAGGGCTATGGTCGAATCTTCACTTCCTAACATATTTAAAAGACCTCTTTCTAATTCCGTTGAAGATCCCCCTTTAGGAAACATGTGCATGACCTCATTTGTGGTACAAAGTTTATGCGCACAATACTATCTACGCATGGGCCCTATCTCATGTCCCTTCTAACCCAATTTTTATTATCTTAAAGCCAAAGGTCCCTACTAGGAACTTATGACATATTTAAGATAAAATTTATGGCCCATTAAAGTCTAGCAATTAAACCCAATTCAAAGAAAACTTAAGGTATTCAATTAATGGGTCTAATAAATAAAAAAAGTTCCACTATACGAATACAAAGAGCAATGCATTATTTAGAACAAGCAATTAAATACATAAGAAAATAATAAATAGTTTCTACCTACCCCTATTATAAATTCAGGGCTATTACTACCATGCTTATCATTATCATCTAGATTATTTAATTATATGAGATTATATTAGATGTTGTTCGAGATGTAAAAGGAAAGGTCTGTAAAGGAGGATTTAACAAAGAATTGAATGCAGTTTCTTTGATCTTCTGAGTTCTATTGAGAAGTTATCACAATTCCCAACCAACCACCTTCTTCCGTTAGCATTACTTCGTAAGTTTCCATCTTATTTTTTGATCCACTCTTAAACCATTGCGGCTCTCGAATGAGGAAGGGAAATGGCTTCTTTCACATTGGCACGAGTTTTATCAATAGAGGAAGCATGCAAATAACTAATGTGAAATTGAGAAATCCATTTATAAGCAACAAAGTTACCAATCAGGTAAGCATTGCAGGACTTCTTACCCTTTGTTAGCATCATCGTGTATGGTCAAAGGAGGAACATGAGGAACAATGAGATTACATGAACTTATTTTTGATGTTCCATTTGGTTGGTCAGTTTTACTTTCTTGCAGGCTATACCTTCCAGGTGTGTTTAGAAATGGGTCATGCCTTGTTCGGCTTAGGGTTGGGTCTAGGACGGAACCATGATTTTATCCAGACCCGGATCCATTTCACAAGTGTTCAATCCGGATCCGGCTAGAACCCTATCAGATGGATTTAGATTGGGATCCAACTTCACCTCCAAGGTTTGGTTCTTGTTCTGGTTTTGTCTCCATCTCTAATGTAGAGGCATTGGAGGCGGGGTTGCAACTATGGGGAGGGCATGGAGGGAGATGCAGTGATTTGGTCGTGGGGTTTTGGAGATGGATGGTTGGAACTGACAGTTGGGTAGCTTTTAGGGCCTCGGGGGGGTGGGGTGGGGGCAGATCACCGCTGATGATGAAGCCATGAAAATGAAAGATGAAGGTGGTGAAGCCGTGAAGGGGGTTGGGGACGATGATTATGTGAAATGCTAGAGATTGATTGATTTGGGTACTGGGGAGAAAAACTACGCCGGAGAGACAGAGAGAGAGAGAGAGACTCATAGATGGAGAACCATTTGCTGGTTCATACTCATTTTATCATGATGTTTGGGGGCCACCAAATGTCACCTTAGGAATAGTTAGGTCACTCAGTGAGAAACAGTGTCTAACATTGATGGAAAATCAAACGAAAAGGGGAACATTAGGAATATCTCTTGTAGGAACTCTACTTGAAGAGAGATACCCTTGACAACTTTCTTGAAGAAATATGGAATAGACGGAATGAAAGTAACATCCATGGACACAAACTTTGTGTTGAAGACCGAGCTATAACATTTATACCGTCTTGTTATTTGAGAAACTTTTATTCTGTTTTTAGTTATCGTGAACTAAATTCCAATTCCTTTAGTTGCTGTTTTTTTTTTTTTTCGTGACTTGGCAAATGTGCAAAAATAATAACCATGGGTTGATAGAGCCCAACCCAACTATGGGATAAGGGCCAAGTCATTTGTTAAGCCAACAAGACCGCTATTGTGGTGGGCTAATCCAAGAAAAGAGTGTTTGGCAAGCTCGTAGGAGATCAGAAGGATGGTCATGTTCTTATCCAAACTATAGCAGGAGTTATCAATAGATATGGTTGGAGTTTTCGGCTATGCATTAGGAGTTCAAATATGGTAGGAGTTGTTGGCAAATCCTTTGCTTAGCTAGTAATATTTTCTATCCAGTCATCATTTCTATATTTGTATTTAGCAGTAGTTATTTAATAGCGGATGATTTATGAGAAATATATCATAAATTATCCCCAAAATCCTTCCTTGCACAAGGTTTAGTCCATCTTTGAATTTGGATAATTTTATCTTAAGGAGGTTTAGTCCATCCTCGAATTTGGATGGTTCCATCTTTTGGAAGTACGTCGGCTTTTCAGATAAGATTTCTAAAACTCCGATCCACTTAACGCAGGGATCTAAAATCCAAATCACCATGGAACCAATCCCCAAACCCTTATCTTAGTTTATTAAGATCCTAGATGGAAACCTACTAAGTGATAACTTTCAAATTCAGAGAAACCCTGGTATTAAAAATGGGCAATCCTGAGCCAAATCCTGTTTTCAGAAAACAAGGGTTTAGAAAGCGAGAACCAAAAAAAGGATAGGTACAGAGACTCAAAGGAAGTTGTTCTAACGAATGGAGTTGATTAATATTTGGTTTTGGAGTCTATCTATCGAAATTCCAGAAAGGATGACCCTATCCTATATACGTATTGAAATATCAAACAATTAATCATGATCCAATTCCGTATTTTCTTTTATATGAAAAATGGAAGAATTCTTGTGAATCGATTCTGAATTGAAGGAAGAATCGAATATTCAGTGATCAATTCATTCACTCCTCGGATAGATCTTTTGAAGAACTGATTAATCGGACGAGAATAAAGATAGATTCCATTCTACATGTCAATACCGACAACAATGAAATTTATAGTAAGGGGAAAATCCGTCAACTTTAGAAATCGTGAGGGTTAAAGAATCTCTTTCTAGTTGCTCTGGAACAATTAGGAGATTCTCTGGAAGAAATACGGGATTCTGCTTTTGGCGACAACATGCCATTGGGAGGTGGTCCCGCTTATGGGGTCAAATCAATACGTTCTAAGAAGAAATATTTGAATATCAATCTCATCGATCTCATCAGTATCATACCAAATCCCATCAATCGAATCACTTTTTCGAGAAATACGAGACATCTAAGTCGTGCAAGTAAAGAGATCTATTCATTGATGAGAAAAAGAAAAAACGTGAACGGTGATTGGATTGATGATAAAATAGAATCCTGGGTCACAAACAGTGATTCGATTGATGATGAAGAAAGAGAATTCTTGTTTTAGTTTTCCACCTTAATGACGGAAAAAAAGGATTGTTCAAATTCTATTGAGTTTGACTCATAGTGATCGTTTATCAAAGAATGACTCTGGTTATCAAATGATTGAACAACCGGGATCCATTTACTTACGATACTTGGTTGACATTCATAAAAAGTATCTATTGAATTATGAGTTCAATAGATCCTGTTTAGCAGAAAGACGGATATTTCTTGCTCATTATCAGACAATCGCTTATTCACAAACCTCGTGTGGGGCTAATAGTTCTCATTTCTCATCTCATGGAAAACCCTTTTTGCTCTGCTTAGCCCTATCCCCTTCTAGGGGTATTTTAGTGGTAGGTTCTATAGGAACTGGACGATCCTATTTGGTCAAATACCTAGCGACAAACTTCTATGTTCCTTTCATTACGGTATTTTCGAACAAGTTCCTGGATAAGAACCCTAAAGGTTATCTTATTGACGATATCGATATTGATGATAGTGACAATATTGATGATGACCTTGATACGGAGCTGCTAACTATGACGAATGTGCTTACTATGTATATGATGCCGAAAATAAACCGATTTGATACCACCCTTCAATTAGAATTAGCAAAAGCAATGTCCCTTTCATAATATGGAAGAAAAATAGATCCGAGAAGAAACAACTATCTAGATCTACGAATAACTCGGTGCAGATCTATACCTGAGGAGCTCTGTTGTGCTCGAATCGAGTCTTTGATGTTCATCTCTGCAAATCATCTTTGCAGACATGATGTTCCAGACCTCGTGGTCTTCTATGCTATGACCCAATCAGAGAGATTTTCTCCAAGAGAATGGTGGGATCTCTTTTAGAGAACCTATTCCTCAAAGCACTCAAACTAGGAAACAAGAAGACAGAAGAGAGGTAAAGAGGAGACCACATTGAACATCCAAGAGGAGTATGGGACGTCCAGCCCTCTCTGGTCTTTTATAATCCCACTTTCCTAGTCCTCTTTCTCTTATGAGTTCTTGTTTGAAATACAACTCTATCTCTTAGGTCTAGCATGGGGACCACCAAGAATTCCTTTCGATCTGGCTCCAACTGATGCATCTGGACCCTACATCTCATGCAAGATCCCGACCAACAATTAATTACAAATAACACCACTATATAAATGTAATTGCACTTCCCTCGTGGAAATTTTACATGAAGACCCTAAACTTTCCAATTACTGCAAGCTTGCCCCTCCATCAATGATATCCATGGATCCATTGGAAATAAATTGTCTAACCAATGAGGATCCACCTCTTATTATCCCTGTACCCAATTAATCACATAGATCATCGATACCATCTGATTAACTCTTAATCTAAACGGGCGCGCACTTACCGACAATAAATTCCATTAATCAGCACAAAGGGATATTTCTCTTATGAAAACGGATTTCATCTTGAGAATGTGTTCCCACAGTCCCACCACCATTTACACAAAATACCAAGGTGTTGACCTACAGTTGGCCTCACTCATTAGTAATTTAAAGTAAATACATATCAGAAACTTGAGTCCATAATTCCCTCGGGATTGAGAGCATATTGCTTGGAAATTATGAGAGCGTTCCTTAATTAAAGACAATATTTTGTATAAGGTGCCTCTCATGGTCCTTCATTACTTCCAATATACTAGCACGACAGTCCAAAGTCTTCCATTCTGATGGTCAAGACAAATCACATTATTTTATAGTAACTGCAGTGCTACAACCTTTCAGACGAGATACCCAGTCTTATCATCGATTGTGAAACATTTCAAGTATAAGAATAGTGACCTATGCCTCCTACATGTGAATCTCATCCACACACATTGATCGCATTTAATATACTTAAGGGCTCCTGTTCATCTCATGAACAACCATGTCATTTTGTATCACATATGTGCAATAATCAACAAAAAAACTATTCATCTCATGAATATAAGCATAAATATATATATATATATATTTGTTATGATAGTAAATAAAATTATATATGACACCCACTAGGTTGAGCACATACAATCCAACAATCTCCCAATTGGACTTAATTCCTGTTAGGATTATATCTCACACCCAACCCATCCACATGCCACTCAAAGACTTTGGTATTCAAAGGCTTAGTAAAGGGATCTGCAAGATTATCTACAGACGCAATCTTGGTCACAGCAATATCTCCCCTCTGCACAATTTCTCTGACCAGATTATATTTCCTCTCTATGTACTTTTGGCATTTTATGGCTTCTCGGTTCCTTGGATTGGGCAACTGCTCCGCTGCTGCCACAGAAGACTGTAAGCGGTTGTCGCGCCCATGATACTACCCCAAGTTCCAAAAGAAACCACCTGAGCAATACTGCTTCCTTAGGCACTTCACAAGTGGCTATGTACTCAGCTTCCGATGTGCAATAAGAAGTCTCGTTTGACACTCCTCCAGATAAAAGCTCCACCGCCTTGCATAAACACGTACCTAGAGGTAGATTTCCTCGAATCCTTATTTGACATGAAGTCAGAATCTGTGTACCCAACTAGACTCAACTCATCATTGTCGGAAATCAACATGCAATCTCTAGTCCTTCTTCAGTATTTTGATAATACATTTTATAGCAGTCTAATGATCAGGGCCCGGGTTTGATTGATATCTACCGACTAGGCCCACTACATGACAGATATCCGGTCTATTACAAAGCATAGCATATATGAGGCTACCAACAGATGAAGCATATGGTGCTACCTTCATCTACTCCTTTTCATTAGGTGTCCTAGGACACTGATCCCTGGAAAGGTGCAATCCATGCTTGAAAGGTGTTATACCCTTCTTGGAGTTATGCATAGCAAACCGTACCAGCTTGAGATAAGCCCAACATCCTAATTTTCTGGTCTTGAAAAAATTTGATCCCTAGGATGTAATTGGCTTCTCCCATATCCTTCATATCAAATGTCTAGGCCAACCAAACTTTAACCATTCAATGGGAAGGATGTCGTCAACATATAAAACCAGAAACACTACCCTACCTCCTTCACCCTTCATGTACACACATGAATCATCCGGATTTTGACTAAAACCAAAAGATTTGATTGCTTGGTCAAAACGGATGTTCCAACTCCGTAACGCCTACTTCGGTCCATAAATGGACTTCTACAGTTTGTAGACTCTTTGCTCTTGGTCCTTAGTCTTAAAATCGTCTAGCCGCATCATATAGATGGCTTCCTCAAGATGACCATTAAGAAATGTCGTCTTGACATCCATTTGCCAAATCGAATAGTCGAGATGCACCGCAATGGATAAGAGTATCTGAATGGACTTGAGCATGGCTACCGGCAAAAAAGTCTCCTCATAATCGATACCCTTTTTCTAAGTATACCCTTTTGCAACAAGCCTGGCCTTAAAGGTCTATTCTTCCATCTGGTCCTATTTTTCTCTTTTAGACCCACTTGCACCTGATACGTTTAATATTGGCAGGCAAGTCCATAAGTTTCCAGACCTAATGTAAGCACAGACTCCATATCAGCTTTCTTAGCTTGCTAGCGTTCTGAGTCTTTGTCAGTTATTGTCTAATCATAATTACCAGGATCCTATTCATGTTCCTCCTAGATAGCCTCGTAAAACTTTCCTAGCAACGTGAACTTATTAGGTGGCCTAATAGTCCTCCCACTACGACAAGGTTCTGATGTAAGAACGGGAACAAGTAAGGGTTGATTCTAATCAAGTTCAGTTCTTAATGGACTTGGAATTGTTTGCTCTTGAATTTCTTCTAGAACAACCCGACTTAAAGCTCGCTGGTCAATCATATAATCTTCCTCCAGAAAAACCGCATTTGTAATAACAATCACCTTTTGCTGTTTGGGATTATAGAATAACCAGCCTTTAGTTCCCTTTGGATTCCCTACAAATGAGCATACCTCTAACTTCGATTCCAACTTATCCGTTTTCACCTTCAACATATGTGCTGGACAACCCAAAATGTGTAAATGTTACAGGCTAGGCTTTCTTCTAGACCATAGTTCCCGGGGAGTCTTATGTACAGGCTTAGATAGTACGACATACTTATACTTATGCCCGGCTGTGGTCGGGACAATATCCAGGTTCCATTTTCAGTCTGCCTAGTTTAATCCAATCAATTTGTTTTGATTGAGGATGGTCGCATAGGGATTGAAAGTGGATGAATTCTTGCTTGAAAACTGTTGCACAAACCAATCATACAATTGAAATTTAAAAATAAATGACATCTCATTTAGCATTCTTCCAGATTTCCTGTGGATTCCTCAAACCACTGAAATTGGAATGCATCGGCATCTCAATCCCTTGGGACATGCCTCCTTGCGGAGTACAAATGCCCCTTAGATTGGTGTGGATCTTTATCAATGTAATAATAGTACAAGAACGATAGTCCATGATCCCCAATCACGTTATCATCTTGGTAGTATTACATGACAACTGTTGCGTGTAGTGCCTCCTTGGGGAGTGCACCTCCACCTCGTCTCACCGACACTATCCAAAGGAGATCCATACCTTATACCTGGTAACCAACCAAATGAGTGCCCTCCTTGGAGAATGGCCATTCTGTGATGGCACGAGGCACCCACCCGCCTTACAATGGACCTACGGTGGATAACCATGGGGATTTAACAAGTAGATGCCCCTCTCCCACTTAATATTTTAGAATTGAGGATTCTCTTAAAAAGTCTAATGGCACCATTTAATAAAAACTTCCTAATTATCTCATAATTATTACAATGATTGGATCCAAATCAAAATTCATATAATGGAAAATCCAGTTAAAAGTTTATTATTACTAGTAGGTCCCATCACACGGGTCCACCAAAACTAAAACATCTCTTTAACCGTTTTCCAAACCATTTAAAATTTATTTGACCAATTATTGTAACTGACAATCTCAAAAACGAATGAATGACAAGAAGTTTCAGAATTTGTATTTTGTATTGTTCATCTCCTTTGGAGATCGACTCTTAATTTATAGGTATATACATGCCTTTAATCAAGGTACTAAGATAGGAAAGCAACTAATTACATCAATTAGGGTTCTAAGTTAGGAAAGCAACTAAAGAAAGAAATATGCACAACTGTCTAATATTGACACAATGTAAATCCACGTGAGATGTATGGGCCCATAGATGAGTTGGGCCTTGGGCCTGTTTAACACCCTCCCTCAAATTGATGCGGGAGAATCAACGTATGAAGTGACAATCAACCTCGATGTGTTTAGTGCGTTCATGAAAAATTGGATTTTCAGTAATTCGAATTGCACTTGTATTATCTGCATAGAGGGGGTAGCTCCATTTGCTGGAAAACCAATATCAGATAGCAGACCTCGGAGCCAAAGAATTTCGGAGCATGCAGCAGACAAGGCTCGGTACTCAGCTTCGGTAGAGGATTTGGAAACTTTTTCATGTTTCTTACATTTCCAAGAAATTAGACTATCACCCAAAAACATGAAGATCATCATAGGATGGATAGGTCTTGTACAATCGGTAATATGGGCTTTGATTCTCAATGGAGGTTGATGGCATATGATTGATAAGATGAACTGCTGTAGCCAGTGCCTCAACCCAAAAACGGGTAGGAACTGATGATTCAAGAAGAAGGGAACGAGTGACATCAAGGAGATGTCTATTTTTTCTTTCAGCGATTCCATTCTGTTGTGGAGTATAAGGACAAGTTCTTTGAGAAATAATGCCTTTGTTTTGCAAAAACCGTTGAAAATCTGAGGACACATTCCCCACCTGAATCAGATCGCAAGATTTTAATGCAGGTGGAAAATTGATTCTCAATATAAGCTAAAAAGATTTTAAAAACAATAAAAACATCAGATTTTGAATGCAGAAAGTAGACCCATGTGAACCGACTGAAATCATCAATAAAAGTCACAAAATATTTATAGTGAGCGTGGGAAAGAGCTGGAGCAATTCCCCATACATCACTATGAACTAAATCAAAGCACTGAGTGGTGAGTGAAGTGGAATGAGGAAACGGAAGAGTTTTGCTCATTCCCATTTTACAAGTAGCACAATCAAAAGGCACACAAGAAGACAAACCAATAGATTTATTTAATAAACCAAAATTTAACATAAGGGACAAAGCCTTGGAATTAGGATGTCCAAGTCTATTATGCCACAATCGGCAATTATCTCTAAGAGAAAAACAAAACACATTATTGTCAACTTGATTCTTAGAAAATTTAGAAAAATCCAACGGAAACAAGCGTCCACACTTAGGCCCCCTCGCGATCTCCTTTCCGAACCTCTGGTCCTGCACAACACAACCAGAAGAAGAAAAAGAGATGTTACATTTATTTTCAACAAGCTGCCCGACTGACAAAAGGTTGGAAGTTAAATTAGGACACAGATAAACATTTTTCAATGGAATGGGACCAAGGATGTCACCAACAACAGTAATGGGAATATGGCCCCCATTAGCAGTTTGTATTTGAAGAGGGCCATTGTAGCTTTGCACATTAGAGAGTGGTGCACTGGAAGATGTCATATGATTAGAGGCCCCGGAATTAAGAAACCAAGTAGAAGATGGAGGGGATGTACCTGAGACACCAAAAGCCGAGAGGGCATTGACAATCATCTATTGAACTAATTCAGGAGTGAGAGAAGATGAGTTCCCAGGCTGTGAGGGTGCAGATGTAGGAGCAGGTATATCCAAAGAAGCAACATATGCATGCGGAGGCGGATACTGTGGAGTGGAGACTGTGGTGATGGACGTTGTGGATGGCGGCAACATTCAGAGATGATATATCCCGACTTTTTACAGTAATTGCAGACTTTCTGTTTGCATTGAGTTGCAATGTGCCCAAATTTTTGACAACTGTAACGCTGTGTGTTGCTCAAGTCTCGAGGCAAAGGCTGAGAAGCCTTATATGCCGAGAACGTGACAGAATAGGTTTCCGTCTTTTGTTGGGCTATATGAGCGGAGGTCGCAATCCGCTGTTCTTCGCGTAGGAGTTCATTCAAGCATACATCCAAGGAAGGTAATAGCGCCCGATTCATCAGAGCAGATCAGACACTTTCATATTCATTCTGCAGTTTCATCAAAAACTGATCCCTTTGACTAGAGGCCTGAAGATCTTGAATCACTGTCAACACATTGTTAGCCACATCCGCATACTTAATACTATCGTATTCCGACCATAGTGTACGGAATCCGGAATAGTAGTCTTGTACTGACAAGGTCCCTTGTGCATACTCAGCAATTGCACATTCAAGATGAAACTGACGCGCAGAGTTATCTTGATGATATACTTTCTTCAAATACTCCCACATGGCTTTAGAGGTTGAGTAAGGCTTGAGATTCATTATCAGATGAGGCTCGACAGATCCCAAAATCCAGGATTCGATTTTGGCATCTTTAGTATGCCAAGAGGAGATCTTCTTCTCATCCTCAGTAGGTTTATGGTCAGTGCCAGAAACAAATCTTCACAATTCCTTAGCTTCTAGGTATATTTGAAATTGGAAAGACCAGGAAGGGTAATTCTTTCCCGAAAATTTTATCAAAGTGACCTCAAATTTTTCCATCGCAACTGTATATTGTGAAACAGTGAAAGAAAAAGTGATCAAATCTAGCAATAGTTGTGATGAAGCACAGTTCGTGAGTTTAGGAGGTGGTGCTGGAATGATCCAACCAATCAATCAGACCAATCAAATCAAGCAGAGAAAAGATGGTGCTGGACAGAACCATAAAATTGAAAAAAACAGCCCCTGACGTCCTTGAATGGAGCCCTAGAGCCTTTCCGTGGCCCCCACAGATGGTGTTGGACACTGATCAGGTTCTTGATCTATGAAAGCACACAATTTTCGCACCTGACAGTATTGAAAAACTTCTGAAAAAATCACCAAAATACTTAGAAGACCTAGGCGACTTTGGCTGGAATGATCCTTGATGGAGCTGTGATGATCGCAGGTGGGCCACAGTTGATCTGAGCCTATTGCAGATCCTAGATGGACGTCGATCCCTTGAAAACAGATCCTCTATCTGTTTTTCTTCACGCGAGAGAGAGATTTCTCTCTGATTAACTCGTTGAATGATTTCTAATACTGAAGATTAGAACTCTGCTCTGATACCATGACAATCTCAAAAACGAATGAATGACAAAAAGTTTCAGAATTTGTATTCTGTATTGTTCATCTCCTTTGGAGATCGACTCTTAATTTATAGGTATATACATGCCTTTAATCAAGAAACTAAGATTGGAAAGCAACTAATTACATCAATTAGGGTTCTAAGTTAGGAAAGCAACTAAAGAAAGAAATATGCACAACTGTCTAATATTGACACAATGTAAATCCACGTGAGATGTATGGGCCCATAGATGAGTTGGGCCTAGGGCCTGTTTAACAGTAACTGCTGTCCGCGGATCAGATTTTGAAAACAAAAGGCACATGCCACATAAAGCAAAACAAACATGCATAAATTGGCAAAAATAAATAACTTGTTCTCTCCTCCACATGGCCCAAGACTGGATAATTCTTTTGTACTTCCAAAAGCTTTGGGTATCTGTCCAACTTCATCATCCTCCTTGTTCGCTTAGCCGTCGGAATTTACAAGAGTACTGAAAATTATAAATTAAATGAATTTCTACGCCTCAAAATTGAGACTTACAAGCCAATCTAATAATGGAAATCACAATGGGCTATGGAAACCACCATGCCTTGCCCTTTCATAGGAAAACAAGGAAACCATGATGCCCTTTACATAACTGCCCAATTAACAAAAGAAAAGAAAACGTAGGGGCCACATGGAGAGGTCTAGACTTGCAAGGTTAGTATCACATACAACCAATCGACCACAAGGGACAAAGAAGGGCTTCCAATACACTGCCATCTGCATTCCCTGTCAAAAACATATAGGGGCCCAATTCGCTCGAAATGCTCTAGTGGATCACTCGCAGTTCCAAAAAACCCAATCCGCTTGAGTGCTGGTCAAGGCTTGCTCGTGCGGACGCCTTGCTGTTTCAGTGAAACCCGCAATTTTACCTTATCTGATGAAGATAAAACTCATATCTACTTCATCCGCAGGTCTGCAAAATCTGATCCGACACAGTCCCAGAACTATCCACTCCACATCTCATGTAGAGATTAGAACTAGAAAACTGAATCTAATACATTAAGAAGAAGGGACCACTCTGATACCATTTGATGGAAGTAGGGGGGCCTTCCAGATAAGATTTCTAAAACTTTGATCCACTTAACGCAAGGATCTAACATCCAAATCACCATGGAACCAATTCCAAGATATCAAACCCTTATCTGAGTGTATTAAGGTCCCAGATCTACGTGAAGAAAAACAAATCTGAGAAAAAACAACTATCTAGATCTACCAATAACTTGGTGCAGATCTATACCTCAGGAGCTTTGTTGTGCTTAAATTGAGTCTTTGATGTTTATCTCTGCACATCCTTTTTGCAGACACGATCTTCCAGACCTCGTAGTCTTCCACGTTATGACCCAATCGAAGAAATCTTCTCTAAGAGAGTGGTGGGATCTCTTTTAGAGAACTTATTCCTCAAAGCACTCAAACCAGAGAACAAGAAGAGAGGAGAGGGGAGGAGAGGAGGAGACCACACTGGATGTCCAAGAGGAGTATGGGATGTTCAACCCTCTATGGTCTTTTATAATCCCACTCTCCTAGTTCTCTTTCTTTTATAATCCCACTCTCCTAGTTCTCTCTTTTACTTATGAGTTCTTATTTGAATACAACTCTCTAAGGGCTAGCATGCGGACAACGGAGGATTCCTTTGGATCTGCCTCCAACTGATGCATCTGGACCCTACATCTCATGCAAGATCCTAACCAATAGTTAATCACAAATAACACCACTATATAAATGTAATTGCACTCCAGTCCTGTGAATTTTAAAAGAAGACCCTAAACTTTCCAATTACTGCATGTAGGCCCCTCCATCAATTAATTGTCTAACCAGTGAGGATCCACCTCTTATTATCCTTGTGACCCAATTAATCACATAGATCATCAATACAATATGATTAACTCTTAATCAGAATGGGTGCACACTTACCGACGATAAATTCCATTAATCAACGTAAAGGGATATTTCTCTTATGAGGACAAATTTCATCTTAAGAATATATGTTCCCACAGTCCCACCACCATTAACCCAAAATATAGAGGTGTTGATCTATGGTTGGCCTCACTCATTGGTAAGTTAAAGTAAATGCATATAAGAAAGTTGAGTCTATTACTCCCTCAGGATTGAGAGGCTATTGCTTATAAATTATGAGAGCTTTCCTTAATTAGAGACAGTATTTTGTACAAGGTGTTACTCATGGTCCTTCAGTACATCCAATGTACTAGCACAACAATCAAGATTCTTCCACTCTGACAGTCGAGACAAACCATACTTTCTTATAGTAATTGCAGTGCTACAACCTTTTCAGATGAGATGCCCAGTCTCATCACTGGTTGTGAAATGCTTCAAGTATAAGAGTTATGATCTCTGTCTCCTGCATGTGATTCACATCCACACACATGGATCGCATTTAATATACTTTAGGCTTCCTGTTCATCAGATGAACAACCATGTCATTTTGTATCACATATGTTCAATAATCAACAGAAAACTATTCATCTCATGAATGTAAGCATAAAAATATATATCAATTATGATAATAAATAAAATTATGTATGACATCCACTGGATTGAGAACATACAATCTAACATCATCTTTGACGTTCCACTTGATCCATATCAATGCGTATCAGAACATTGATTCTGGCTTGTTGTATCTTCACATATAGTCTTTTCGTCTCTGCATCATAGCCAACCGCAGGTTTAATTCAGTCCATTCCCCCAAACCCCTCTTAAACCTGTTGCCATATTCAATCCCATCCAAAGCACTACACAAACTAGATTCATAGGAAAAAAAAACCAGCACCAACTCCATTTTTGAAACCCAACCCAACTCAACGACATAAATCCTAAATAGAGAAAAAGAAAACTAGATCTCGGAATCCCATCTGTGTCACCCAACTCAACTTTTCCAGCCACTAGCTCACTGCATCATCATCATCATTTAGAGAGAGTCAGAGACAGCGAGAGAAGGGGAGAGAGATGTTGTACTCCACAGGGACCCCTACAGTGCAACCTCGTGCAGCAGAGGATCTGAGTCTATTGCTGCCAGACTGAAGACATGTCGTCGTCATTGACTTATATCAACACATCACCAGTCTGAAAGGATCTCTCTACTAAAGAAGCAAAGACGACAGAGGCAAAGGGTAGAAGTACCTACTGTGAGGTACCCATACTTCAGATCAACTCTTTTTGCATACCAAACAAAGGTCAAAAGTTTCGAGAATTTAAAAATTACCATTTAGTAGGAAGAAAGAAAAAGGCACAGAGTTTATGGTATTTACATTATTGCCAACTAAAATGCTAGTTGAAACAAATGGGCAAAAAGTTTATGATACTAACAGCCAACTACCCCCACTTTCTTATTTTACAAAACAAGGCTTAACTTTAATTTAATTACACAACCACCATAACCTTTTTTCTCTTGGAAGAAAAGGGCAAGAGTTACAGTTTATTACATTGCCATCAGAGAAAGCTAATCAGAAAAAAATAAGTATTAGCACCATTCCTGGCATGACTAGAGTTACTAATAATACCAGAACCGAAGTGCTAATGACAAAGGTTGGAATTAGCACCATTCCTGGCATGACTAGAGTTACCAATAATACCAGAACTGAAGTGCTAACGACAAAGGTTGGACAAGCTTGATGTAGAAGTCAGACAATGTGTGGGATCATTGCAAGACATCAAGGTTACCTTGGTAGCTATCGATGCCAAATATGAAAACATACTCCCGCTTCTTCCTAGCAAGGCAGCAAAGCAAGGTTCCAGCAATAACAATGACACAGATCACAATGGAATGCTTCAACATCGCATCGCGATATTGGACTTTCCAAAGTTCTTAGGCGGGGAACCAACCTCATGGACATATAGGGCAAATCAATTTCTCCAAATCAAAAGACTCCAGAAGATCAAAAAAGTCCTCTTTGCCTCCTTTCATTTAGATGGGGAAGAGTGCAATGGGTTCCGGTGGTACGAGAACGCCCATAAAGAGTTGATATGGGAGATGTTACAAAAGGCCATTGAGGTACGTTTTGGTCCACCGAATATGGGAACTTCGATGAGGCTCTCTCTGGGATCTAATAAACGGGCACAATACGAGAATACCAAGTCCAATTTGAATGCTTAGCTAATTGGGTAGAGGGATTTCCTACAAAGGCATTATTTTTTCTTTTCATTAGGGGACTCAAGGATGAAATTGCAGCAGAGATCAACATGTTGAAACCTGTAACTATTTCCACGGTGATTGGGCTCGCTCGAATACTGGAAGAACAGTTGCAGTGCATATACCGAACGGAACAACCACCACCTTAGTTGCCGCTGCTTTCACAAATGGAGTCCACGGGGCAGCGGATTGCACCGCCTATTTGATTGCTTACGTGGCCTGAGGTGCAAGCCCTGAGAGAGAATGGCCTTTGCTGAAAAGTTTGGGCCCAGCCATAAATACGAAAATCAGCAATTGTTTATTCTAGAAGCCGAAGAAGAAAATGGAGGATCCTTTACTCATACAACAACGTTTTCCCGATTTTGACCTCAAGGTTAGTTTTGAAACGAAGGGGGGTGGAATTATAAGAGGCCAACCCAACTATGCCATAAGGGCTGACTCATTGGATGAGCCAACAAGCCTGCTATTGTGGCCAAGAGTGTTTGGCAAGTTTGCAATAGATCACAAGGATGGTCCCGTTCTTATCCATCAATAGTTTAGATATGGTAGAAGTTGTTGGCTATCCGTTAGGAATTCAAATACGGTAAGAGTTGTTAGCAAATCCTTGGCTTGGTGATATTTTCTATCCTTATTTATAGGTATGGATCCTTGGTGACACAGCAATCGGGTAGATCGATCTCCCGAAGGATTGATCGAATCCAAAGATGGATTCCAGCCACTAGGGCACAAACGAAATTAGGGAACAACCCATAACTCACGATAACTCAGAGGAAACTCTTGATTAATTGATAAGCGTGTCTATTACAATGGAGGGCTTCTCTATTTATAATGTAATAAGGACTCTAAAATAGAAAGCTACTAATCGTAAAACTATAAAACAAGAAGCAATCCTGATTAAATAAACTTAAGATAAAAAAAAAATTATTATGCCACAGTAGCTTTACAGCCAATTGGGCCTTTGGGTTGAACCCAATGGACTAGGTTGGATGCTGGGTCCATCATTTGGGCCCAAGGCCTTCCGTACTGCATCAATTCTCCCCCACTTGAAAAAACTCGACTCCGGCGAGTTGACACCGTGATAATATGGGAGAGAATCTGACCACAAGTTGGGGAAAGGTCCTCTGGGTTCAAAAATCAATCGCACAAACTGCATAATATTCTTGCGTTCTGCATTTACATTGCGTGTCCTTCAAACTTCATGCAGTATTTTCCTCCATTTAGAAGTAGATGGTAGGTGTTGTTTCTTCTCATGCCTGCATTTAGCTCGGATGTGTCCTTTTCTCATGAGAGACTGCAATCTTAGAATCTGCCATATTTGAAGGCAATCTGCAAGCTACCATTGTTGATCCCTGAAGATGAAGTCAATGTGAGGGACGTCAACAACTTGATGTACTTGTGAATCCTCCAAGACAATTGATCTGGTTTCCGATGACCCAAATGGATTATCTGGCAGTGGCATGTCAACAAGATCTACCGGATGTTCACTCTGTTTGGTAACCTGGTCAAAGTCTTTAATGGCTGCTTCTCCTTGGTCTTCTTCTACGCGTTGTGGCTCTTGAAGAACATGAACTTGATCATCTTCCACGTGTTCCAAATTTTCCATGAGATCAGCTTTGCCTAGACCTTGATCATCTATTGCACGCTTGATGTCTGCTGGCATGACTTGTATCTCTTGTGGTGCAATCATGATTGCTCTTTCAACTCTTTGCTCTTCCTGTGGCTCTTTCTTTGGTTTAGTGGAAGGAGATGATGTAGATGAAGAGGAGGCTATTGATGTCATTGGAATGGGCATAACTCTTTTTCCATTCCACAAAATTGTATATGTATTCGCCTCTTTATCATGGTGCACTTTTCGATCAAAAAGCCATGGACGTCCGAAAACAATGTGAGCAATATTCATATGGATCACATCACACCAAATTTTTTTCTTTCATGATGGCCCATTTTGAATGATGCCAAACATCTATGAGTCACAGGGATAACATTACCATTAGACCATGTGACTTGGTAGGGCTTAGGAAGCTTCTCAATTGGCCAATAAAGTTTGTCAATGACCTCTTACGCGACAAAATTCATTGCACTACCATTGTCAATAATCAAATTAGCGGACTTGTCTTTGCCTCTTACCCGCGTGTGGAATTTCTTAACCTGTCTCCATTCTTCTTCTTCCTTTTTACCTGTCTTGAACAGTCGGCGAATGACAAGAGTGGGATTATCTTCTCCTGGGAAAAGTCTTTCCACAACATGAGCTCTTGATCTTTGCTGAATATTTCTTTCTTGACACTGAGATTGACACATGCGGGATTTTCGAAGCATGTGCTCAACACAAATAGCTTCTTTGTACGCTTCTAAAATGGTTTCACAAAAATTTACTATTGCTCGTATGCTTGGTCTTAACCCTTTGATATATCGAGCTCCATCGTTCTTGTTGCTCTCCCATAAGCCACATAAAATTTCCAACTCTTGATAGTGAGAGGTATATTCATCAACAGTTAATTTACCTTGCTTCAAATTAATGTGCTGCTCAAAGTAGAACTCTTTCTCATGGTACTGATTTCCATATCTGAACTCATACATAACAGCTTCAATGTGTCTCATGTTGATTTGATAGGCTCGGTTAATGACACTCTGAACGGGTCGGATTGGAATTGGGCCCACTGACTCAGACCAAAAATTCTGCACTCTTTTTATTTATTTATTTATTTATTTTTGCTGTTAATGGGCTGGATCCGGGGTCGGGCTTGGATCAGACCCAAACTGGGAGGCCTGGTTGAGTTTTCTGCAAGTTGGCTGGATTCAGGTTGAAGCTCAGGTCAGAGCTAAACTCAGGTTAGGCCTAGTTGCAACTCAGGCCCAAAGCAGTAAACGGGGCTCGGTTTTTACCTGGAAATACCCTGCTACAGTGCAGGTTCTGTATTGAACTTCGTGCAGTAAAAGAGTTTAAAGAGGCAGGCTCTTGTTATTCAACTGCTCGACTTGTAGAAAAGAGAGGAGTGCTGGGTGATGGAGGCAGCAGTGGTGCTTGCGCTGCTGGACGTTGGCTTGCTGTTGTTGACAGCTGGAGACAAGCACTGGAGGTACGATCGACAGGTGCCAGGTATGCTTTCTGCAACTGGTTCTCCTTCTCTCTTCTCTTATGCTATTTTTCTCTTCTTCTGCTCTCTTTTTTTTTTCTCTCTCTCTGCTGGTTTCTCTCTTCTTCTGCTCTCTTTTTTTTTTTTTCTCTCTTCTTCTGCTCTCTGTTTTTTTTTTTTTTTTTTTCCCTGCTTCTGGTATTTCTGCTTCTGCTCCTTCTCTCTCTCTCTATTTCTATTCTCAGTTTTTTTTTTTCAGTTTCTGATGGGTGGGTTTCGACGAGGCTGGAGAGACAAAGGCAGAGCGTGGATGCCTTTGGGTTCAAGGGAGGCTGATGGCTGGCTTTTGGGTTTTGGTAATGCAGACGGAGGGTTTGGGTTTTTGGCCCAATGGGATTTTTGAGGATTGGGGTTTTGGGAGTCTGGGTACTGGGATGGGTTCGATTTGGGTTTGGTAAGGGCTCGGTGGTGCTGGGAGATGAAAGAAGGTTAGGGGATTTTGGGGTTTTTGGGTGCTCGGGGAGGAGAATGGATCGGCTGGGGTGAAGGTGGACAGGATGATGGGTTTGGTCAGAATGGGGGCTGAAGGGATGAATGGATGATGAGATTGTGGATGGTGGATGTCGACAGTGATGGATGGGTAAGAAGAAGATGATGAACGGAGGTGACGAGAGAAAATCCAGGAAGGACAAACATCTCCCTGACGATCGCTCTTCGGCTCTGATACCAATTGACGCAGCAATCGGGTAGATCAATCTCCCGAAGGATTGATCGAATCCAAAGATGGATTCCAGCCACTAGGGTACAAACGAAATTAGGGAACTACCCATAACTCACGATAACTCAGAGGAAACTCTTGATTAATTGATAAGCGTGTCTATTACAATGGAGGCCTTCTCTATTGATAATGTAACAAGGACTCTAAAATAGAAAGCTACTAATCCTAAAACAATAAAACAAGAAACAATCCTAATTAAATAAACTTAAGATAAAAGTATTATGCCACAGTAGCTTCTCAGCCAATTGGGCCTGTGAGCTGAACCCAATGGATTGGGTTGGATGGCTGGGTCCATAATGTGGGCCCAGGGCCTTCCATACTGCATCACTTGGTTGAAGGGATCAATTTTCAATTCATTTCTATCCTTGTAGTCAGCAATAGCTATTTAATAGTAGATGATTAATGAGAAATATATAAAAAATTATCCCCAAAATCTATGCTTGCACAAGGAGGTCTATTCCATCCCAAATTTGGACAATTTTCTCTTAAGGAGGTTTAGTCCATCCTCGAATTACATTTCCATATTTGACATTCCACTTGATCCTTATCATGGGCCTTCTACAGAACGGTAACATTCACAGTTGAGATTTTCAGTGAAACACAATACAAAGTATAATATTTTTAAGATAAGAGGCAGTCAAAACCATTTTTTTACCAAAAAGCATCAGAACAGCCATTGCAAATTTATCTTACTCTGTACATAGTTTATAATTCAGTTTACCTTGTTACTCTTTCAATCCCCTCGTCATTTCCTCTTATAAAGCGAGCAGTAACAATGGTACTGTGTCTTTTTGATAACCAATCAGGTGAGATATTACTTCTAATTATGCATTTTACAATGTTAATTTATCAGGACTTTTTTTCTCCTTAATCCACATCTCATTCATGATTCTTCATTGTTTCGTTACTTATGCTGACAGGCTGGTGGGCTGGATCAGCTTACACTGGATAGCTTATATGATGATGCATTGAGGCAAACAAACCAGAACGTGAGCTATAACCCATGGGAGGCAGCACCTATGGCTGGTCCCATGATGCCACAATTGATGCATGACCCATTCTATGCATCTAATGCAGTAGCTGCACCACCTTCAGTGCAGATGGCTGCCATGGTCAACCAACAGCAGGCCTTCTTGTTGCAGCAGCAGATGATGGGCCATCCACCACAACAGACACTGAATCCATTTAGCAATCCATACAACGCAGGAGTCCAACCATATGGCTCGGGCATGCCACCGCCTTACAATCCATACACGGGTCTCATTTAGAGACGGAATAATTGCAGATTCCTACAAAGGGAAGAGCCAGAAAACATCACATGGAATATTGAGGCTCAAAATAGGAATCTCAATGGCTTTGGTTGATTTATTAATTACGCAGACATGGGTCGGTTTTCAATAATGTCTTGAGATCTTGTGAATTATTTTGGATTTATAGGTCTGTTCCATAGTGAATGCTTATATAGATGTAAGTGAAATTCTTTTGTGTAATTTTTATTTTTTGTATCTTCTTGTAGAGGATATTGCATGAGGTGACTCTTCTGTGATTAATGTTTTTCCCTCCCTGTATTATGGATTCTTGTATTCTTGGATGAATTAAAGCATTTGTAGAGGGATCGATGATGGAAAAGTTTTAGTACAAACATTTTTGAATTGCTCAAATGCCTGCAATAACGATTTTGACGTCCCTCTGACTCAATATCCAGGCAGCCAAAACTAAGGTTACTTTCAGATGGGCGCTAAAGATTCTGGTTGAGAGGGGATTGGAATTGACTGGCTTGTGAGTGTTGACCCGTGTCCTTGCTAACCATGGTTACTTGATGCGTTTGACTTCGTATCATCTTGCTTATGGATTTTAATTTTTTGGCCTCTGTGCCTGCGGCAGGTTTAGATTCGAACCTAGATTGGGGATATTCATTAGCCATTTTCCTTGAGAAGAATCAGGTAAAAAAGTCCGCAATAAGCTCCTTGCCCATTTGGAAATTTTTGTGGATGAGAAATGATTATATTATAACTGCCCATGTTTTCCCTTTGCCTTTTATTTTTAAAATTTTCTGCTTTGTGTGGTGTATGCTCCTTTTTTTAATATAATTCTAGTGTTACATTTAAAAAGAAAAAAATATATATTACAAGTGACAACTGTGAGTTTTGTACATGCAAGTAAAATCTGAATCAGGAGGCCTACTTAATGCAAATTTAGACCGTGGGAAAAATACTATTCTAGTTATACAAGAGTGATATTGCACGGCCACTTCGCCAGTTTTTCAGAGAACGAAATTTCAGCCAGCTTCACTACATTCTTGGGCACAACATCTAGGACTTAAATCAATTTCTTTCCAACAAATTTTTTTTTTTTATCGACGAGAAAAACATGGAATGAGACCTCAGAAAAACAACTCAACCCCACAACCGCACAGAATGTGGGAGTCTAATTCATTACTTGTGCGATATCGCATAGCCACTTGGCAAGTTCACCAAAGAATAAAATTTTAGTTAGCTTCAGTGCATTCTTAGGCACAACACTTGAGGCTGTATTCAATTTTTTATCAGTTCAACTTTTTTTTTCTTATCAACAAGAAAAACATGGAATAAGATATCAAAAAAAAAAAAAAAAAAAAAACTAAAAAGTCCACCAAATTTGGGAGTCGTATTCATTGTGTCTTGTGTGATATTGTACAATCACTTGGACAGTTCCCCAGAGAAAGAAATTACAATGAGCTTCACTGCATTCTGGAAGTCCAGGATCTGAACCCTAGAAAGGGCGTGAATAGGGTGAGCTTGACTTAGTGACCAATTATTTTAAATTTAACTTATTTAAAACAATTAGTAATAAGTGATGACATAGAACAAAAGTGCGGAAGCTAATAAAAATAATCACCACAAAGCATTTACCATAACATAACGATTTATCATCCACTACTGGCTTGTGATACTGCACCCCATCGGATTTTTACTATCTATGCTTTTTAATAGCCTAAGCAATAAGCTTTACAACATGCTTTTCAAGGCTAAGCCACAACCTTATAATAACTTTCCAAGGCTAAGGAATAACCTTTTAGGTTTTTATGGTTTACCTCTAACCTTTACACTGATGTTTTTCTAAGGCTAAGCAATAACCTATAACCCTAAGAATGATTGTCTCTAAGAAGTGTCTGCAAAACACTTGAAGAGATACAATTTAAGCTCAATTACAAAGCCTCTTAATTAGGTGGATATGAAAATGTAAATCTAACTCAATACATACACTATATGAATACAAAGATGAATGGTCTATGTATATGAATGAAAACTTCAATCAAGCTTAAAAATGATAGCTCAATGAATATAAGGTTAAAGCTTTTGAAAGTTTAAATCAAAAATGTTTTGATTGAAGTGAAAATACTAATCGCATGCTCTTTAAATAAACAACTTGTAAAGATATGACTTATCAAGTTATGCATGTTGTATTGAAATTTCAAATTTAAAACATGTGATGCATGAACATGGTTGTTTTGTTAGAAAAGAGCAGCGGCCAGGAACCTTAGACATTGCGTACAGATCACAGTGGAAATAACTATAAACGAATATGATTAAAAATCATACCTTCGAGATCTCTTTGATTTAATCTCGGTCTTACAGCAACCCGAAAATCACAAGTTCTTCTATTGTATTCCTCTATGTTTGAATTCGCACCAGAGTGTGGGCCTCTTCTCCGAATTCTCTTTGCTCTCCAAAACGAAATTTCTCTTGTTGTATTAACCTAGAGAGCAATAACGCATATTTATAGGCTACAATAGCGACCTTAAGAAGGAAATAATGATAGGCTTCTTATGGGATCGAGAAACCCTAATTCGACCGAAATTAGAATCCTAGTTGCATAAATTACAATTCAATCCACTAAAGAATTATAATTGCACTCATGTCCTTATTCTCAAAATAATATTTCGAGCTTCTTGTTATTAAATACTTATTAATCTCCACACGTTAAGATTTCAAATATCCATCGATTAAATAATTACTGATATCTATATTTAATCGATATCTTTATAATTCCTCGAGACCTTACACTTAACTTATTTGATATGTCAGACACAAAGATCACATGCATGGTTTGACATAATCAAAACTTAAAAGCTTTATCAAGGGGATATCATCAATCCCTATTACGGGACGTGGACTCTGTCAATAAACTAATATGCACCATACACGTAGTGTATGTTGGAAATTTATACTAAAAACATACTTTATGTATTTGTCATTGACTGATTAATTTTTAGTATATTATGTCTTCTCATCTAAATGAGATTTTATATGGGCATATGGTTGCATTATTAATTATTATGCATGTGAGTGTCCTTATTCTATAAAGTAGACAAGTTGGTGTGTAGAGTTTTACTTATACACGGAAGACTTATTTGTTGGTTCTTATGGAATTTAAGTTGTTGTTTACAATCTAAATGGATCTGGACACAACATCGGTACGGTTGTAGCATGATGTTTCAGCAGGCTTGTCATGGCTGCTGGAAACGGTATAGTTTCGACTCATTATGCTAGTATGCTTTGTGTGTATTGAACTAGATCGTGCTTTTGTGTTTATTGTCTTTATATTGACTATATAAGATGATGAACACCCAAATGGTTATTATGAGTGCTTATACTCTTAATCTCAATGTAAATAATAGACACATACACTTAGTGTTTGGCATTTTGATCTACGAAGGAGTGAGATCTTTTATGGGTCAATAATCTCAATAAATTGGATGACTACACTATGTATATGGTGGATATTAGTTTATTGACGGAATCCACGTCCCGTAATAGGGATTGATGATATCCCCTTGATGAAACTTTTAAGTTTTGATTATGGCAAACCCTGCAGGTGGACTTTATGTCCAACATATCAAATAAGTTAAGTGTAAGGTCTCAAGGAATTATAAAGATATCTATTAAATATGAATGTCAGTAATTATTTAATCGATGGATATCTGAAATCTTAACGTGGGGAGATTAATAAGCATTTAATAGCAAGAAGCTCGAAATATTATTTTGAAAATAAGGACAAGAGTGCAATTACAATTCTTTAGTTGACTGAATTGTAATTTATGGAACTAGGATTTTAATTTGGGTCGAATTAGGGTTTCCTATTTTCATATAGAGCCTATCTTTATTTTCTTATTAAGGTCCCTATTGTAGCCTATTAATATGCGTTATTGCTTTCTAGGTTAATATACAAGAATAACAAGAGAGAAATCTTGATTTTATAGAGTATTAGAGAATTCGCAGAAGAGGCTCACTCCCTGGTGCGAGTTCGAGCATATAGGAATACAGTAAAAGATCTTGAGGATTTCGGGCCACTCCAAGTTCGAGATCAAATCAGAGAGATCTCGCATGTATGATTTAACCATATTCGTTCAAAGTTGTTTCTGTAGCGATCTGTACGCAATATCTAGAGATCCTGGTTTCTACTCGTTTTTAACAGCGTAGTCATCCAATTCACTGAGATTATTGACCCATAAAAGATCTCACTCCTTCATAAATCAAAATGCCAAACGCTAAATGTATGTGTCTATTATTTATGTCGCGATTAAGAGTACAAGCACTCATAATAACCATTTGGATGTTAATTATCTTATATAGTCAGTATAAAGACAATAAACCCAAAAACGGTCATGTTCAATACACACAAAACATACTAGCATAATGAGTCGAAACTATACCGTTTCTCACAGTCAAGACAAGTCTGTTGAAATATCAATCGTACCGATAGTGTGTCCAAATCCATTTAGATTGTAAAAAACAACTTATATTCTATAAGAATGACAAATAAGTCTTCTGTGTATAAGTAGAACTCTACATACCAACTTGTCTACTTTATAGAAAAAAAAGACAAGCATATGCATAATAATTAATAATGCAACTATTTGCCCATACAAAATCTCAGTAAGATGAGAAGACAAAATATACTAATAAGTGAATCTAACAAAGACAAATATATGAAAGTATGTTTTTAATATAAATTCCCAACAATTTTAAAACATATTAGTTTGCCTATGTGTTCATAGAATGAAAGCAACTAGCTAGAGATTCAACCGAGTATGAGATTCATGCTATGAGAGAAATCAAAGTTTTAACAAAGCATGAAATCATTATGATATGAAAGCTAAAACAAACTTGGTCTGAGTCTAAATGAAGAATTCAAAACAACAAATAAATTCAAAATGAAATACATGTAATGGGTTAATCAAATCATAGTTAGCATGCTAAAATAGATTTACTAAATATTTAAACAAAGCATGAAAACATATGATAAGGAAAACTAAGCTTACTTAGATGATTTACTCATGATTCCAAACTTTAGCTTCCTTTTATGACCCTCTAGCCTTCCTTAGCTCATTCCCCTTTGTTAGGCCTCAAAACACCTCAAGGAGTAACTCTTGGTTTCTTAATTTTGGCCTTGGAATGAGTTGTTTATAGAGAAAAAGTTGTCCAACGGCTATCTGGTCGGTTAACCGACTTCAAGTTTGGTTAAACGAACTCCCAACGGTAAAAAATGGCTAGTTTTGACCATTCTAGAACTTAAACCGAAGTGGGTTCGGTCAAGGTTCAGTTAACCGGCATCTTGAGTACGGTTAACCGACATTACTGTAGTAAAAACACTGTAGCAAAAGTATTGTAGCACCAAAAAAAAGTTTTGCATTCTAAAAATATTAAGCGAAAAAGCTATTCCAAAGTATTTTGCTAGTGGGAGTTCTGGGCCATGGAAATCATGCTTAGACTCATGTTTAAATCAATCCAAAAGTGTTTTCCAAAACATGAACCTCTCATGCCTAAAATGATTTATAGATCTAGGTCCAAAGGCTGGCATGATTCGAAAATCTTCTTTTCAAAACTTAATGCATCCAAGTTTAAAATCCAAAACATGCATGTAACATAAGTTCTAAAAGTTTTAAAACAATGTGTGTGAAAATCAGTATTTTAAGTTTTTCAAAATCAATGCTCATGTAAAAACTCGAATGATGCTAAAATGATAATGCATTCATCAAATTGCAAAACACAAAATTCCTAACACATTCTAGTCGTTATCGTACAATTAATTAAAGTCCTAGCTCTTGTGCCCCATGGAGGTTTAGTGCTTTAGGAGATACACTGGCCGGCCGGCGTTGGTCTGATGACCGTTGACTGCTACAGCCATTTCCAGGCAGTTGGCCACTGGGCATGCTGCCAAGCAACGGGGCATGCAGCTTTTCCCGGGCCTAGCTGGTCCGGATTCCAAGGGCGCCAGTGGGGGGGGGGGGGGGTGTAAGACCCCAACCCGAGTGACCTCGATTAGTGTTGATTAATTTGCGTGTTAGCTCTAAGTGTGTTTAGTAGATTTTGGTTTAGTTGGTTTAGAATAGCTTTGTCATAGCTTTGGGAATCTTTGAGTGCCTTTGGAATTAGGGGGGCCCTTTAGGGGTTCCTTTTTATGACTTGCGTGTACTTTGGGGTTTACTCGAGACTCTTTTGATTGGTGTTTTATCCCGATTTACTTATTTTGTTAATCCCTTCAACTTTCATGTTGATCCCGTTCCCGTCCCGAATCCCGAAACTTGACTTTTCTAGCTTCAAGGGCAAAACAGTACTTTTACACCAAATCTGGACCAAATAATTGTTATTCCCGAAACCCGCGAAACATATACTTTTTGGTAAGTAGAAATTTCAACGATCATTTCTTCCTCCTTCGTCGACTTCATCCGAGATCCCGAAAACTACTATTTCAGCCTTTCAAAATTCCAAAGTGGTGGAGCCCACTTGCAAATGCTATATATAGAACCAACTTTTCTTCCTTCTCTGTTCCAGCAACTTCTTGTCTAGGATTTCTCTCCCTCATTATTCTTCTTTCTCTTGCTCTCTTCATCTCAATCCCTCACCAAACTTGCACCCACATCATAATGGAGATCACCATCTTCTTCCTCTCCTTCAAGGCTCTTTATTGATATCATTGTCGAAGGAAACCTCCCATTTCAAGACTCGTTTTGAGCTAAGACTTGCCATTAAAGGATCTTCCAAAGATTGTGGATTTTGTGCTTGAGAGGGTGTTAGAGGACCTTTTGCTTAGCTTTGGACTTGAGGCAAGTGGATGAATGGATAAGTTTTAAACATTTACATGTTTCATGGAAATCTCTTGTTTTTGTACTAATTATTCCTAATGATTTTTACATGTGTTTTCATAGTCTTTCTTGCCTTGATTTCTATTACTTTTGAAATGCATAACTAGGAGTTGATTTTTCCATTATGCACCTTGATAAATGTATCTTTATGTTATTAAAGTGTAGATGAATCTTATGGGTGTTGTTGGATCAAATATGAATGAATGGAGGAGTTTGATTTGGATGTATTGGGGAGCAGAGAATAAGGTTGAGGTATTTGAAAGAAAATTTATGATTGTTATGGGGAGGCAAGGAGGCCTTTGTTGCAGGGAAAATGTTTAGGGGGAAGAAGAGAAGAAGGCCAGGATGGCCATTTTCGGGCAGCAGAAATGACTGCCCTCTCGAGCGGACATAAGGCCACTCGAGCGCGCAGTCATTCTGACTGCAGCTCGGGCAGCAAAAATGACTGCCCGCTCGAGCGGACATCAGGCCGCTCGAGCGCGCAGTCGTTCTGACTGCAGTTCGGGCAGCAGATTGCCTGCCCGCTTGAGCGCATGATGGCCCGCTGGAGCGCATGATTAGCCGCTCGAGCGCACGATTGGCCGCTCGAGCGCGCAGACGCTCTGTCCACCCGTTTTCCTGCGCAGCCCAGGTCCGCTCGAGTGCACCTTGGTTCGCTCGAGCGCACCCCCCTCCCAAGTATGGACCACTTTTGGGGCTCGGGAAAGGTTTTTAAGGGATTCCCTTGGTATTTAGGAGGTTTATAAGGCAATATACGAAGCCTATTGGAGAAAGAAACCAAACCACAAGCTTTCATTTAAAAGTTTGAAAATCACTAAGGTGTATAAAGAGCCCGAAATGTCTCCAAACTCAAGGAGTACCAAGTGATCATTACAATCGACATACGGGGTCCTTATTCACTGGATTTATATCGAATCCCGATACTTGTCCCGAATTTCAAGAAATGTAATTTATCATTCCCGAAAACATTGAATTTGCAACTAGAGCTTTTGCTAGTCCCGATATGCACTTCCCGTTTGAAAATGAAATTAGTGCTTTGGAGCACCCCATCCCGCCCGTTTATTTAAGTGCATTACATATGATTTGTACATGTCTTGTTTTACATGATTTGACCTATGAGTCGGCACCACTAAACTTGGCTTTCCTTGCCGGTTTGATCCACCGACTTGGAGACCCTTTTCCGTCCGGCCAGCTGCCGTTTGGATCCCGCTACCCGGTTATTACCGTGGTCTTGTCCCGATACCCGGTTCGCTACCGTGGTCCCGTCCCGTATTATATTATGTATATGTTTATGTTACTTATGTTGCATCTCCTCACTTCGGTGACTGAGACAACATCCCGATAAGCTCATGTCACTTCGGTGATAGAGGACTTAGCTATGTGTGGTTGCCATCTTGTCTGTTTCCCATTCCCTTGGATACCTTACAGGTTTTATATTGCATATGTATTTGAACAAATGTTTCTCTCGTTTTATGAAACTATTGCTTTGATAGGTTTAAATGCTTTCCAAGGTAATTTCTTTATTGTTATGTCTTTTCACTCGTTTGCCAAACCGTCGTATTTGACCCTTTGCTTTGGTGCTCAGGTCCCGTTGTTGGTCTCCCCGAGGAGGAGCTTGAGGAGGCGGTCGGCGAACCGCATCGATTAGTTAAGTGGCACGCCGATGATGTCGTCTAGACATTCGGGTGCTTGAGCTGCGTAACATTTTGGGAATAGAAACTAACCATTCTTTTGGGAATTTGTTTTTTGATTTATATTGGCCTTTGTTGGCCTCTATTTTTGGGGACAATGTAATTAAACTATATTGTTGTAAACCTTAACTTTCTTTTGGGGTTATAGCTTTAATGATCATTGCTCATTTTGATACTAGTATTAAACATGTGTTAATCTTGTTATCTTGGACATGAATGTATGAAATAGATTTGCTACACGCTTCCGTACATAAAAGAAATATTTATGTCGATGTGATATCCTCACCGCGGACACCTGTGGGAAATTGCGTGTACGAGTTGCATTCTTTGAAGGACTCGTATACGTTTTGGGATTTAAATAAATTCATTCATCGTATGGACTGTTAATTCTTAACAATTAGTCCCGATCCCGGATTAGGCCCGATGACCCGGTCTAGGGTCGCGACAAACTGGTATAAGAGCGAGACGTGTTTCAAGCAATTAAAAGAAACTAGAAATCCTATGGACGTGGCGATGATTCGTTAGAGTTTTCGCTAGTTAGTATCGTGTGAGCATTGTGTGACCCCTATTGTATTATCTTGTGCTAACAAATTGTTTTGCAGCATTATGCCACCTCGCAAAAGGCTAGTAAACGGCAATCCCATTGCAAGTAACAGTGAGCATACAGGGCCAGTCCAAGAAGACATTCCCGATAATACCATGCAAAATCAATTTCAAGAAATGATGCGGGCTATGTTTGATCAACAAAGACAGGCTAATGAGAATCAGGCCAGACTGCAGGAACAAATGCTTAAGAAAGATGAGGATCATGCTAGGGAATTGCAAGATATGCAGAGGCAACTCCTAGAGGTGTTATAGAGGAGGCCCGAGCCAGTGCAACCTCAACCTGCTATTCTTATTAATCAGAGGGAGCATGACCCAAATGCCTTGTTTGAGAAGTTCAGGAAGAGGGGCCCGAAAGAATTCTTCGGGACAGAAGATCCCTTAGCTGCAGATGATTGGCTGGAGCACATAGAGAACATCTTTGAGATCTTCCAGTGCACAGGAAGAGAATGGGTCCAGCTTGCAACATCTCTCTTCACCGGTTCAGCCGATATCTGGTGGAAGACAGTGAGGGAAGAATACAGGCACATGGCAGATGCAGTGGCATGGGCTAGTTTTAAGAGACAGTTTGGGGACACGTATGTGCCCACTCATATCAGGAGGCAGAAGGCAGCGGAATTTCAGCAGGTCGTCCAGGGCAATATGTCAGTCCTCGAATACCTCACAAAATTCGAGAGATTGTCAAGATATGTTCCTGAACTAGTGGATACAATGGAAAAGAAGATAGCTAAGTTCCTGGAAGAACTGAATCCCATCATTGAGAGGGATGCTACTGGGGTTGTACCACCTACAACCTTCGAAGAGGCAGTCAAGAGGGCTTACAAATTTGAGAACTTCCACCACAAGATCCTCAGACTTCAGGGTAAGGGACAGCAGCAGCAACAGCAGAACAGTCAGCAGAAGAACCATCAGCACAAGAGGCAGAGGCAAGAGCAGAATGTGCAGAATCCTTTGGTGTGTACACATTGTGGGAAGAACCACGAGAGTGCCCAGTGTCGTACCATCACAGGAGCATGCTTCAGGTGTGGTTCCATGGCCCATCAGATGAGAGACTGCCCAAGGCAGAATAGGCAGAATCAGCAGCAGCAAGGGACACAGCGTCCAGCACAACCTCAGAATGCAATAGTTGTGCAGAACCAGGCTAGACCTCTTCAGCAGCAAGCCCCACAGTAGTAGTATAGGCCACAGCAGCAGCAGCAAGCCCGTCAGCAAGGACAGAATCAGAATCAGCGTCCTCCACAACAGAATAGGAATGCAGGCAGGCCACAGCAAGCTCAGAATAGGCCACAGCAGAGAGGACAGATTTATGCGGTCAACAGAGCTGATGCAGAGGCAGCAGGAGATGTTGTGGAAGGTATACTTCTTGTTTGTGGATTTCAAGCTAGGGTTTTATTTGACCCTGGTTCTACCCACTCTTTTATCTCTCCCAGATTTGCAAAGTTGATTGATATGCATGCTAGAGATATGGATTTCCTATTGACTGTGGCTACTCCCATAGGTAAAGAAGTTATATGTAGGACTTTTTACCCTAGTTGTTCAGTCATGATAGGAGGGTTAGAGTTACCAGCGAATCTCATTTTATTGGAGATGTTCGATTTTGATGTCATCCTAGGGATAGATTGGTTAGCAGGGTACCATGCTACAATGGATTATTTCCATAAGACCCTCACCTTCAAATTAGAAGAGATACCAACAGGAGTACTGTTTCGAGGAGACAGGAGTAATCCTAGTACCGGGTTTATTTCAGCGTTGAAGGCTGATAGACTTCTGAAGGGTGGATGTGAGGCCTATTTGGCGTTTATCACAGAGGATAAATGGTCCCAAGGGGTGGAGGATATCCCAATTGTTTGGGAATTCCCGGATGTTTTTCCGGAGGAGATTCCAGGTTTACCACCCATTAGAGAGATTGATTTCACTATCGAGCTGTTACCAAGGACTGCTTCGATATCCATTGCACCTTATAGAATGGCTCCGGCGGAATTGGGAGAATTGAAAACACAATTGCAAGAATTGTTGGACAAAGGTTTTGTAAGACCTAGTGTTTTGCCATGGGGAGCTCCAGTGTTGTTCGTTAAGAAGAAGGATGGTTCAATGAGAATGTGCATAGATTACCGGAGATTGAACCAAGTGACCATCAAGAACAAGTATCCATTGCCAAGGATAGATGAACTGTTTGATCAGTTACAGGGTGCTTCCTACTTTTCGAAGATTGATTTGAGATCTGGTTACCACCAGCTTAGAGTCAGAGAGTCTGATGTATGGAAGATAGCTTTCCGGACTAGATATGGGCACTATGAGTTTTTGGTGATGCCATTTGGTTTGACAAATGCACCAGCAGTGTTCATGGCATTGATGAACAAGATATTCGCAGAGTACCTGGATTAGTTTGTAGTGGTGTTCATTGATGACATTTTGGTGTACTCCAAGACCGAAGAAGAGCATGAAGAGCACTTGAGGATAGCCTTACAGCTTCTGAGAGAGAACCAGTTGTATGCAAAACTCAATAAGTGTGAGTTTTGGCTTGAACAAGTAGCATTTTTGGGGCACATTATCTCCAGAGAAGGCTTGTCAGTAGATCCATCCAAGATTGAGGCAGTAGTACAGTGGGAAAGACCGAAGAATGTGTCAGAAATCAGGAGTTTTCTGGGATTGGCAGGCTATTATCGGAGGTTTGTACAGGGATTTTCGTCGATTGCGTCACCTTTGACGAAGTTGACAAGGAAGAATGTGCCATATGTGTGGTCAGACAAGTGTGAAGTTAGCTTCCAAGAGCTTAAGAAGAGATTAACCACAGCACCAGTCCTTACTTTGCCATCCGGAAGCGGCGGTTTCGTCATCTTTACCGATGCTTCGAACATTGGACTTGGTTATGTGTTGATGCAGGAAGGGAAAGTTATAGCTTATGGATCACGTCAGTTGAAATATCATGAGAAGAACTATGCAACACATGATCTTGAGTTAGCAGCGGTTGTTTTCGCATTGAAGATGTGGAGACATTATCTCTATGGAGAGAAATTTGAGGTTCACTCCGATCACCGCAGCTTACAGTACCTGTTCTCACAGAAGGAATTGAACATGGGGCAGAGAAGATGGATGGAGTATATCAAAGATTATGATTTTCCAATCAAATATCATCCAGGGAATGCAAATGTAGTTGCTGATGCTTTGAGCAGGAAATCAGTGGGCATGGCAAATCTTAGTGGCACTTGTATCTTTGAACAATTTGAGGAGTTGAGAATAGACTTGCAGCCGCTAGAGAAGGGTGTTTTGTTAGCTAACATGTCAGTGTCAGAACTTTCTTTCATTCAGAAGATCAAAGACAGTCAGTTGCAAGATCCAGAGTTGGCCAAGATTTCAGAGCAGATAGCAGATCGTCCTGACTTTCGCATTGTGGATGGAGTTTTGTACTTCCGTGACCGTCTGTGTGTGCCAAGCATTGAAGATTTGAGGAATGATATCATGACAGAAGCTCACAGTACGAGGTATTCTGTGCATCCAGGCAGCACGAAGATGTATCAGAATTTGAAGGGCAGATTTTGGTGGAATAACATGAAGACAGAGATAGCAGCATTCGTTTCTCGGTGTATGGTATGTCAGTTGATTAAAGCAGAGCACCAGAAGCCTCCAGGGTTGTTGCAACCGTTGGAAATCCCGGAATGGAAATGGGAACATATAACCATGGATTTCATTTCGGGATTACCGAGGACTAGCAAAGGAAATGACGCTATCTGGGTCATTGTGGACCGTCTCACCAAGTCAGCTCATTTCATTCCGATGAAGACTGGAAAGAAGATGCACATGCTACCATTGGCAGAGTTGTTTGTTAGTGAGATTGTCAGTAGACATGGTCAGCCAGTTTCCATCACGTCTGATAGAGACAGCATATTCGTCTCAAGATTTTGGAAAACACTACATGAGTCTATGGGTACAAGGTTACAGTTCAGTACAACTTATCACCCTCAGACAGATGGCCAATCAGAGAGGACAATTCAAACTCTTGAGGATATGCTCCGTGCTTGTGTGTTAGACTCCAAAACTCAATGGGACGAGACTCTACCTTTGTGTGAGTTTGCATACAACAATAGCTACCACTCGAGCATTGGAATGACGCCTTTCGAGGCATTGTATGGCAGAAGGTGTAGGACACCTGTGTGTTGGGAAGAGGTTGGTACCCGCAGCTTCCATGGAGCAACAATGGTAAGTGAGACCAGTGACAATGTTAAGCAGATTCAGGTACGTCTGGAAGTAGCCAGGAGTAGACAGAAGAGTTATGCAGATTCTCACAGAAGGGACTTACAGTTCAAGGAAGGGGACAAGGTTTTCTTGAAGGTATCACCTACTAGAGGAACCTTGAGATTTGGGAGAAAGGCAAGTTGTCAAGGAGATATATTGGACCTTATGACATTGTGAGCAAGATTGGTGAAGTGGCTTATAGGTTAGCCATACCACCCGAGCTATCTGGTGTACACAACGTCTTCCATGTATCTATGTTGAAGAAGTACGTCCCCGATCCTTCACATGTACTCCAACATGAGCCGTTAGAGATCAGAGAAGATGCTACTTATGTTGAGAAACCTATTCGGATCATCGACACCAAAGAGCAAGAATTGAGGACACGGACTATTCAGTGGGTAAAGGTACTTTGGGAGAATCATGGACCGGAAGAGGCAACCTAGGAATTGCGAGACCAAGTGTAGAAGAAGTACCCACATCTCTTACCCGAGGTGAGTTGTATTTTATTTGGAGGACCAAATATCCTAAGGGGTGAAGGATGTAAGACCCCGACCCGAGTGACCTCGATTAGTGTTGATTAAGTTGCGTGTTAGCTCTAAGTGTGTTTAGTGGATTTTGGTTTAGTTGGTTTAGAATAGCTTTGTCATAGCTTTGGGAATCTTTGAGTGCCTTTGGAATTAGTGGGGCCCTTTGGGGGTTCCTTTTTATGACTTGCGTGTACTTGGGGGTTTACTCGAGACTCTTTTGATTGGTGTTTTATCCCGATTTACTTATTTTGTTAATCCCTTCAACTTTCATGTTGATCCCGTTCCCGTCCTGAATCCCGAAACTTGACTTTTCTAGCTTCAAGGGCAAAACAGTACTTTTACACTAAATCTGGACCAAATAATTGTTATTCCCGAAACCCGCGAAACATATACTTTTTGGTAAGTAGAAATTTCGACGATCATTTCTTCCTCCTTCGTCGACTTCATCCGAGATCTCGAAAACTACTATTTCAGCCTTTCAAAATTCCAAAGTAGTGGAGCCCACTTGCAAATGCTAATATAGAACCCAACTTTTCTTCCTTCTCTTTTCCAGCAACTTCTTGTCTAGGATTTCTCTCCCTCATTATTCTTCTTTCTCTTGCTCTCTTCATCTCAATCCCTCACCAAACTTGCACCCACATCATAATGGAGATCACCATCTTCTTCCTCTCCTTTAAGGCTCTTTATTGATATCATTGTCGAAGGAAACCTCCCATTCCAAGACTCGTTTTGAGCTAAGACTTGCCATTAAAGGATCTTCCAAAGATTGTAGATTTTATGCTTGAGAGGGTGTTAGAGGACCTTTTGCTTAGCTTTGGACTTGAGGCAAGTGGATGAATGGATAAGTTTTAAACATTTACATGTTTCATGGAAATCTCTTGTTTTTGTACTAATTATTCCTAATGATTTTTACATGTGTTTTCATAGTCTTTCTTGCCTTGATTTCTATTACTTTTGAAACGCATAACTAGGAGTTGATTTTTCCATTATGCACCTTGATAAATGTATCTTTATGTTATTAAAGTGTAGATGAATCTTATGGGTGTTGGTTTCTCTTTCTTTGGGGATCAAATATGAATGAATGGAGGAGTTTGATTTGGATGTATTGGGGAGCAGAGAATAAGGTTGAGGTATTTGAAAGAAAATTTATGATTGTTATGGGGAGGCAAGGAGGCCTTTGTTGCAGGGAAAATGTTTAGGAGGAAGAAGAGAAGAAGGCCAGGATGGCCATTTTCGGGCAGCAGAAATGACTGCCTGCTCGAGCGGACATAAGGCCGCTCGAGCGCGCAGTCATTCTGACTGCAGCTCGGGCAGCAAAAATGACTGCCCACTCGAACGGACATCAGGCCGCTCGAGCGCGCAGTCATTCTGACTGCAGTTCGGGCAGCAGATTGCCTGCCCGCTCGAGCGCATGATGGCCCGCTCGAGCGCATGATTAGCCGCTCGAGCGCACGATTAGCCGCTCGAGCGCGCAGACGCTCTGTCCACCCGTTTTCCTGCGCAGCCCAGGTCCGCTCGAGCGCACCCCCCTCCCAAGTATGGACCACTTTTGGGGCTCGGGAAAGGTTTTTAAGGGAATTCCTTGGTATTTAGGAGGTTTATAAGGCAATATACGAAGCCTATTAGAGAAAGAAACCAAACCACAAGCTTTCATTTAAAAGTTTGAAAATCACTAAGGTGTATAAAGAGCCCGGAATGTCTCCAAACTCAAGGAGTACCAAGTGATCATTACAATCGACATACGGGGTCCTTATTCACTGGATTTATATCGAATCCCGATACTTGTCCCGAATTTCAAGAAATGTGATTTATCATTCCCGAAAACATTGAATTTGCAACTAGAGCTTTTGCTAGCCCCGATATGCACTTCCCGTTTGAAAATGAAATTAGTGCTTTTGAGCACCCCGTCCCGCCCGTTTATTTAAGTGCATTACATATGATTTGTACATGTCTTGTTTTACATGATTTGACCTATGAGTCGGCACCACTAAGCTTGGCTTTCCTTGCCGGTTTGATCCACCGACTTGGAGACCCTTTCCCGTCCCGCCAGCTGCAGTTTGGATCCCGCTACCCGGTTATTACCGTGGTCTTGTCCCGATACCCGGTTCGCTACCGTGGTCCTGTCCTGTATTATATTATGTATATGTATATGTTACTTATGTTGCATCTCCTCACTTCGGTGACTGAGACAACATCCCGATAAGCTCATGTCACTTCGGTGATAGAGGACTTAGCTATGTGTGGTTGCCATCTTGTCTGTTTCCTGTTCCCTTGGATACTTTACAGGTTTTATATTGCATATGTATTTGAACAAATGTTTCTCTCGTTTTATGAAACTATTGCTTTGGCAGGTTTAAATGCTTTCCAAGGTAATTTCTTTATTGTTATGTCTTTTCACCCGTTTGCCAAACCGTCGTGTTTGACCCTTTGCTTTGGTGCTCAGGTCCCGTTGTTGGTCTCCCCGAGGAGGAGCTTGAGGAGGCGGTCGGCGAACCGCATCGATTAGTTGAGTGGCACGCCGATGATGTCGTCTAGACATTCGGGTGCTTGAGCTGCGTAACATTTTGGGAATAGAAACTAACCATTCTTTCGGGAATTTGTTATTTGATTTATATTGGCCTTTGTTGGCCTCTATTTTTGGGGAGAATGTAATTAAACTATATTGTTGTAAACCTTAACTTTCTTTTGGGGTTATAGCTTTAATGATCATTGTTCATTTTGATACTAGTATTAAACATGTGTTAATCTTGTTATCTTGGACATGAATGTATGAAATAGATTTGCTACATGCTTCCGCACATAAAAGAAATATTCATGTCGATGTGATATCCTCACCGCGCACACCTGTGGGAAATCGCGTGTACGAGTTGCATTCTTTGAAGGACTCGTATACGTTTTGGGATTTAAATAAATTCATTCATCGTATGGACTGTTAATTCTTAACAATTAGTCCCGATCCCGGATTAGGCCCGATGACCCGGTCCGGGGTCGCGACAGGGGGTCCCATAGGGAAATCTCGGGTGGGGCCCACTAGAAAATATTTGATGAGTTAAAGGGACTTAATTACTTATTAAGAACCAAAATCATCTCCTAATGCCCTAATAATCCATGCTACTAACACTAATCAGTCCATAGAGTGGAGTTTGACAAAACCAATTGAAGGCCCCTTGATAAACAACATTAATCAAATTAATTTCTCATAATTTTGACTGGAATTTAACAATCTAAACATGATTAAAACCATGCCTTCTCACATCTAAACCATTGAATTGATTCACATGAATCAAAAGACAGCAATAACATGCTATGCCAATTAGTTTAGAAACTTTCCTTGGCTAGGTTTGAAAACTCCATTCCAACACAGTCCAAGCACTCGCAAATGGCGCACTCTCAGCCGGAACACCTCCTTAATATCTCGCAAAAACCACCTCTAAAAGCCCCTAGAATTAACAGCCCAAGAAAAGATCAAACCCATCCCATAAAAACACCATACGTGATGCACCAAGGAATCTAAACCAAGAAATCAATGGGAGGGGAGGGAGCTCTTACCTCTAAGGGGTTCAAACGAGGAGGGAAACGAGGTTGAAGGAACAAAATATGTTGTGTAGGGGATGAAGGGAAATCAATTGGCAAGGTCGGATTTTGAAAGAAGAGTCTCTAAGTCCATGATCTCTACTATGCCATGGGAGGAGAAAGAGAAAGAAGGAAGAAAGGAGAAGATAGGAGAGACTTCGCTTGTTGGCCGATGGAAATGAGGGAGTAATGCGAAGTAATGGTGGTAGGTGGGGAACATTAATGAAAAGGAGGGGGTAGTTGGAATATTTTGTGGGAGGATTAGTTCGTGAGTTACATTTTAGTATGACTTTGGGCACAAAAATGAAGACTGTAGGATCCTCTGTTGGATTGGGTCAAACAAGAACAATTACTGAACCCAATGAGAGCTTTCAAACAAGACAGAGATCAGAACTCTTAGAGATCGGTGTTAGAAGTTGCAATTTTCCGAACGGCGGTATACACCTCAAAAAGTGTGTCGGGGGGTCAAACTGGACTTTCTAAACCTCAAATGAGTTTGTGCTGAACATGAAAGTTGTTAAGCAGGTCAAAACGTAACTTTTGGGCTCAAGATGTAATTTTTATGAAATTCCCATCATACCCTTGAAATCTCAAAGATTCTAACTTTGGCCTAATAAAAGCTGAACTCTCCGCGAAACTTCTTGAAACACTCTAGATACAAACCAAACTTAACTCTAATCCCTAGAAACCCTCAATTAGCATCTAATCATGCATCGATTGTTACTAATCGTAAATAATTAGCGTTAATCAGTGTAATTAAAAATTAGGTTCTTACATCCTCCACCCTTCGAACATTTGGTCCTCCAAAGGAAACGAAGATACCTTAGGAAGTAGATGCGGATATTTCTTCAGAACTTGATCGCGTAACTGTTAAATTGTATGGACTCAATCCATCAAATGATGTAATAAATTGATTAATTTCTTTATTTATCAATAAATTCATGCTTTCCTTTCATGAGATGAATGATTTTGTATTACTTAATGCACATGACCAATACATATGACATGATGGTTAATGAGATGAACCAGGTTCCATTAGTATATTAGATGTGATATATATGTATGGATGAGATCCACATATGGGAGACATGTGTCACAAATCTTATAATTAAATATCTTCACAACCAGTGATGAGACTGGGCATCTCATCTGATAAAGGTTGCAGCACTTTGATCACTATGAGCTAGTGTGATTTGTCTCGATCATCAGAATATAAGATTCTAGATCATGGTGCTGGTACATTGGTTGTATTGAAGGATCATGAGAAGCATCTTATGAAACATTGTCTCAATTTTAAGGTCTGCTCTCATAATTTCCTAGCAATAGGCTTTCAATCCTGAGACATTTATGAACTCAAGTTTCTATCTATTCATTTACTTTGAGTCACCAATGAGTGAGGTAAACTGTAGGTCAACATCTCGGTGTCTTGCGTACGTGGTAGTAGGACTGTAGGAACATTCAATGGTCAAGAAAGGAATCTATCTATATTATCCCTTTGTGCCAATTAATGGATTTGTCATTAGTAAGTGCGCACCCATCTCGATTAAGAGTTAATTGGATGGTACTAATGATCACTGTGATTAATTGGGGCTCAAGGATAATAAGATGTGGATTTAAGATTGGAAGGGACATGTTTGATCCAATTGATTCATGGATATTGATAGAGGGGCCTACTTGTGGTAATTGGGAAGTTTAGTGTCTTCTTGGTAAGTTATTCCTAAGACTGGAGTGTAATTGCATTTATATAGCGTTGTTATTTGCAATTAACCGCGGGCCTGGATTGTACATGAGATGTGGGGTCGTGGTGTCCTAGTTGGAGCCAGCTTTCTATGTAATCCCTAGTGGTCCCTACACTAGCCCAAGATATTAGACAGATACTAATCCTACTTGAACTCTAAAAGGAAGGAATTAGAAAGTTACTATTTTATTTGAAGTGGGATTTTCTAATAATGGTAATAGTAAGTTACTAATTGTTGTGGAAGTGAGACTTATATAATAATTAGAAAGAATAAAGTTACTAATTTGTAATGGGAATTGGACTTCTATTTCAATTAGTAAAAGAGGAGGTTTGCCAAGCTATAAAAGGGGAGCAAAGGGGGTGGGATGTCCAACCTTGGAATTCACGCCCAGCTTGTAAGACCTCGACTCGAGTGACCTCGATTAGTGTTAATTAAGTTGTGTGTTAGTCTTAAGCGTGGTTAGTGTATTTTGGTTTAGTTTGGGTTTAGAATAACTTTGTTATAGCTTTGGGGAATTTTGAGTGCCTTTGTGATTAGTGGAGCCCTTTGGGGGTTCCTTTTATGACTTTGCGTTTACTTGGGGGATTACTCGAGATTCCATTGATTTGTGTTTTTATTTCCATTTTACTAATCTCGTTAATCTCTACAACTTTTATGTTGATCCCGTTTCCGCTTCGAATCCCGAAACCTGACTTTCTTAGCTTTAAGGGCAAAACAATCTTTTTACACTAAATCTGTACCCAATATTTGATATTCCCGAAGCCTGTGAAACATATACTTTTTGGAAACTAGAAATTTCGACGATAATTTCTTCCTTCTTCGTCGAATTCATTTGAAGCCCCGAAAGCCATGATATTGACCCCACAAGAATTCGTAGGGGTGGAGCCCACTCCCATTTGCTTTATAAAGGAGTCATCCTCTCCCTTTTTCCTTTTTCTAGCACAAGCAACAAAGCTAGGGCTTTTTCCTTGCTTTTCCTTCTTCCTCTTGCTCTCATTCCCTTAATCTCTACCAAACCTTTCACCACTTGATTATTGGAAGTCATCATCTTCTTCACCATTTTGAGAGCTCTTCATTGATAGCATTTGTAGAGGAAACCTCCTTTTCCAAGGTCTTCTTTGAGCTTGTCTTGACCATTTGGAGAACCTTCATGTAAGCAATCCATTCCATTTTCTAGATTTGTATTCTTCAAGCCTTTGAGAAGCTCTATTTCCTTTATCGAAGCTTGTTTCTTCTTGATCTTTGTTTTGACCCACTTTAGGGTTTGTTTTGGGGGTTTTTGTGTAACATTGGAGCTTGGCTTGGAGTGAGTGTTAGAGGCTTGATTTTTCTTGATTAGAGACCTTGAGGCAAGTGGATGAACTGATGTTTTGAACTTTGAATGGTTTTCATGAAATGCGTTAATGATTTCACTATATGTCTCATGCTATTTTGACTTATGTGATTTTAAAATGAATGCATATAAATGAGTTAGTTGGTTTATTAACTCTTGTAACATTGTCTTTATGACCTCTCATTTATTGTTTGCATGAAGTATTAAATGAATCTTGGTAATTTGCTGGTATTTTCTCTTATCTTTGTGGTTGAATGTAATGGAGAATAAGGTGTTTGGTTGAAATTTATGGAAGTGTTGATGGAAATTTGAATGGTATTTGAATGAGGCTTTAACCCTCTCATTTGGATGAGGAAATGTGGCTAAAGGAGTTTGTAAGAAGTGAAAAAGGAAGAGAGCAGAACTGTCCCGGAATCAATTTCTGGACAGTTCGCTCGAGCGAACTTGACAGGTCGCTCCAAAAATGACTCCGAGCCATTCCAGTAGACAATTCGCTCGAGCGAACCCATCATTCGCTCGAGCGAACATTCCCAGAGTCACATCAGAGCTTCACAGAACCTTGTTAGTTTGAGCGAACTATCTGTTCGCTTGAGCCAACATGTTCGCTCGAGCGAACCCTCTATCCGCTCGAGCGATTAACACTGTTCACTTGGGGCTATTCTGGGAGTATAAATGAAATATTTAATCGATTGAGAGATGATCGTTGGGAACCCTATTGTGATGGGGAGACTTATGAGCATTGTTTGAACCCATTTGAAAAGAGAAACCGAACAACAAGCTTTCATTTGAAGTTTTGAAAATCCCTATGGTGTATAAAGAGCCCGGAATGTCTCCAAACTCAAGGAGTACTAACTTTTATTGAAATTGACATACTGGACCCTTATTCACCTTGATTAAGTTTCGAATCCCGATACTTGTCCCTAAATCTCATGATTTATGATTTATCATTCCCGAAAATACTGAATTTGCAACTGTAGCATTTTGCTAGTCCCGACATGCACTTCCCGTTTGAAATGATATATGTGCCTTCGAGCACCCCATTCAGCCCGTTTATATAAGTGCATCATATGAATTTTGTAAATGCCTTGTTTTATGTCATTTGACCTATGAGGCGACACCACTAAGCTTGGATTACCTTGCCGGTTTGATCCACCGACTTGGAGATCCCCCTCTCGTCCCGCCAGTTGCAGTTTGGATTCCGCTACCCGGTTATTACCGTCGTCTTGTACCGATGCCGTAGATTGCTACTGTGGTTCCCGATGCCCAGTTCACTACCGTGGTCATGTCCCGTATTATTATGTATATGTATATGTTACTTATGTTGCATCTCCTCACTTTGGTGACTGAGGTCAACATCCCGATATGCTCATGTCACTTCGGTGACAGAGGACTTTGCTTCGTGTGGTTGCCATCTTGTTTGTTTCCCGATTTCCTTGTATACCTTACTTGTTTTAGATTACATTTATGTTTTGAATAAATGATTCTTCTGTTTTGTGAAAATTATTGTTTAACAAGTTTAAATGTTTTCCAAGGTAAATTTCTATTATTGCTATATCTTTTCACCCACCTCCCAAACCGTTGTGTTTGACCCATTGCTTTGGTACTCAGGTCCTGTTGCCGGTTTCCCCGAGGAGGAGCCCGAGGAGGCGGTCGGAGAACTGCAACGATTAGTAGAGTGGCATGCCGATGATGTCATCTAGACATTCGGTTGCCCGAGTTGTGTAACATTTTGGGTTAGGACTAACCATTCTTTTTGGGAACTTGATACTTTGTTCATATTGGCCTTTGTTGGCCTCTATTTTTGGGAAATGTTATTAAATGATCTTTAATGTAAACTTTAACTTCCTTTTGGGGAATAGCTAATGATCATTGCTCATTTTGATACTGGTCATGAATGTGTTATATGTCTTAGTATTTTGGACATGAATGTATGAATTAGATTTGCTACACGCTTCCGCATTTAAAAGAAATATTCATGTTGATGTGATATCCTCACCGCGGACACCTGTGAAAAATCGCATATACGAGTGGCATCCTTTTATTGACTCATATACGTTTTGATTTAAATAAATTTATAGTCCCGATCCCGGATTAGGTCGGTAACCCGGTCCAAGGTTGCGACACAGCCCCTTTTGTGCAAGAGTTGCACATCTCTCTCTCTCTCTTCTAGTTCTCTTCTAGTTCCTTAGAGCTTCTAGTTGGGTTTTCTCTTCGATTTTCCACCAATATTCTTGAGAAAAGAGGTTTGATACAGGTCATAGCGTGGAAGATTAAGAGGTCTTGGGGATCCTAAATTGCTTACAAAGAAAGAGTTTCTTCATCAAGCAAATCTTCGTCTCTATTAGAGCATTACCAGGCTCCAAAGGTATAATCTACTTCATTACTTGTTGTGGTTAAATGGTGTTGCTGATTTCTATCTTCTAGATAGAATTAGTTGTTGTACATGGTGTCACAGCCCCGCCCAACTCATTTCTATCTTCTAGATAGAATTAGTTGTTGTACATGGTGTCACAGCCCCGCCTAACTCAGCATGAAATTATCCGCTTTGGATCACGTGCACCCGCAAGGGCTTCCCAGGAGGTCACCCATCCTAGTACTGCTCTCGCCCGAGCACGCTTAACTTTGGAGTTCTTACGGTTTTCGGGGCCGCACGGTTTTAAAAGGCCTTATGCTAAGTTAATACGGAGTTTGACTTATAAGCCTAGAGTCAGGACTTGGATATTTCCAATGCGGGCTAACGGAGACTCACCGTTTGAAGCCCGTGGTAGACACCCTACGCCCCGTGGTTAAGGGTGCCGCCTGGACCAAGTTCTCACATTCTCCCCATTGGAAATAGAGCCGTCGCAGTCTTGTCGCGACCCCGGACCGAGGATCGGGCCCCGCGACGTTGATTGTTGAGATAAGATAATTTCCCACAGGTTCCCGCGGTGAGAATTCTGAGACACGGAGATCTAGCTCACATGCTCAAGTATGCAGAAGCGTGTAGCAAATCACATCACAACAAGTCATGATTAATAATTCATTCAAGTGCACGAGTAAGATAGCATCAAGACTAAGATATCATAAGGAGGAAATATAAATTTGACATTCCCATCATAGTTCAAGTTATAAGATTAATCAAAGTGTGTTAATTTATTACATCCCAAAATAAGAGGCCAACAAAGGCCAACATAATACCAAAAGTATATAAAATCCAAAACGTGATAAATCGAACTCATGACCCGTCCCGACGTCTAGATGACGTCGTCGGGTTGCCACTCACGAGCTAGGGTTGGCTCAACAGCCTCCTCCGGGCACTCCTCCTCAAAGGCAATGCTGCCTGCACCTGGGCACCAAAATAACAAGCATCAAACACAACGGTTTGGCAGGTAATCAATTTAGGCATGAGCATGGGATAATAATGTTTTATCAAAAACCTGTAAGAATAATTTACTGAACTTAAAATAAATACTTGCTTGAGATACATTTCAAAATAGAGACAAACTAACATGGATATAGAAGATATCATGAATCGTAAATCCACAAAGAGCTCATCCTTTCTCTATCATATATAATGAAAAGAGTAAGCACGCACGACGGGCACGATATACATAATATAACAAGACACGATTCCCACAAATATGGGATTCTAGCGGTGGAACCGGACACGCACGATGTGTAATAAAATACACGACTAATCTGCAGATAGTCCACATGTTTAAGGACCCCCGGACAGTGGATCAGACTGAAGGGGTAGTCCAAGTTCTGTGGTGTTCACTTGAATTCATGAATGCACAAAAACACGGTCTAAACACGTCGAGATAAAGGGAAAAATCACTTATAAAAAAAAGACAAGGCACGGCTAGCAAGAGGCATAATATGTATGCACACAACTTAAGAAGTAATTCCCATTAGATACTTGAAACAAATCTTCGAACGAGCTTAAAACTTGAATTCAAAGTGGGTAGACGATGTTACTTGTTGCATTAAATCAAAGTTCAAACACAAAAAATTTCATCAAGTATATGTTAAGGCCATTCATTGACCTTTGTGTAATTGAGACTCCATTGTTAAAATAAAAGAATTGGTGTACCCAAAGTTGAATTATATCTTGGAGTTCCGTTTACACTATGTCAAGTTAAAGTCCTTAACATAGTCTAGTTTTCAATCTTTAAAAAGTATACAAATGTGATAAAATTCCAAAACAGGGATTTGACAGGTCGCTCAAGCGGTCTGGACAGTTCGCTTGAGCGAACCATCAGGTCGCTTGGGCGACCATGGTTCTGTCTTGAAACTGGTCAGACAATGGACAGTTCGCTCGAGCGAACCAAGGTCATTCGAGCGGACAACCCTCTGTTTGTGCCCGGACCAGGCAATGGCCTGGTCGCTCAAGCAAACCCAGGCGTCACTCGAGCGAAAAGGCACTTGCCTGTGCTCGCTGAGTACAAAAATTGCACTTCTCAAAGATGGTTCCTAAACTATTTCTTCCCTCCATCTCACACCTAGACCACCTGAAACCCCCTGAGCCTCCATGCTCTCCAAGGGGTCAAATTCACATTCCAATACCATTCATTCCATAGTCTTAAACATTCAAATCCCATTTCTTATCAAAAGAAGCCCAAATTTCTAAAGGAGTAAAGCTTACATACAAATAGAGAATCTAAAAGTTTAGAAAGTTACTTAACACTAATACATATACTTGTATAGAAATCATAAAATAGGAGTCTAACAAAAACATAACATTAGAGCCCAATAACAAATCATATGCAAACTTCAAGAGAAATAATGAAATCCACAAACACACATGCACAATCAACCTATAGAGATTACTTGCCTTTGCCCAAATGCTAACAAAATTTCCTTCAAGCACTCGTACTCAAGAGCTAAGCCAAAAACTACAAAACCCCAAGAAATCTATTCAAAACTCATCCAAACTTGCAAACAAGAAATCCATTTAGAAATGGGTGTTGAAAATTAGAAAAACAAGACCCTTAGGAGTTAAAAGAACTCCATTGAAGAGATGGGTTGGAGCTCTGTTGAGTCCATGAATTTGCACATTTACATATCATTTTAAGATGAATTAGGGGTTTAATTAGGTGAATTGCATCATTATTCATCTCATTCCTTCATTTTATGCATTTTCACCTAGGACCCTGAATTTTCATACTTTTCATACATTTTCTGCATTAACTTATAATGTTTTGCAAATTTTCTCCGAAGAGTCCCAGTTGGAGTAGAACTCTATCCAGGATGGGTCCCGCCTCAATATGAGCTCTTCAGTATTTGATGTGTTGAATTGGAATGTGCAGAAAATGAGAATTGCAGGCCTCTGTCACGGAACCAACTTTCAAGCACACATTATCATCCTGGGCCATGCATTGCTGAATTGAAGTATATTGAAGAATCCACCATGTGGATCCCACACACAAGCCATATGCAAATTAATCAAAGGAGGGGTCCACTCATCATGTCAGTGGAAGAGTCCTAACTACAGTAGAAGACTTCTCATAGGGCCCACTGTTCAAGCAGATGAAATGTCCCACATGCAGGGTCCACAGTAGTTGCAAATTTAAAATTATTGATGGATAATTCAAAGAGTACAATTCTGATTGGAACAAAAGAAGTAGAATTTGAATAATCCACATCTGATGTCCTTTCAAAAATGAAAGTTGTGCAGAGATAGAATCCATTGCAAATCAAATTCTATAAGTTAATCCCGTTTTTCTCAGGACAACTCATCTTCAAATGGCCATAACTTTCAATCCGACCGTCGGATCGATAAAATTTATCTACCATTGGAAAGCGTATTCAGAGTAGATATCTGTGGAGCCCAAGAACGTGCAAATCAGAGCTATATTGACAAAGTTATGGGCCCATAGATTTTCATGTTCATTTTTAGACGGGATTGCAATTAAATCTACACCGTTGATACTCAATTGTTGCACATCCTTTGTGGGACCCCATCTGAAGATTAGCCAAGCCACCCAGAGGTTTCCAGAAGCTTCCACCTCATTCAAATTCAAAAAGGATAAGAGATGTACCTTATCAATAAAGATAAATCAAATTTGAAGAGAAGGTGTCTACATTTAATGTATCTGATAGATAACCGGAGAAATAAAAGGAACCAAAGAGTAGCATACGAAACAACTCTCCCTCCCCTTGGACGTCCATACCTCTCTCTCTCCTCTTTCTCCTATTTTTCATAATTAATAAGAATTTAATAGTTATTTTTGGGTATTCTGGAGCCCTGTTCCAGAAATTAGGAATTTTTAGAAGAGAGATTTTTGAGAGACCATTGCACAAGGAGATGCTGTCAATGAAATTACTTATGGAGTTCTTTTCAATGGCTGGCTAGATTTCTGGATTGGAGCATACAGATGAAGCTAAGTAGATTTTTAATTTAATTTATGTGATTTTTCTATTATTTTTTGTCTCTTTCAAAATGCATGCTCTATTAGAATAATAGAACTGTCTTCATGCCTTAGGCAGCCTCTGTTTTGATTTCTAATGAAAATAATTTGATGATTTATACTTATTTTGATAGATTGTGCTTAGGGCTGAGATCCTTTGATAATTTATGCTTAATTTGATGAGTCATGCTTATAATTTTTTATTCTTTTATGAGGTGAAGGAGGTCTTGGGTTGTTACCTTATTATTAAAAATTGATTTTTGCAAAAGACAAATCTTCCGGATCCAAAACATTGATTTGTTTAAGATCTGAGTTATTTTTGGGAGAAATAGTAGAATAATTACATGGATGGATTAATTATCTTACTTAGTGGATTTTGGATGCTCTGATCTGTTTTACATATTTAATTAGTTTGTCTTTCTGAATTTTTTTTCTCTAATTTCTTTTCTTGGATCTCAATTGCTTATTAATCTTTGATAAAAAAAAATCAGATTTTGAATTTTAACTTAGTAGTGCTCCTTGTGGGATTCGACCTGTATTTGCCATTGTCTCAAAAAGACAACTGTACACTTGCAGTATTAAAAGATTGAATTTAAATTCACATCAAGTTTTTGGCGCCGTTACCGGGGAGCCAAATCTGAGTTTTTGTTAAAAATCTGTTTTTTTTATTTTTTATTTTTATTAGATTCATATGCATGCTCATATTTAGGTTGCATTAGTTGTTTAGTCATCTAATTTTGCATTAGTAGTATTCTTTGCAAGTAGTATTAGTTAATATTTATCTTTGCTAATTTTTTAGACCTTTCTGATTTTTCTGATTTTTTCTGATATTTTTTTTAATTAATTGAATTTTCGGAATAATTAATTAAATAAAAAGAAAAAAAAAATTTTTTTTGAAGGATTTCTTTTAATTCCGAATTTCAGTAAATAAAAAAAAAAACTTTTATTTTAGATTGGTCTAACTAGTGTCTTGATTAGATTAGGATTGGTAAGATAGAGTTTAAAATCTTTAGGACTAGTTGTTTTGATTAATTTGCTAACTTTTGAATTCTGAAAATAGGTAGTGGGAAATTTTAAAATTTCATCTCTTAAGTTGTTTAGATTAGTTAGAGTTTTAAAATCTGAAATTTGAATTAGATAAAATTGGAATTCTTATAATTGAAGACTTTTTTTTAAAAAAAAACTCTAACCATATCTGGATACTTGTTTGGGTAATTTAGAATTTCTGATTTTTTTTATTTATTTTGTAGATAGAGTTTTTGAATTATTTTAATAACTTAGAATCCACTTTGGATAGAGTTTTTATTAACTTGGTATTTAAAAATTAGGATAAGATAGAATTTTGAATTGATGTGCTAACTTAGGATTTACTAACAAGAGTTTCTTTTGAATAGGTTACCTTAGTAAGAGGAGAGTTGCACAAAAGCAGGAAACTGTGTGGATTTGCTCTAAGCAAACAAGTTGCTCTCAGATTTTCTAAATTTAAATTGATCTCAGAATTGCAAAATTTGCCAAAAAAAAGAGGCGTGGGCCCGCTGTAAGACTTTCTAAACTTTACCCCACGAATCTTTTACTTGCAAGTGGGACTTGGGTGATTTAAATTTTTGCAAATTGTGAATGCTTGATTGAGACACCATTTAATTGGACACATACTTAGTTAAGGGCAATTAACCCAAATAAGATAAGGACTGGGTTTCATCACCAGATCCTTGCCCAAGTAGGTTTAACCACCTCTCACATAGTAACCTAAATATTAATTAAAATAAAGTAGAAACGAGACCATAGGACTCGAGCTCATTAGGACGAAGACCACAAAAGGTAGCACTAGTTGCGCTCTTTGGTCAAGTCGATGTCTAGGTAAGTCCTGTCCCTCCAAAGGGTGGCAGTCTCTGTTCTAGGAGTTTGGTTCTTACGCGGGACCCTTGCCAAGTGCATTGTGACCCCACCACTCATCCTGGGGACTTACCTGGTTGATTTGGCTTCATAAGACCGGATTGGAGGCCTTAGTGCACTCTTCAAACCAGTTAGGAGCTGTCTAGTGTGTTAGGTTAACCATAAGATAATTTCTTGTGCTCAATCCTTGTGCTTGACTGCTTGTGCATCATCTAGTAAGACCATTAGGGCCCTGCATATAGATTAGGCTTGCATTTCTTTAAGGTTGAACCCAATGCATGCGTTCTAGACCTGAGAGAGAGAAACTGTGGGTACGCAAGAGTAAAAGGTTAGTCAGGATAGAGCCTGATTTAGCCTTAACCATTGTCGGAAAGTCTTCAATCTTTGAAGAAATTGCTAGGATGGCTAATCAAGTGGACCCACCCATGACTTTGAAGGACTACATGTACCCCACCAGGACAACTCAACCGTCCTGCATCACCTTGCCTCAGACCAATGCCACATTTGAGCTGAAATCTGGCATAATCCAAATGCTCTCAGTATTCCGTGGGCTAGACCAAGAAAACCCATATCAACATGTTAGGGAATTTGAGGACATTTGTGGGACCATGAGAATTATTCACATGACTGAGGAGGCCCTTAAACTTAGATTATTTCATTTTTCCTTAAAAGAGAAGGCTAAAGCTTGGCTTTATGCCTTACAGGCCGGGTCCATCACTACATGGGCCAAGCTAGTCGAAGAATTTTACAAAAAATTCTACTCCAAGCAAAAAACCGCTTCGATTAGGCAGGCCATCAATGGATTCCAACAAATGGAAGGGGAGACACTTTACAGTTATTTGGAACGATTTAAGGACCTCTTAATCCAGTGTCCCCACCATGGTTTTGAGAAAATCCGATTAGTCCAAATTGTGTATGAAGGCATGGATTACCCAACCAAACAAATGGTGGAATCTTTTTGTGGTGGGAATTTTTCGCAGAAAACAGCAGAAGAAGCTTGGACATTTTTGGAAGAAACTGCTGAAAACACATTGCAGTGGGCCCCTATCAAGCGGGAGCCCATCAAACCCACCATTCCTGAAAAAGGGAGAATGTTCAAGATTGAACCCAAAATTGAGGCTGAGGCCAAATTGGCCACACTTGTGAGGAGAATAGAGGCCTTAGAGCTGAACCAAAAGCCCACACCAAACACTTTGGAATCATTAAGATATAATCAGGCCATGAATGGAAGGATTGACCCATCAATTTTGGGTCAAACCGAGTCTGTTGAGGAGGTGAATGCATTATATCAAAACACTCGTTTTGATAATCGTCAAAAGTATGACCCGTACTCTAACACTTACAATCCAGGTTGGAGGGACAACCCGAACTTCTCTTGGACCAAAGGCCCAACTCAGGGTGGCCCATCTCAGTCTACTTAATTTCAGCCAAATCAATCTCAAGTTAGTGCCCCACCCGGTTTTCAAAAACCTAACTTCAACCCCAATCCATTGACCCAGAGGGTAGATTCGTTAGAAGAGGCCATGAAACTCATGTCTCAAACCACGGCCCAATTGTCTCAGAGTACTGCTCAATTCCAGCAGACCACTACTCAACTTTTGAATGGCCACACTCAAACCCTTGCAAAATTAGAATATCAAATGGGCCAATTAGCCAACTCCATCAGTGCCAGAGACAAGGGAACATTCCCTAGTCAACCCGAACCTAATCCCAATGGCCAAGTTGTTCATGATCCTAAAGGAAAAGGGCCGGAACAAGTCAAATCCATAATCACCCTTAGGTCTGGTACACAGGTTGATAACAAGGTCAAACTACCCAAGGAACCTAATGAAGAATCAAATGAAAAAGTAGAAACTGAGGAACCAAATGTGAATGTTGAACCCATATCGGAACCAGAGAACCTAGTCAATGCTGGACCATCACCTAGTGAGCCCACTCCTAGGACCTATGTTCCCAAGGCACCATACCCACAGAGGTTAGGCCCAGCAAAATCAACTGTTCAGTTGGATAAAATGCTAGAAGTATTTAAACAAGTGCGGATTAATATCCCACTACTTGATGCTATCCAACAAATTCCGGCCTATGCAAGATTTCTGAAAGACCTGTGCACCTTCAAAAGGACTACCAATGTGCCCAAAAAGGCTTTTCTAGCCCAACAAGCTAGCTCAATCATTTCCCGTCCAACACCAATCAAATACAAAGACCCAGGGTGTCCTACCATTTCTTGTCAGATAGGGGACCATCACATAGAGAAAGCTTTGCTAGACTTGGGTGCAAGTGTGAACCTTCTTCCGTACTCTGTTTATGAAGAATTAGGTTTGGGGGAATTGAAAAAGACCCATGTGACTTTGCAATTGGCTGATGCATCAATTCGATACCCCAAGGGGGTAGTCGAAGACGTTCTTATCAAAGTTGGAGACTTTGTGTTCCCTGTCGATTTTATTGTCTTGGATACCAAACACACATCTGGGGCTGAACCCAAAATTCCAGTCATCTTGGGGAGACCTGTCGCGACCCCCGGACCGAGGCCGCGGCATTAAAGTGCGATTAAGATTATTTGAAAGATGATTAAACCTCCCACAGGTTCCCGCGGTGAGGGTTCCAAAACAAACACGCATGGAACAACCAACTCACACGATTAAGTACGCGGAAGCGCGTGGCAAATCACATCTTAACAAGTCATGACAAAATATAAGCATGACGTCATCAAGACTAAAATATCAGAATGAAGACATAACCAAGCATTCCCATAAATTCAAGTTGCAAAGTTAACAAAGTATATTAAGTTATTACACTTCCCAAAATAAGAGGCCAACAAAGGCCAATACAATTCCAAAAGTATATAAAAACCCAAGAGGTGATCCATCGAAACTCATGACCCACCCAAACGTCTACATGACGTCGTCGGGTTGCCACTCACGTGCTAAGGCAGGCCCAACGGCCTCCTCCTCGCACTCCGCCTCAAAGGGAGGGTCTCCTGCACCTGGTCACCAAAATACAAGCATCAAACACGACGGTTTGGCAAGAAATCATTTTAAGTGAAAGCATGTAAAACAAGGTTTAATCGAGAATATACTGAAATACTTTACTGAACGTAAAACAATACTTACGAAACACTTTTCTAAATCGAAGACAAACTAACATGAATGCATAACATATATATCATGAATAGTAAATCCACAAAGAGCCCATCATTTCTCTATCATTTATAAATGAAAAGAGTAAGCACGCACGACAAGCACGAATATACATAATATAGCACGACACGATTCCCACAAAAACGGGATTCCGGCCGCGGAACCGGACACGCACGATGTGTAATAAATACACTACTAATATGCAGTTAGTTCACATGTTTAAGGACCCCCAGACAGTGGATCAGACTGAAAGGGCAGTCCAAGCTCTGTGGTGTTCACTTGAGTTCATGAATGCACAAAACACGCTAAGCACGATTCAAACATATCGAAAATAAAAGGGGAAATCACTTGTCACAACACGACAAGGCACGACTAGCAAAATGCATAATATATATGCTCACAACTTATAAAAGTGATCCCCATTTAATACTTGAAACACATCTTGAAACACATCTTGGAAATTCTTGAAACACATCTTGGAACGAGCTTAAATACTTGACTTCAAAACGAGTACACGCTATGACTTGCGATCTTAAATCAACGCTCAAAACACGATAATTTTATCAAGTACATGCTTAGGCTATTCATTGGCCATTGGTTGATTGGAACTCTACATTTAAAATACAAGGATTGGTGTCCCCGAAGTTAGTATATAGCGTGGAGTTCCATTCACACAATGTCAAGTTAAAGTCCTTAATATAGCCTAGTTTTCATATTTTAAAAGAATAAGCAATTGGGCAAAAATCTGCATAAACAGGGAAAATTCCAGTGTGCCCGGTCGACCTGGCCCTTGGCCGGTCGACCGCGTACACTGTGAGCCCGGTCGACCGGCCAAGTCCCGGTCGACTCAAAGTTGTAACTTTTATTCAATGTACAGTGTTTTGGTCAGGTTCCAGAGAACCTGACCCTGTGTCGCCGGTCGACCGCGCCCATGGCCGGTCGACCGCGTGAACTGCGAAAACAGTAAATCCCGCAGTTCAGCAGGTCAGCCAACTGGGACAAAATCCAGTGTCCCCGGTCGACCGCGCCCCTTGGCCGGTCGACCGCGCACACTGCGGAAATCAGAACCCAGTTCAGATTTCTGCAGTGCACTGGTCCTTCTTTCATTCCTTTCTTTTCTACAATCTTTCCAACCTAATTAGCAAACTAAATACATGAATGAAACATGCTATCAAGGCTCACATTGGTACATTATTTCAAACTTAAATCAAGTAATAAACCTAGAATCCATTTTATAAACCTTCAAACCCTTTCTTGTCAAAACAAATCCAAACTTCAACCAAAACAAGACTCATTTCAAAAATATGAAATCTGAAAGTTTGGAAAGCTATTAGACATGCTTGCATTATCTAAAATAAGATCACAATCATGAAAACCTAATAAATCAAAACATTAATACCAAATACAAATCCAAGAACACACATGCACAACAACTTAATTAGATCACTTGCCTTAGTCAAATGAACACAAGGTCTTCTTCAAGCACTCCTAACCAAAGGTCAAGCCAAGAACTACAAAATACCCATGAAATCCATTCAAAACTCACCCAAAAATGCAACCCAACAACCCATTTTGAAATAGGGGTTACAAGTTAGAAAAACATGATCTCTAAGAGTAGAAAGAACTCCATTAAAGAGATGGGTTGAAGCTCTTACCTAGAGGTGCCCAAACGAAATGCAAAGAAGGAAATGGAGATCTTTCCCACCAAGAAACCTCAAGAAAATGGTATCAATAGCAAGCTTGAGATGAGAGGAAGAAGATGGTGGTTTTAGAAATTTATTTGGAGTCTCCTAGCTCAAGCATTCATGAAGAGAAGGAGAAGGGAAAAGGGGTTTTTCAACCTAGGGCAAGAAAAAGTTGCAGGATTTTGTAGAATGGGGAAAGAAGGAGGGGAAAGTGACTTTAGAGCTTGTAAGTGGGTCCCTTAGGTGCAAATCTTGCATGAGTCAAAACATGATCTTGTGGGCCTCAAATGAAGCCGACGAAGAAGGATAAAACGATCCTTGAAATATCTAGTTTCCGAAAATTATATTTTTGACATAGTTTTGGGATCTCGAAAATCGTGTCCAGATTTGAGTGTGAAAAGGCTATTTTACCCTTTTGGCCAAAACTTGAGTTTCTGGGCTTCAAACACAAATGAGTTAAACACGAAAGTTGCACATAATCATAAAACCAATCAAATGAAATGAAAATCACGATTAACACAAAACCAAACACAATCTTCCCACGCTTGCACGTACACCCAGGCCTTCCTGAGTGAGCCTAATAAACACTAAACGTTCTCGAACTCCCCTAAAGCTATATTACCATGACTAAAACTAATCACATTCTAACCCACGATAACTAAACCCAAATCAAGACTAAGCACACACTAAGCAAACACTATTGGGTTAATCCTGGGTTGGGGTTTGACAAGACCATTCCTAGCCACCTCAAATGCCTTGATCAATTGTAGGAATGGAGTAATGCAAATTTCTTTTGGGGCCATGATAGTCCAAGTGAACATTTTTAATGTCACTAAGCAACCTCCCGATGAGGATGATGGGGTCTTTGAAGTTAGTTACATTCATGAATTGGTGGAAAATCACTTACCCCATTTGAAACTTGAAGATCCACTAGAGGCTTGTTTGGCCCACTTTGGAAGTGATTTTGATGTAGATGGACATATTGAGGAAGTCAATGCACTGTTAGACTCAACCCCATCCATGGATTGCTCCGGGTGGCAACCGAAGCATGAGATTCTGACTTCATCTGCTTCCCCACCTGTCCCATCAATTGTAGAGCCCCCTGAGTTAGAGCTCAAGCAGTTGCCGGATACGTTGAAATATGTGCTTTTAAGCCCACTAGAAACCCTTCCAGTGATTGTAGCTTCAGACTTGGACCCTGTCCAAGAGGAAAAACTCGTGAAAATTTTGGATGAACACAAAGAAGCTATAGGATGGTCCATTGCAGACATCAAAGGAATTAGCCCATCTGTAGTCCAACATAGAATACATTTAGAAGAAAATGCAAAACCTTCGCGTGAACCACAAAGGCGACTGAACCCTACAATGAAGGAAGTGGTCAGGTCAGAAGTCTTAAAACTACTCGATGCAGGGGTGCTTTACCCCATATCTGATAGTGCATGGGTGAGCCCGGTTCAAGTAGTACCAAAGAAATCTGGAATAACAGTGGTTCAAAATGAAGGCAACGAATTGGTACCCACTCGGATACAGACTGGATGGAAGGTATGCATTGATTATAGGAAGTTGAACTCAGTCACTAGGAAAGATCATTTTCCCCTCCCATTCATGGATCAAATGCTCGAAAGGCTAGCCGGTCATGCATATTATTGTTTTCTTGATGGTTATTCCGGTTACAATCAAATCCCAATTGCACCCGAGGACCAAGAAAAGACCACCTTCACCTGTCCATTTGGCACTTTCGCTTACAGACGCATGCCCTTTGGACTATGCAATGCACCGGCCACCTTTCAAAGGTGCATGTTGAGCATATTTTCTGACATGGTAGAAAGATTCATTGAGGTTTTCATGGATGATTTTTCGGTCTTTGGCAATTCTTTTGAGGAGTGCTTACATCATTTGTCCCTAGTACTTAAAAGATGCAAAGAAAAGAATCTAGTATTAAATTGGGAGAAATGTCATTTTATGGTAAAAAGGGGCATAGTTCTGGGACACATCATTTCTGATAATGGAATTGAGGTGGACAAAGCAAAAATTGATTTGATCTACAAATTGCCACCACTAAAATCAGTTAAGCAGGTTCGATCATTCCTGGGCCATGCTGGTTTTTATCGTAGATTCATTAAGGATTTTAGTAAAATTACTAAACCTTTGTGCCAATTGCTGACAAAAGACGCCCCGTTTGAATTTGATGGAAAGTGTCTAAAGGCTTTTGAGAGATTGAAAATAGAACTAACTTTAGCTCCTATAATTCAGCCACCTGACTGGACCATTCCATTTGAACTAATGTGTGATGCATTCGATACAGCTATTGGAGCTGTTTTGGGTCAACGAGTTGGGAAGCTACCTCATGTGATTTACTATGCTAGTAGGACCCTCAATGATGCACAGCTTAATTACACAACCACTGAAAAGGAATTGCTAGCTGTGATTTTTGCCTTGGAGAAATTTCGGTCCTACTTGATAGGGTCCAAAGTCATCATCTACACGGACCATGCAGCTTTGAGATACCTTCTGTCCAAAAAGGATGCAAAAGCCCGATTGATCAGGTGGATCCTTTTGCTACAAGAGTTTGATTTGGAAATAAGAGATAAAAAAGGATGTGAGAATGTTGTAGCAGACCATCTTTCGAGGATACCTTTAGAGCCATCAGATGAGGTCCCATTGAATGAAAATTTTCCTGATGAACAATTGCTCAGTATTTCTCAAATCCCCTGGTTTGCAGATATAATCAATTACTTTGTTACAGGGGAGATGCCCGCCCATTGGTCAAAACAGGATCGATCAAAATTTCTAACTGAGGTCAAATACTTTTTCTGGGATGACCCGTATCTTTTTAAGTACTGTCCTGACCAGATCATCAGGAGATGCATTCCTGATCATGACCATTACTTGGTCATTTCCTTCTGCCATGATCATGCTTGTGGGGGCCACTTTAGTTCGAAAAAGACAGCTGCAAAAGTTTGACAGTGTGGATTTTACTAGCCCACTATCTTTAAAGATTGCCACACTTTCTGTTTGAACTGTGAGAGGTGTCAAAAGCTTGTCAAGCTCAATCGAAGGAACATGATGCCCTTGAATCCCATACTTGTTGTGGAAATTTTTGATGTATGGGGAATTGATTTCATGGGGCCATTTCCAAATTCTTTTGGAAATCTTTACATTTTGCTGGCAGTAGACTATGTTTCCAAGTGGGTAGAAGCCATACCGACAAAGAAGAATGACCACCATGTGGTGATTAAATTCGTGAGAGATCATATCTTTTCTCGCTTTGGTACCCCTAGAGCGATCATTAGTGACGGAGGCACTCACTTTTGCAACCGTCCCTTTGAGCATTTGTTGAAAAAATATTCTGTCACCCATAAGGTTGCTACACCTTATCACCCACAAACAAGTGGCCAAGCGGAAATTTCAACTAGGCAAATTAAACAAATTCTGGAAAAGACGATCAATCTCACTCGGAAAGACTGGTCTTTGCGATTGATCGATGCACTGTGGGCCTATCGAACCGCTTACAAGACACCTATTGGAATGTCCCCATATAGGTTGGTCTATGGAAAGGCATGCCACCTGCCTGTTGAATTAGAGCATAGAGCTTATTGGGCCATTAAGAAGTTTAATTTTGACTTACCTACTGCGGGTACTCTGCGCAAATTGCAACTCAATGAGTTGGAAGAACTTCGAAATGATGCCTACGAGAATGCCAAGATCTATAAGGAAAGAATGAAGTTGAACCATGATAAGTCAATTCTACGAAAATCCTTTGAACCGGGTATGAAAGTCCTTTTGTATAACTCCCGATTACACCTGTTTCCAGGGAAATTACGAACCCGGTGGACTGGCCCATTCATTGTCAGGACTATTTATTTTCATGGTGCTATAGAAATTGAAAATCCCAAGAATGGGGATGTTTTCAAAGTCAATGGTCAACGATTGAAACCGTTTCTGGAACTGAAGGATAAAAACATTGAGGATATCCTTCTGGAAGACCCAATTTACCAGGACTAATCATTTTGGCCATGTCGGGCTGAGGACATTAAACTTGGCGCTGTTTGGGAGGCAACCCAATTTTAGAAGGTAATTCAGCTGGTTGATCACATTCTTTTGCAATCACCCCACATGGTAAGATATTCTAATTTTCCTTATTATTCATTTTCACATTACACATGCATTCATAACATTGAGGACAATGTTGAATTTAGGTTTGGGGGTGTGAGTTAGAATTTGACATGTTATCATTTCTTCAATTTTCTGTTTTGCTTTGCTTTATTTATTTATTTTTAAACAAAAAAAAAATTATGGTTAGGTTAGAGGGAAACTTTCAAGAGAATTTTTTTTTTTTTTTTGGCTGAAGATATTCATTTTGTGCAAAAGAAAACAATGGTTCACTATTTTATTTATGGAAAGGGTTTTTGGAAAAGTGCTGAATTTTGATTCCTCACTTTTTACACAGATTGTATACGTTTTCAAAGTTTTGAATGTGAAGCTATGATTTCCGTTTTTATTTGAAAATTGAAAAAATAAAAAACAAAAATCGACCCTTAGTATACAGAGCTTCCTAGATTGATGGGTGGATACATGGAAATGGCTGCCTATTGTTGGGGACCGCTAAAAAAAAAAAAAAAAAAAACACCAAAAAGAAAAAAAAAAGTGTTTAGAATCTCGAAAAGAATAAAAAGTTTTGTGACTAGTTTGGGTTCGTAGCCTTTTTAACCCGAGCCAGTAAGTCCGTAGGGGTATTTACATACCTAGTGCCCTAAAAACATCTGTTTTGGGAGTCACTGGCCTAATGCTCGTTACATGGGTTAATTAGAAAGCTTAAGGAACCTACGCATTGCACAGTCACATGTGTGTGTTTCCAAAAAAAAAAAAAAAGAGAAAAAAAAAATTGCGGCCTTTGAAAAAATAGTAGTGCGAAAGCCGTCATTATTACCTTGAGAGGAAGACTGTTTTTCTTTGCTAAGTTTAGGCGGCCTAGAATTTAAAAAATATATATATATAGTTTCACGGAAATTATTGGTGGATCATTTGATGCTTATTTCGTATACATACATTTCACCGTGCACGATCAATTAGCATGATTTCGAGAATTTCTGACCAAAAGATAGGATTGGTGAACCGAATTTGAGATTTGTCTTTGAAAAATTCCGAGAACTGAGTATAGTCAATGTCTATAGATTTTCTCTTGAAAGAAATTTCCCTGGATTTTGATGGGTTTTAAACACATCTTTTCAAAAATAATAATAATAATAATAATAATAATAATAATAATAAAAAGAATTTTGTGGGTAGATTCACTGCAAACCCTCACGAGGCACAACTCGTCCACTAGGGGGAACCTAGGGGTTTAAGGGCTCGTTGCATGCGCTAAATGCAACCGAGAATACCAGCGAAAGTGGCTTTATTTTCATTTTTGCTTTCTTTTCTTAGATTAGGTTAAAGAACTTCAAATTTTTGCTCACAACTTTTGCTAAGGGACTAGCAAAATGCTGGTTGGGGGGGGTGTTGAGTCCATGAATTTGCACATTTACATATCATTTTAAGATGAATTAGGGGTTTAATTAGGTGAATTGCATCATTATTCATCTCATTCCTTCATTTTATGCATTTTCACCTAGGACCCTGAATTTTCATACTTTTCATACATTTTCTGCATTAACTTATAATGTTTTGCAAATTTTCTCCGAAGAGTCCCAGTTGGAGTAGAACTCTATCCAGGATGGGTCCCGCCTCAATATGGGCTCTTCAGTATTTGATGTGTTGAATTGGAATGTGCAAAAAATGAGAATTGCAGGCCTCTGTCACGGAACCCACTTTCAAGCACACATTGTCATCTTGGGCCATGCATTGCTGAATTGAAGTATATTGAAGAATCCACCATGTGGACCCCACACACAAGTCATATGCAAATTAATCAAAGGAGGGGTCCACTCATCATGTCAGTGGAAGAATCCTAACTACAGTAGAAGACTTCTCATAGGGCCCACTGTTCAAGCAGATGAAATGTCCCACATGCAGGGTCCACAGTAGTTGCAAATTTAAAATTATTGATGGATAATTCAAAGAGTACAATTCTGATTGGAACAAAAGAAGAAGAATTTGAATAATCCACATCTGATGTCCTTTCAAAAATGAAAGTTGTGCAGAGATAGAATCCATTGCAAATCAAATTCTATAAGTTAATCCCGTTTTTCTTAGGACAACTCATCTTCAAATGGCCATAACTTTCAATCCGACCATCGGATCGATAAAATTTATCTACCATTGGAAAGCTTATTTAGAGTAGATATCTGTGGAGCCCAAGAACGTGCAAATCAGAGCTATATTGACAAAGTTATGGGCCCATAGATTTTCGTGTTCATTTTTAGACGGGATTGCAATTAAATCTACACCGTTGATACTCAATTGCTGCACATCCTTTGTGGGACCCCATCTGAAGATTAGCCAAGCCACCCAGAGGTTTCCAGAAGCTTCCACCTCATTCAAATTCAAAAAGGATAAGAGATGTACCTTATCAATAAAGATAAATCAAATTTGAAGAGAAGGTGTCTACATTCAATGTATCTGATAGATAACCGGAGAAATAAAAGGAACCAAAGAGTAGCATACGAAACAACTCTCCCTCCCCTTGGACGTCCATACCTCTCTCTCTCCTCTGTCTCCTATTTTTCATAATTAATAGAATTTAATAGTTATTTTTGGGTATTCTGGAGCCCTGTTCCAGAAATTAGGAATTTTTAGAAGAGAGATTTTTGAGAGACCATTGTACAAGGAGATGCTATCAATGAAATTACTTATGGAGTTCTTTTCAATGGCTGGCTAGATTTCTGGATTGGAGCATACAGATGAAGCTAAGTAGATTTTTAATTTAATTTATGTGATTTTTCTATTATTTTTTGTCTCTTTCAAAATGCATGCTCTATTAGAATAATAGATCTGTCTTCATTCCTTAGGCAGCCTCTGTTTTGATTTCTAATGAAAATAATTTGATGATTTATACTTATTTTGATAGATTGTGCTTAGGGCTGAGATCCTTTGATAATTTATGCTTAATTTGATGAGTCATGCTTATGATTTTTTATTCTTTTATGAGGTGAAGGAGGTCTTGAGTTGTTACCTTATTATTAAAAATTGATTTTTGCAAAAGACAAATCTTCCGGATCCAAAACATTGATTTGTTTAAGATCTGAGTTATTTTTGGGACAAATAGTAGAATAATTGCATGGATGGATTAATTATCTTACTTAGTGGATTTTGGATGCTCTGATCTGTTTTACATATTTAATTAGTTTGTCTTTCTGAATTTCTTTTCTATAATTTCTTTTCTTGGATCTCAATTGTTTATTAATCTTTGATAAAAAAAATCAGATTTTGAATTTTAACTTAGTAGTGCTCCTTGTGGGATTCGACCTGTATTTGCCACTGTCTCAAAAAGACAACTGTACACTTGCAGTATTAAAAGATTGAATTTAAATTCACATCAAGCTCTTACCTAGAGAAGCTCAAACAAGAAGCAAAGAAGGAAATAGCTAGCTTGCCCAACTTGAAACCCCAAGAAAATAGTGTTAAAAGAAAGCTTGGGATGAGAGGAAGAAGATGGTAGTCTTGGAATTTCTTTTGGAGGTCTCTAGCTCATGCATTCAAGAGGAGAAAGTGAATTAAAAAAAGGTTTTCAGCCCTAGGTCATGAGAGTTGCAGAGATCTTTGGGAGTGGTAAGAGGGAGAAGGAAAAGGTAGCTTAAGTACTTTGCAAGTGGGGCCCAATTGTGTTAATTCTTACATGGATGAAAACATAATCTTGCGTGCCTCAATTGAAGTTGACGAAGAAGAATAAAATGATCCTTGAAAATCTAGTTTCCAAAAAGTATAAATTTGACATGGTTTTGAGATTTCGAAAAGTGTGTCAAGACTTGGGCGTGAAAAGACAATTTTACCCTTTGGCCAAAAACATGGGTTTCTGGCTTCAAACACAGACGAGCTAAACACGATAGTTGTGGACAATCATAATAAATCCATTCAAACGAAATCAAAATCACGATTAACAAAAAACCATGATGATCCTCCCAAGCTTGCACGTACACCCGGCCTTTCTGAGTGTGTCTAACTAACATAAAACGTTCTCAAAATTTCTAAAGCTATGTCTAGGACTAAAACTAATTATGTTCTAACCCAATGGTAACTAAACTCACTTATAAATAAGCACACACTAAGAACACACTAATCGGGTTAATCTTGGGTTGGGGTTTGACATCCTCCACCCCTTAGGAGATTTGGTCCACCAAATAAAACAAACTTTTACCTCTGGCAACAAATGTGGATATTTCCTCTGGACTTGTTTTCTCAATTCCCTTGTGGCTTCTTCTGGTTCGTGATTTTCCCAAAGTACCTTGACCCACTGAATAGACCGGTTTCTCAATTCTTGCTCCTTAGTGTCAATGATCTTGATCAGGTTTTCCACATACAAAGCATCTTCTCGAATTTCCGAAGGCTCGTGCTATAAAATATGAGAAGGATGAGGAACATATTTCTTAAGCATGGAAACATGAAATACGTTGTGCACCCCGGAGAGTTCCGGCAGTAATGCAAGTCTATAAGCAACGTCCCCAATCTTGCTCAAAATCTCGTACGGCCCAATAAACCTCCTTGACAATTTGCCCTTCTGTCTGAACCTCAGAGTCTCCCTAACTGGTGAGACCTTCAAGAACACTTTGTCACCCACTTGAAACTGCAATTATCTTCTGCGAGTGTTAGCATAACTCTTCTATCTACTTCGGGCAATCTTCAAGCGTTCCTGAATCAATTTGACCTTGTCACTAGTTTCTCCAACTATTGTCGGTCCATGAAAACTACGTACATCGACTTATTCCCAACACACTGGAGTTCTGCATCTTTTGTCATAGAGTGCCTGAAAAGGTGTCATACCGATGCTGAAATGATAGCTATTGTTGTAAGCAAACTCACAAAGCGGTAAGTACTCATCCCATTGAACTTTGAAATCTAAAACACATGCACGCAACATGTCTTCAAGAGTCTGTATCGTCCGTTCTGACTGACCGTCTGTCTAAGGATGATACGCTGTGCTGAATTGGAGTTTGGTAACCATGGACTCAAGAAGAGTTTTCCAAAACCTCAAAACAAATCTGCTATCTCTGTCCGAAGTGATGGAGACGGGTTGACCATGCTTACTAACAATTTCATCAACAAATAATTTTGCAAGTGGTGCCATATGCATCATATTCCATGTCTTCATTGGAATAAAGTGAGCAGACTTGGTGAGACGATCCACAATAATCCATATTGCATTATTCCCCTTCTTAGTATTTGGCAAACCGGAGACGAAATCCATGGTGATATGCTCCTATTTGCACTCTGGAATCTCCAACGGTTGTACCAAACCTGGGGGTTTCTGGTGTTCTACTTTATTCAACTGGTAAGTTAAACAACGAGATACAAAAGCTACTATCTCTCTCATCATGTTGTTCCACCAAAATCTATTCTTCAAATTCTGATACATCTTTGTGCTACCCAGGTGCATAGAGTATCTTGTGTTGTGGGCTTTAGTCATTATTTCATTCTTTAAATCATCCACGGTACACATAACCGATCACAAAAATACAGTACTCTATTCACCATCTTGAAATATGGACATTTTGCGATATGGTCTACAATCCTTGCCAAATCTGGGTCTTGTAACTGATTGTCTTTGATCTTCTGGATAAAAGTAGACTCAGACATTGTCATATTTGCTAACATTACACCCAATTCTAGGGTCTGCACTTCAACACCTAACTCTTTAAACTGCTGAAAAACACTGGCTCCTCTCAAGCTGGCTATGGTCACTGATTTTCTGCTCAATGCATCAGCTACTACGTTCACTTTGCCTGGATGATATTTGATTGGAAAGTCATAATCTTTGATGTATTCCATCCACCTTCTCTGTCTCATATTCAAATCCTTCTGCGAGAACAAATATTGCAAGCTCCGATGATCGAAATGGACTTTGAATTTCTCTCCATAGAGATAGTCAAATACCACTGCTGCTAATTCCAAGTCATGGGTTGCATAGTTCTTTTCATGATCCTTCAACTGCCTTAAGCCATAAGCAATCACTTTGCCATCTTACATCAATACACAACCCAGTCCCACATTTGAAGCATCTGTAAAAACAACGAATCCACCGTTGCCCGATGGTAATGTGAGGATTGGAGCTGTGGTTAATCTTCTCTTCAGCTCTTGAAAACTTATTTCACACTGCTCGGTCCAAACAAATGGAACATTCTTCCGGGTCAATTTCGTCAATGGTGCTGCAATGGATAATAAATCTTGGACAAATCTTCGATAGTAGCCTGCTAACCCCAAGAAACTTCTGATTTCAGTCACACTGTTCGGTCTCTTCAAATCAACAACTGCTTCTATCATGGTCGGGTCAATTGCTAAACCTTCTTTTGAGATAATGCGGCCTAGAAAAGCGACTTGCTCTAACCAAAATTCACATTTACTGAGCTCTGCATATAGCTGATTGTCCCTCAAGAGCTGTAATGATGTCCTCAAGTGTTCTTCGTCATCCTCTCTACTCTTGGAATACACGAGGACGTCATCAATAAACATTACCGTAAAGTGGTCCAAGTACTATGCAAACACTTTGTTCATGAGGGCCATGAAGACTGCGGGTGCATTTGTCAATCCAAAGGGCATTACTAAGAATTCATAATGTCCGTATCTTGTTCGAAAGGCTGTTTTCTGCACATCTGAATCTCTAACTCTCAACTGGTGATACCCAGACCTCAAATCTATCTTGGAAAAGTACGTTACTCCTTGCAATTGGTCAAACAATTCGTCTATCCTTGGCAAAGGGTACTTGTTCTTGACGGTCACCTGATTAAATTTTCTGTAGTCAATGCACATTCTCAAGCTTCCATCATTCTTTTTCACAAATAAAACCGGTGCTCCCCATGGTGAAACACTTGGCTTAATGAAGCCTTTGCTCAACAATTCTTGCAACTGAAGTTTTAATTCACCCAATTTTGTTGGAGCCATCCTATAAGGTGCAATGGAGATCGAAGTTGTCCCTGGAAGAAGCTCAATTGTGAACTCAACTTCCCTAATTGGTGGCAATCCCGGGATTTCTTCTGGAAAAACATCCGGAAATTCACACACAACGGGGATTTCCTCAACCCCTTGGGACTGTTTATCCTCCGTGATAAACACAATAAAAGCTTCACATCCACTCTGTATCAATCTGTTTGCCTTGACCACTGAAATAAATCCTACTCTAGTTGGTTTTTTGTTTCCCTGAAACATCTGTTCTGCTTGTTCTCCTTGCAATCTGAATGTTATGGTTTTGCTAAAATAATCCATGGTGGCATGATATGCTTCTAACCAATCCATAACTAAGATGATGTGAAAATCATGCATGTCTAAGATAATAAGGTTGGCTGGTAGATTAACATCTCTTAATAAAACTGGACAGTTAGGGTAATAGGTTTTACACTCCACTTGTTTACCTATTGGTGTTGCAACAATCAAAATGTAATCCAGTTGACTATGAGGTGCATCAATCATCTTGACAAAAATAGGAGATATAAAAGAGTATGTTGACCCAGGATCAAATAAAATATGTGCTTCTACTCCACAAACAATAAGTTTACCTTCTACCACGTCTCCTGCAGCTTCAACATCCGCACGATTGAGATTAAATAAACGTCCTTGCTGCTGTGGTCTGTTCTGTGCCTGATTCTGCTTGCCTTGGCCATTCCTATTCTGCTGAGGAGGACGAAGATTCTGATTCTGCACTGGTGGTCTTGCTTGCTGCTGTTGCTGAGGTGGCCTAGCTTGGTTCTGAATTGGTGCCTGGTTCTGAGGGGCTGCTTGCCTCTGCTGCTGGTTCCTGTTGGTTTGATTCTAAAGTCATGGGCAGTCCTTGATTGCATGGTTCATTGCCCCACACTTGAAGCAAGCACATGTGGCTTTGCGACATTCATGAGTTTCATGGTTCTTGCCATAGTGAGCACATCCTTGCCTCACTTGAATCTGTTCCTGCCTTAGTTTCTTGTTATGGTGTTGTTGCTTCTGATTATGTTGCTGATAATGCCGTTTCCTGTCTTGTATGATCATATTATTAATGTCCTTAAATTTGTATGCCCGCTTAACAACTTCATTATAGGTAGCTGGTGGAACTACCCCAATAGTATCTCTCATGATGATGGGATTCAATCCCTCCAAGAATTTATTTATCTTTTTCTGCTCCGTGTCAATAAGCTTGGTGGCATATCTAGCTAGTCTCTCAAATTTGGTGACATACTCTAACACGGTAATGTTCCCCTACTTGAGTTGCTGGAATTCGATAGCTTTCTGCCTCTTGATTTGGGAAGGAATGTACTTGTCTTAGAATTGAGTCTTGAAGGCTGCCCATGCCTCTTCATTGGCCATTGTCATATATGGGTCCTTGACTGTCTGCCACCACTAATCTGCAAGCCCATGAAACAAGGAAGCTGTGAGGTTGACTTTCTGCCTCCCCGTGCAAGTAAAGACATCAAAGATCTTCTCAGTATTCGCCCACCAATCATCTACTACTAACGGGTTCTCATTTCCTGAAAACTCCTTTGGTGCTCTCTTCCTGAACCTCTCGAATAACATATTAGGGTCATGCTCCCTATTGTTGATGACAATATTTGGGGCTACAGGTCGAGCTTGGTGCCTATTCTGGAGAACGTCCAAAAGCAACCTCTGAACTTGAGTCATTTCTTCATCCTTTTTGGCCATCTGCTCTTGGAATATAACCTGTGTTTCATTGGCTTGCCTCTGCTGTTCTAACATGGCCTGCATAAGTTCTTGAAATTGAGTAGCTGTGGGTGTACCAATCGGATCTGTCTCGTTCTGATTACTAGCTGAAGCATTGTGGGTGGGAGCTTTTCTTGGAGGCATGATGCTGTAAAACAAAACGTTAGAACATAATAAATACGGTTTGATGGTTTCCTAGGTGTCACACTAAACGAATTTAACGAACTCACGAATCCTCGCCACGATCATAAGATCTTTCTAGTTTCTTTAAGTGCCTGAAACAAGTCCCGCCCTAATACCAGTCCTGTTGTGACCCCAAACCGAGGACCGGACCCCGCGACGTTGATTGTTGAGATAAGATAATTTCCCACAGGTTCTTGCGGTGAGGATTCTGAGACACGGAGATCTAGCTCACATGCTGAAGTATGCAGAAGCGTATAACAAATCACATCACAACAAGTCATGATTAACAATTCATTCAAGTGCACGAGTAAGATAGCATCAAGACTAAGATATCATAAGGTGGAAATATAAACTTGACATTCCCATCATAGTTCAAGTTACAAGATTAATCAAAGTGTGTTAATTTATTACATCCCAAAATAAGAGGCCAATAAAGGCCAATACAATACCAAAAGTATACAAAACCCAAAACGTGATAAATTGAACTCATGAACTGTCCCGACGTCTAGATGACGTCGTCGGGTTGCCACTCACGAGCTAGGGTTGGCTCAACAGCCTCCTCCGGGCACTCCTCCTCAAAGGCAATGCTGCCTGCACCTGGGCACCAAAATAACAAGCATCAAACACAACGGTTTGGCAGGTAATCAATTTAGGCATGAGCATGGGATAATAATGTTTTATCGAAAACATGTAAGAACAATTTACTGACCTTAAAATAAATACTTGACTGAAATACATTTCAAAATAGAGACAAACTAACATGGATACATAAAATATCATGAATCGTAAATCCACAAAGAGCGCATCCTTTCTCTATCATATATAATGAAAAGAGTAAGCACGCACGACGAGCACGATATACATAATATAACAAGACACGATTCCCACAAATACGGGATTCTGCGGAACCGGACACGCATAATGTGTAATAAAATACACGACTAATCTATAGATAGTCCACATGTTTAAGGACCCCCGGACAGTGGATCAGACTGAAGGGGCAGTCCAAGCTCTATGGTGTTTACTTGAATTCATGAATGCACAAAAACACACGAAACACGGTCTAAACACGTCGAAATAAAGGGAAAAATTAATTATCAAAACAAGACAAGGCACGACTAGCAAGAGGCATAATATGTATGCACACAACTTAAGAAGTGATCCCAATTAGATACTTAAAACAAATCTTCGAACGAGCTTAAAACTTGAATTCAAAGCGGGTACACGATGTTACTTGTTGTATTAAACCAAAGTTCAAACACAAAAATTTCATCAAGTATATGCTTAGGCCATTCATTGACCTTTGTGTAATTGGGACTCCATTGTTAAAATAAAAGAATCGGTGTCCCCGATGTTGAATTATATCTTGGAGCTCCATTTACACAATGTCAAGTTAAAGTCTTTAACATAGTCTAGTTTTCAATCTTTAAAAAGTATACAATGGGATAAAATTCCAAAACTGGGATTTGACAGGTCGCTCGAGCAGTCTGGACAGTTCGCTCGAGCGAGATAGTTAGTCCGAGCGAACCATCAGGTCGCTCGGGCGACCAAGGTTCTATCTTGAAACTGGCCAGACAGTGGACAGTTCACTCGAGCGAATCAATGGTCGTTCGAGAGGACATCCCTCTGTCTGGGCCCGGACCAGGCAGTGGCCTGGTCGCTCGAGCTAACCCAGGCGTCGCTCAAGCGAAAAGGCTTCTGCCTGTGCTCGCTGAGTACAGAAATTGCACTTCTCATAGATGGTTCCTAAACCATTTCTTCCCTCCATCTCACACCAAGCCCACCTGAAATCTCCTGAGCCTCCATGGTCTCCAAGGGGTCAAATTCACATTCCAATACCATTCATTCCATAATCTTAAACATTCAAATCCCATTTCTTATCAAAACAAGCCCAAATTTCTAAAGGAGTAAAGCTTACATACAAATAGAGAATCTGAAAGTTTGGAAAGTTACTTAACATTAATACATATACTTTTGTAGAAATCATACAATAGGAGTCTAACAAAAACATATCATTAGAGCCCAATAACAAATCATATGCAAACTTCATGAGAAATAATGAAATCCACAAACACACATGCACAATCAAACTATAGAGATTACTTGCCTTTACCGAAATGCTAACAAAATCTCCTTCAAGCACTCATACTCAAGAGCTAAGCCAAGAACTACAAAACCCCAAGAAATCCATTCAAAACTCATCCAAACTTCCAAACAAGAAACCCATTTTGAAATGGGTGTTGAAAATTAGAAAAACAAGACCCTTAAGAGTTAAAAGGACCCTTGGGAGTTAAAAGGACTCCATTGAAGAGATGGGTTGGAGCTCTTATCTAGAGAAGCCCGAACAAGAAGTAAGGGAGGAAATAGCTAGCTTTCCCAACTTGAAACCCCAAGAAAATAGTGTTAAAAGAAAGCTTGGGATGAGAGGAAGAAGATGGTAGTCTTGGAATTTCTTTAGGAGGTCTCTAGCTCATGCATTCAAGAGGAGAAAGTGAAGAGGAAAAAGGTTCTCAGCCCTAGGTCATGAGAGTTGCAGAGATTTTTGGGAGTGGTAAGAGGGAGAAGGAAAATGTAGCTTAAGTACTTTGCAAGTGGGGCCCAATTGTGTTAATTCTTACAAGGGTGAAAACATAATCTTGCGGGCCTCGAATGAAGTTGACGAAGAAGAATAAAATGATCCTTGAAAAATCTAGTTTCCGAAAAGTATAAATTTGACATGGTTTTGAGATTTCGAAAAGTGTGTCAAGATTTGGGTGTGAAAAGACAATTTTACCCTTTGGCCAAAAACTTGGGTTTCTGGCTTCAAACACAGACGGGCTAAACACAAAAGTTGTGGACAATCATAAATCCATTCAAACAAAATCAAAATCGCGATTAACATAAAAACCATCACGATCCTCCCAAACTTGTACGTACACCCAGGCCTTTCTGAGTGTGTCTAAACTAACATAAAACGTTTTCAAAATTTCCAAAACTATGTCCAGAACTAAAACTAATTATATTCTAACCCAACGTAACCAAACCCATTTATAACTAAGCACACAGTAAGAACACACTAATCGGGTTAATCTTGGGTTGGGGTTTGACACATGGTGAATGAGATTGAGGGATTGCATCCTGGATGTGGTTTATGGCATTATAGGTACTTGATCCCTAAGTCAAGTGGGTCAAAAGTTTTGAAAATCTATCCATGAGGCCCACCTACTTCCAACAGTAACTCCCAGGTCACTTCCTCTGGACATTGATTCTCCCACAATACTTTGACCAAATAGATAGTCCAATTCCAAAGAACCTACTCTTTGATGTCGATCACTCGGACAGGCTTCTCTACGTAAGTGGCATTATCTTTAATCTTCAAGGGTTCATGGTGTATGATGTGATTGGGGTCGGCAACGTATTTCTTCAGCATTGACAAGTGGAAAACTTCATGAATTCCCAAAAGCTCTAGCGGTAAAGTCAATTTGTACGCAATGTCGTTGATCTGACTCTTAACCTTGAACGGCCCAATGTATCTACTTGACAACTTACCCTTCTGACCAAATCTCAAAGTTCCTCTGATCTGTGATACTTTCAAAAACACTTTGTCCTCGACTTGAAGCTAAAGCTTTCTTCAATGACGATCGGCATAACTTTTTTGTCTATTTCTGGCGGATTTAAGATGTTTTTGGATCTGCTTAACTTTCTCGCTGGCCTATCCGACAACCGAGGGACCATGGAAGCTTCGGACACCGACTTCTTCCCATCAAATAGGAGTTCTACACCTGCGGTCGTACAAGGCTTCAAACGACACCATACCTATACTCGAGTGGTAGTTGTTGTTGTAAGAAAACTTGCATAGGGGTAGACAATCATCCCATTGCTCCTAAGAGTCCAAGACACATGCCCGCAACATGTCTTCAAGAGTTTAATTGGTTCTTTCTGTTTGACCATTTGTCTGTGGGTGATAAGATGTACTAAAGTTCATCTTGGTCCCCATCGAGCCTTGCATAGTCTCCACAATCTTGATACAAAATGACTGCCTTTGTCAAAAGCGATCGATTTTGGGCTCCCATGAAGTTTGACGATCCCATCGACGTACAACTTGGCCATCTCATTCATTTTAGTACTGGTCCTAAAGGGTATAAAATGCGCTGACTTTGTCAGCTGGTCCACAATTATCCAAATGCAATCGATGGAAAACTAGAAATAAAATCCATGGTTATGTGCTCCCATTTTCACTTTGGAATTTTTAGCTGGTGTACCAGTCTGGGATGCTTATGGTGTTCCACCTTAATCTGCTGACATGACAAGCACTTTGTAATAAATCCGGCTATCTCACGCTTCATATTGTTCCACTAGTAATGACTCTTCAAGTTATGATACATCTAGGTACTGCATGGATGCATAGCGTACTCGGCGTGATGTGCTTCTATCATAATCTCAATATTCAATTCTTCCACATTCGGCACGCACATACGGTCCTTGTTGCGACCCCAGACCGAGTCACCAAGCAGGCCTAATCCGGGATCGGGACAAATGATGATGATATAATGGATGAATGATAGTCCATACTATGAATTTATTTTAATCAATACATATTTGAGTCAATAAAAGGATGCCACTCGTATATCCGATTTCCCACAGGTGTTCGCAGTGAGGATATCACAACAACATAAATATTTCTTTTGAATGCGGAAGCATGTAGCAAATCTAATTCATATATTCATATCCAAAATAGCATGATTGACAACACATTTATATAATAGAATATCAGAATGAGTAATGATCATTAGTTATTTCCCAAAAGCAAGTTAAAGTTTATACCAAAGATCATTTAATTACATTCCCTAAAAATAGAGGCCAACAAAGGCCAATGTAAACAAGATATGAATCCCAAAGAATGGTTAACCATAACCCAAAATGTTACGTGACTCGGACATCCGAATGTGTAAACGACATCATCGGCATGCCACTCAACTAATTGCTGCGGTTCTCCGACCGCCTCCTCGAGCTCCTCCTCGGGATAACCAACGACGGGACTTGAGTACCAAAGTAGCGGGTCAAACATAACGGTTTGGCAGGTGGGTGAAAAGATATAACAATAATAGAAATTACCTACGAAGAATATTTAAACATGTTAAAACAATTGCTTTCATAAAACAGAAGAATCATTTACTAGAAAAAAAATGTGCAATATAAAACATGTAAGGTATCCAAGGAAATTAGGAAACAAGCAAGATGGCATCCACACGAAGCTAAATCCTCTATCACGGAAGTGACAGGAGTATATCGGGATGTTGACCTCAGTCATCGAAGTGAGGAGGTACAACAAAATTTACATATACATATACATAATAATTCGGGACATGACCACGGTAGCGAACCGGGCATCGGGAACCATAGTAGCAATCTGCGGCACCGGGACAAGACCACGGTAATAACCGGGTAGCGGGATCCAAACTGCAGTTAGCGGGACGGGAGGGGGATCTCCAAGTAGGTGGATCAGACCAACAAGGTTATCCAAGCTTAGTGGTGCCGATTCATAGGTCAAATAACATAAATCAAGACATGTACAAAATACATATGATGCACTTATATAAACAGGCAGGACGGGTTGCACGAAGGCACAAATATCATTTTAGACAGGAAGTGCATATCGGGACTAGCAAAATGCTACCATTGTAATTTCAGTATTTTCGGGAATGATAAATAATAAATTTCGGGACAAGTATCGGGATTATAAAATTAGATCAAGGTGAATAAGAGTCCCGTATGTCGATTTAAATATAGACTCGATACACTTTGAGTTTGGAGACATTCCGGGCTCCTTATACTTCTTAGGAAATTTCAAGACTTCAAATGAATGTTCATGATGTAGCTTTTTTCTCAAACGGGCTTCACACATGCCTCTGGTTAAATAGTACCCATCACTCTCTAAAAGGGTTCACAAACGATTGGGACGGAAGCCCCCTTCATTTCTCTTCAATTTAAAATTCCTGGGTAAGGTCGATTACCTGGCGGGTAACCGCCATTGAGTTAGAAGGTTAACCGCTGGCTGACCGCGTGGCTGACCGTGATTGGGCGACAGAATGCAGCTTACTGTAATTGGAACCAAAATTGGTTTGGTTGGCCGGCGGTTAGCCGCTGGTTGACCACGAGGCTGACCGCACCTCAGAAGGGAAAAGCAGCTCTCTGAGATTGTGACCGAACCTGGTTCGGTTAGCCGCTAGTCACCAAGCGCGCGGCTAGCCGACAGGTGACTGCTAGCTGACCACCTGGCTGCGGGAAGTTTCCACTGAGTTCAGATTTGAGCCTTTTCTCTTCCAATTGGTTTTCTTCATTCCTCATTCATTTCCCTGCAACAAAGTGAGCTAAAAAGCTCCTCCAATTCAACAATCAACACTTCCCCCATATCAAAACTTTTACAGACAACTATCCATTTACCTCCTTCTTCAACTCATCAAACCACAAGAGGAGAAAAATCCACCAATCACAAGCATTCATTTAAGCCATAAAAAGCTATAAATGAAAGGCCATAATGTCACATTTTCAAGGGTTAAACAAGCTAACAAGTTGCATGTGCATTTATTTTAAAAATTCAATGCAAGTTAAGAATGAATAGTGAAATTATATACATTTCTCATAGAAACCATTTAACACTCTAAATATCTATTCATCCACTTGCCTTTGGTCTCTAATCAAGCAAATCAAGCCTCTAATCACTTATTCTAAGCCAAGAACAAAAAGTTACACAAAAACCCCAAAACAAATCCTAAAATGGGTCAAAACAAGGAACAAGGAAGAAGAAAGTTTCAATAATACAAATGAAGCTTCTCTATGGCTAGAAGAACACATATCTAGAGGATTAGGGAGGAAGCTTACTTACGAAGTCTCCAAATGGGCAAGAATAGCTCAATGAGGATCTTGTCATGGGTGGTTTTCTCAAAAAATGGTATCAAGAAGAAACCTTCAACGAGAGGAAGAGAATGGTGATCTCCATTTCTCAAAAGATGCAAGGTTAGTGGTGATTTAGGGAAAGAGAGCAAGAAGAAGAAGAAAAAAAAACCCTAGGTTGGTGTTGCTTGTGCTGGAAAATGGAAAAGAGAAGAGAAGGGTTCCCCTTATAAAGCAAATGGGGAGTGGACTCCACTACTAGCAATCTCATTGGGCTGAAATCATGGTTTTCGGGACCTCGGATGAGTTTGACGAAGAAGGGAAAAACGATCGTTGAAATTTATAGTTTCCAAAAAGTATATGTTTCGTACTTTTCGGGAATATCAAATATTGGGTACAGATTTAGTGTAAAAAGACTGTTTTGCCCTTAAAGCTAGGAAAGTCCGGTTTCGAGGTTTCGAACGGGAACGGAATTACCATGAATGTTGTAGGGATCAACGAGATGAATAAACTAGGATAAAAATACAAATCAATGGAATCTCGAAAAATTCCCCAAGTACACGCAAAGTCATAAAAGGAACCCCCAAAGGGCCTCCACTAATCACAAAGGCACTCAAAATTTTCCAAAGCTATAACAAAACTATTCTAAACCTAACTAAACCAAAATATACTAATCACACTTAAGACTAACACACAACTTAATTAACACTAATCGAGGTCACTCTGGTTGGGGTCTTACATCCTCCACCCCTTGGAACATTTGGTCCTCCAAATAAAAATATAAAACTCACCTCAGGTAGAAGATGTGGATACTTCTTCTGTACTTGGTCTCGCAATTCCCACGTTGCTTCTTCCGGTCCAAGTTTCTTACAAAGTACTTTTAACCACTGAATAGTCCGTGTCCTCAATTCTTATTCTTTCATATCAATGATCTAAACGGGCTTCTCTACATATGAAGCATCTTCTCTGATTTCCAAAGGTTCATGTCTGAGTACATGTGAAGGGTCGGGGACGTACTTCTTCAGCATTGACACATGGAAAACATTGTGTACGCCGAAAAGTTCGGGTGGTAAGACTAATCTATAAGCCACGTCACCAATCTTGCTCACAATGTCATACGGTCCAATGTATCTCTATGATAGCTTGCATTTTTGGCCAAATCTCAATGTTCGATCTGGTAGGTGACACCTTCAAGAAAACCTTGTCTCCTTCTTTAAACTGTAAGTCCCTTCAGTGAAAGTCTGCATAGCTCTTTTGTCTACTACAGGCTACTTTCAGACGTTCTTGAATCAACTTGACTTTATCGCTAGTCTCACTAACCATAGTCGGTCCATGGAAACTGTGAATGCCTACTTCTTCCCAACATACCGGTGTCCTACACCTTCTGCCATACAAAGCTTCAAAAGGTGCCATCCCAATGCTCGAGTGCTAATTGTTGTTGTAAGCGAACTCACGCAATGGTAGAGTTTCATCCCATTAAGTCTTGAAGTCTAACACATAAGCACGGAGCATATCCTCAAGAGTCTGAAAGGTTCTCTCTAACTAGCCATCTGTCTGTGGGTGATAAGTACTGCACTGATTCATGCAATGTCTTCCAAAATCTTGAGACAAATCTGTTGTCTTTGCCAAATGTGACGGAGACTAGCTGTCCATGTCGGCTGACAATCTCGTTAACAAACAACTCTGCCAAGGGTAACATGTGCATCTTCTTTCCTGTCCTCATCGAAATGAAATGAGCTGACTTGGTGAGATGGTACACAATGACCCATATTGTTGCCTCTACTGGTCCTCGGTAGTCCTAAAATGAAATCCATGGTAATGTGCTCCCATTTCCATTCCGAAATCTCTAACGGTTGCAATAGCCCTGGAGGCTTCTAATGCTCTGCTTTAATCAACTGACAAGTCATACATCGGGAGACAAACACTGCTATTTCTCTCTTCATAATATTCCACCAAAATCTGCCCTTCAAATTTTGATACATTTTTGTATTGCCTGGATGCATAGAGTACTTTGTGCTGTGAGCTTTTGTCATGATGTCATTCCTCAAATCTTCAATGTTAGGCACACATAGACGGCAATGGTAGTACAAAACTCTATCTACAATACGAAAATCAGGACGATCTGTTATATGCTCTAAAATCTTGACCAAATTTGGATCTTGCAACTGACTATCCTTGATCTTCTGTATGAAAGAAGGTTCTAACACTGACACGTTAGCTAATATCAAACCTTTCTTCAGTGGCTGTAGATCTATTCTCAATTCTTCAAATTGCTCAAAAATACAAGTACCACTGAGATTTGCCAAACCTACTGATTTTCTGCTCAAGGCATCGGCAACTACATTTGCTTTCCCCGGGTGATATTTGATTGGAAAATCATAATCCTTGATATATTCCATCCATCTTCCCTGCCTCATGTTCAGTTCCTTTTGCGAAAATAAGTACTGTAAGCTGTGGTGATCGAAGTGAACCTCAAATTTCTCTCCACATTTTCAGTGCAAAAACAACTGCTGCCAACTCAAGATCATGGGTTGCATAGTTCTTCTTGTGATCTTTCAACTGTCGGGATCCATAAGCTATCACTTTTCCATCTTGCATCAATACGAAACCAAGTCCAACATTCGAAGCATCTGTAAAAATGGTGAAACCGCCGCTTCCAGATGGCAAAGTAAGGACTGATGCTGTAGTCAATCTCTTTTTCAACTCTTGGAAACTATCTTCACACTTATCTGTCCACACATAAGGTGTATTCTTCCTTGTCAACTTCGTCAATGGTGACGCAATCGACGAAAATCCCTGTACAAACCTCCGATAATATCCTGCCAATCCTAGAAAACTTCTGATTTTTGACACATTCTTCTGTCTTTCCCACTTTACTACTGCCTCAATCTTGGACGGATCTACTGACAATCTTTCCATGGAGATGATGTGCCCCAAAAATGCTACTTGCTCTAGCCAAAATTCACACTTATTAAGTTTTGCATATAGCTGGTTCTCTCACAAGAGGTGCAATGCTACTCTCAAGTGTTCTTCATGTTCTTCCTTAGTCTTGGAGTAGACCAAAATATCATCAATGAACACCACTACAAACCTATCCAAGTACTGTGTAAATATTTTGTTCATCAATGCCATGAACACTACTGGTGCATTAGTCAATCCAAATGGCATCACTAGAAACTCATAGTGTCCATATCTTATCCGGAAAGCTGTTTCAGTACATCTGACTCTCTGACTCTTAGCTTGTGGTAACTGGATCTCAAATCAATCTTCAAAAAATAAGAAGCACCTTGTAATTGATCAAACAATTCATTTATCCTTGGCAATGGATACTTGATCTTGATGGTTACTTGGTTCAATCTCCGGTAATCAATGCACATTCTCATCGAACCATCTTTCTTCTTGACGAACAACACCGGAGCTCCCCATGGCGAAATACTAGGTCTTACAAAACCTTTGTCCAACAATTCTTGTAATTGTGTTTTCAATTCTCCCAATTCCGCCGGAGCCATTCTATAAGGTGCAATGAAAATCGAAGCGGTCCCTGGTAATAGGTCAATGGTGAAGTCTATTTCTCTGATGGGTGGTAATCCTGGAATTTCTTCTGGAAAAACATCCAGGAATTCCCAAACAATAAGGATCTCCTCTACCCCTTGGGGCCGTTTATCTTTCATGATAAACGCCAAATAGGCCTCACATCCACTTTTTAGAAGGCTATCAGCCTTTAACGCTGAAATAAACCCTGTACTAGGTTTGCTCCTGTCTCCTCGAAACAACACCCCTGCTGGTATCTCTTCTAATTTAAAGGTAAGGGTCTTATGGAAACAATCCATTGTAGCATGATACCCTGCTAACCAGTCCATCCCTAGGATGACATTAAAATCATACATCTCCAATAAAATGAAATTTGCTGGTAACACTATCTCTCCTATCATGACTGAATAACTAGGGTAAAAAGTTCTACATATAACCTCTTTACCTATTGGGGTGGCCACAATCAAAATAAAATCAAAATCTCTAGCATGCATATCAACCATCTTAACAAATTTTGGAGACATAAAAGAGTGTATAGAGCCAAGGTCAAATAAAACCTTAGCTTGAAATCCATAAACGAGAAGTGTACCTTCCACTACATCTTCCGCTGCCTCTGCATCAGCTCTATTGACTACATAGATTTGTCCTCGCTGCTGTGGCCTGTTATGAGCCTACTGTGGCTTGCCTTGCTGTGCATTTATGTTCTGCTGCTAAGGACGTTGATTCTGATTCTGCCCTTACTGACGGGCATGTTGTTGTTGTTGTCGTGGTTTATACTGTTGTTGAGGTGCTTGTTGCTGAAGTGGCTTTGGTTGTGTCGTGACCCTGGACCAGGTTACCATGCGGGCAGGCCTAATTTGGGATCGGGATCGATAATGGGAATAATGGATGGTGATAGATGGATAGTCCAAACTATGAATTTATTTAATCAAAATGTATACGAATCGATAAAGATGTGCCACTCGTATATGCGATTTCCCACAGGTGTTTGCGGTGAGGATATCACAACAACATGAATATTTCTTTTAAGTGCGGAAGCGTGTAGGAAATCTAATTCATACATTCATGTCCAAGATAGTGTGATTGAAATATTTCTAACAAGTATCAAAATGAGCAATGATCATTAGTTATACTCAAGAGTGAATTAAAGTTTACATCAAGATTATTTAATTACATTTCCCAAAAATAGAGGCCAACAAAGGCTAATATGATTAAAGTATCAAATTCCCAAAAGAATGGTTAGTCCCAACCCAAAATGTTACGCAACTCGGGCAACCGAATGTCTAAATGACATCATCCGCATGCCACTCTACTGAATGCTGCGGTTCTCCGACTGCCTCCTCAAGCTCCTCCTCGGGGAAACCAACAACGGGACCTGAGTATCAAAGCAAAAGGTCAAACACAACAATTTAGCAGGTGGATGAAAGGATATAACAATAATAGAAATCACATTGGAAAACATTTAAACTTGTTAAAAAAATAAATTTCATAAAATAGGAGAATCATTTATTCAAAACATAAATGCAATCTAAAACAAGTAAGGTATCCAAGGAAATCGGGAAACAAACAAGATGACAACCACACGAAGCTAAGTCCTCTATCACCGAAGTAACATGAGCATATCGGGATGTTAACCTCAGTCACCAAAGTAAGGAGGTACAACAAAATTTACATATACATATACATAATAATACGGGACATAACCACGGTAGCGAACCGGTTATCGGGAACCAAAGTAGCAATCTGCAGCATCGGAACAAAACCACGGTAATAACCGGGTAGCGGGATCCAAACTGCAGCTGGTGGGACGGGAGAAGAATTTCCAAGTCGGTGGATCAGACCAACAAGGTTATCCAAGCTCAGTGGTGCCGACTCATAGGTCAAATGACATAAAACAATGCATGTACAAAATTCATGTGATGCACTTATATAAACAGGCAAAATGGGGTGCTTGAAGGCATAAATATCATTTCAAACGGGAAGTGCATATTAGGACTAGCAAAATGCTACAGTTGCAAATTCAGTATTTTGGGGAATGATAATTCATAAATCATGAATTTTGGAACAAGTATCAGGATTCGAAATTTGATAAAAGTGAATAAGAGTCCCACATGTCAATTTCAATATAAATTGGTACTCCTTGAGTTTGGAGACATTTCGGGCTCCTTATACACCTTAGGATTTTCTTAAGGCTTCAAATGAATCTTTGTGATATTGTTTCTTTCTCAAACTGACTCCGTACATATCTCCAGTTGAATAGTCCCCATCATTCTCTAGAAGGGTGTACAAACCGAAATGGTTTCTGTTAGCTGGCAGTTAGCTGCCGATGGGTTAGGCGGTTAGCCGCTGGCTAACCGTGAGGCTGACCGCGCTTTCTGAGAGAAATGACACTCTCTAGAAAAGTGACCGCAACAGTTCGGTCAACTGGCGGTCAGTCGCCGGTCACCAGGTGGCTAGCCGACAGGTGACTGCTGGCTGACCGCCAAGCTTGGAAAAACCTTACCGTGTCCAGATTTTGAACCCATTTCTTCCTCAAACCATTTCCCTTTATTCTCATTCATCTTCCTGCAATAAAATGAGCTAAAAATGCTCATTCAATTCAACATTCAACACTTCCTCCATATCAAAACTTCCATAAACATCAAATGAGGAACCTTTTTCTTAATCACATTCAACCACAAAGAAGAGAGAAAATCCACAATCACAAAGAGTCATTTATATCACAACAAGTAATAAATGGAACGTCATCAATGCAATATCTCATTTAGTTAATAGCTAACCAACCCCTTTATATGCATTTATTTCAAAAGCATGTAAGTCAAGAATAGGATGAAACATATAGTGAAATCATTAATGCATTTCATGAAAACCATTCAAAGCTCAAAATATCAAATCATCCACTTGCGTCAAGGTCTCTAATCAAGAAAATCAAGCCTCTAAACACTCTCTTCAAGCCAAGCTCCAAAGCTACACAAAAACCCCCAAAACAAACCCTAAAAGGGTCAAAACAAGGAAATAGAAAGAGGGAGCTTCCAATAATGGAGGTGAATCTCCTCTAGAGTCACAAGAACACAAATCAAGAAGATGGAGGGGATTGCTTACTTGTAGGTTCTCCAAATGGGCAAGACTAGCTCAATGAGGATCTTGTGATGGGTGGTTTTCTCCAAAAATGGTATCAAGATGAAACTTTAGTGGAGAGGAAGAGAATGGTGGAATCCTTTTTGATGTTGGTGCAAGTTTGGTGGGAGATTGAGATGAAGAGAGCAAGAAGAAGAAGAGAAAAGAAAGAAACCCTAGGTTGAGCTTTTGTTGTGCTGGAAAAGGGAAAATGAGGAAGAAGGGTTCTCTTAAGTAGCAAGTGAAGAGTGGGCTCCACCTCCAAGAATTCTTGTGGGGCTGAAATCATGGCTATCGGAACCTCGGATGAAATCGACGAAGGAGGAAGAAATGATCGTGGAAATTTATAGTCTCCAAAAAGTGTATGTTTCGTGGGTTTCGGGAATATCAAATATTAGGTACAGATTTAGTGTGTCGCGACCCCAGACCGGGTCCCCAAGCGTACCAGCCTAATCCGGGTTCGGGACGCTGAAATGGGATATTATGTGGATGATGAATGAATGATACACAATCCTATGAATTAATTTAAATCAAAACATATACGAGTCCATAAGAGATGCCACTCATACACACGATTTCCCACAGGTGTCCGCGGTGAGGATATCACATTGACATGAATATTTCTTTTAAGTGCGGAAGCGTGTAGCAAATCTAATTCATACATTCATGTCCAAGATAATAAGATTAAAACATAATTAACACCAGTATCAAAATGAGTAATGATCATTAGCTATTTCGCAAAAGAAAGTTAAAGTTTACAGCAATGTCATTTAATTACAATTCCAAAAAATAGAGGCCAACAAAGGGCAATATGAACAAAATAACAAGTTCCCAAAAGAATGGTTAATTTCTAACCCAAAATGTTATGTAACTCAAACACCCGAATGTCTAAACGACATCATCGGCGTGCCACTCAACTAGACGTTGTGGTTCTCCGACCGCCTCCTTGTGCTCCTCGGCGAAACCGACAACGGGACCTGAGTACCAAAACAAGGGTCAAACACGACGGTTTGGCAGGTGGATGAAAAGATAATACAACAATTGAAATTACCTTGGAAAAACATTTAAACCTGTTAAAACAATAGATTTCATAAAACAAAAGGATCATCTATTCAAAACATATATACAATTTAAAACATGTAAGGTATCCAAAGAAAACGGGAACCAAGCAATATGGCAACCACACGCAGCTAAGTCCTCTATCACCGAAGTGACATGAGCATATCGGGATGTTGACCTCAGTCACCAAAGTGAGGAGATGCAACATTAGTAACATATACATATACATAATAAATACGGGACATGACCACGGTAGCAAACCAGGCATCGGGAACCACAGTAGCAATCTGCGGCATCGGGACAAGACCACGGTAATAACCGGGTAGAGAGATCCAAACTGTAGCTGGCGGGACAGGAGGGGGATCTCCAAGTCGGTGGATCAGACCAACAAGGTTATCCAAGCTTAGTGGTGACGACTCATGGGTTACATCACATAAAACGAGGCATGTACAAAATTCATGTGATGCACTATATAAACGGGCGGGACGGGGTGCTCGAAGGCACAAATATCATTTCAAACGGGAAGTGCATATCAGGACTAGCAAAATGCTACAGATGCAAATTCAGTATTTTTGGGAATGATAAATCATAAATCATGAAGTTCGGGGCAAGTATCGGGATTCAAAATTCGATCAAAGTGTATAAATGTCCCGTATGTCAAATTTGATAAAAATTGGCACTCCTTGAGTTTGGAGACATTCCGGGCTCTTTATACGCCTTAGAATTCTCAAAAATTCAAATGAAAGCTTGTGATTTGGTTTTTCTTTTCAAATGGGTGCTAAACAATGGTTACAAGTTTTCCCATCTCAATAGGGTTCCCAACAAACACCTCTCAATCATTTAAACATTTTATTTTTGTTCACAGACTAGTCCCAGGTGAGCAGTGTTGGTCGCTCGAGCGGACAGAAAGTTCGCTCGAGTGATGAGCTCTCTGGAATGGTTTTCTGGGAGGTTCGCTCGAGCAAATAACGGGTTCGCTCGAGCGAACATGTTGGATCAAGCGAACATTAAGTTCGTTCGAACTAACAAGTTTCTGTGAGAGACTTGATACAATTCTAGGAGAGTTCGCTCGAGCGAATAAGGGGTTCGCTCGAGCGAACCTGTTGGCTCGAGCGAACTACTTGAACTAACAAGGTTCTGTGAGAGTTTCTAATGTGATTCTAGGAGAGTTCGAGCGACCCGTCTAATGGAATGGTTCGGAGCCTGTTCTGGACACTTCGCTCGAGCGACCACCAGGTTCGCTTGAGCGAACTGCCCAGAACTGGGTTCCGAGACAGTTCTGCTCCTTTTTATTTCCACTTCTTACAATTCATATGAGCTACATTTCCACTCCAACATAGGAGGCTCTGAAACTCCTTTCTAACATCATTCAAACTCCACATCAACACTTCCATAATCATCAACCAAGACACCTTCTACTTCTCAATCACATTCAACCACAAAGAGGAGAGAAACAATCCATAATCACAAGGAGTCATTTAAACTTCTATCAAGCAATAAATGAAATGCTAACAACCACATTTCGAAAGCATTAAATGAACTAGTAAGACTCATTAATGTACATTTATATATTTAAAATCAATGCAAATCAATAATAGTATGAAATATATATTGAAATCATCAATACATTTCATTAAAATCATTCAAAACTCAATATCAATTCATCCACTTGCCTCAAGGTCTCTAACAAGCAATCCAAGCTCTAAACAAGCTATCAAAGCACAAGACCACAATCTCTACAAAAACCCCCAAAACAAACCTAAAATGGGTCAAACAATGAAATAGGAAGAGAGAGCTCACAATAATGAAAATTGAGCTTCTCAAAGGCTAGAAGAATACATATCTAAGAGATTAGAAAGAGAGCTTACTTGTAAAGTCCTCTAACGGCAAGAGTTAGCTCAAAGCAAGTCTTGGAGATGGTGGTTTTCTTCACAAATGGTGTCAATGGGAAGCTCTCAACCTAGGGTTTTGATGATGGAAAAGCAAGAGGAAGAAGAAGGACAAGGAAAACCCTAGGTTGGAAAGAGTTGTGCTGGAAAAAGGGAAGGGAAGAGAGATGGGTTCTCTTATTGTCGCGACCCCGGACTGAGACCCGGGCCCTGCGACGATGATTGATAAGATAAGATAATTAATTTCCCACAGGTTCCCGTGGTGAGGATTCCGAGGACACGGATATCTAGCTCACACGATCAAACAGGCGGAAGCGTGTAACAAATCACATCATATCAATATATGAACATAAACATCATCAAGACCAAAATATCAGAAAAGGAGTTATATCATGACATTCCCATCATAGTTCAAGTCACAAGGTTTATCAAAGTATGTTAATTTGTTACATCCCAAAATAAGAGGCCAATAAAGGCCAATACAATACCAAAAGTATATAAAACCCAAAACGTGATAAATCGAACTCATGACCCGTCTCGACGTCTAGATGACATCGTCGTATTGCCACTCGCGAGCTAAGGTGGGCTCAACAGCCTCCTCCGGGCACTCCTCCTCAAAGGTAAAACCGTCTGCACTTGGGCACCAAAATAACAAGTATCAAACAAAACGGTTTGGTAGGTAATCAATTTAGGCATACGCATGAACAATAATGTTTAATCGAAAACATATAAAAATAATTTACTGAACTTAAAATAAATACTTGATTGAAATACATTTCAAAATTTGAGACAAACTAGCATGCGTACATAATATATCATGAATCGTAAATCCACAAAAAGCCCATCCTTTCTCTATCATTTATAATGAAAAGAGTAAGCACGCACGACGAGCACGATATATACATAATATAACAAGACACGATTCCCACAAATACGGGATTCCGACCACGGAACCAGACACGCACGATGTGTAATAAAATACACGACTAATCTGCAGATAGTCCACATGTTTAAGGACCCCCGGACAGTGGATCAAACTGAAAGGGCAGTTCAAGCTCTGTGGTGTTCACTTGAGTTCATGAATGCACAAAACACGTGAAACACGATCCAAACACGTTGGAATAAAAGAGGAAATCACTTATCAAAACAAGACAATGCACGGCTAGCAAAATGCATAATGTATATGCACACAACTTAAGAAGTGATCCCCATTTGATACTTGAAACAAATCTTCGAACGAGCTTAAAACTTGGATTCAAAGCGAGTACACGATATTACTTGTTGTATTAAACCAAAGTTCAAAACACGATAATTTCATCAAGTATATGCTAAGGCCATTCATTGACTCTTGTGTAATTGGGACTCCATTGTTAAAATAAGAAGATTGGTGTCCCCAAAGTTGAATCGTATCTTAGAGGCCCATTTACACAATGTCAATTTAAAGTCCTTAACATAGCCTAGTTTTCAATCTTTAAAAAGTATGCAGGGGGAGTAAAATTCCAAAAACTGGGATTTGACAAGTCGCTCGAGCGGTCTGGACAGTTCGCTCGAGTGAACCATTAGGTCGCTCGAGCGACCAAGGTTCTGTCTTGAAACTGGCCAGACAGTAGACAGTTCGCTCGAGCGAACCATCAGGTCGCTCGGATGACTAAGGTTCTATCTTGAAACTAGCCAGACAGTAGACAGTTCGTTCGAGCGAACCATCAGGTCGCTCGAGCGGACAACCCTCTGTCTGCGCTTGAACCAGGCAGTGGCCCGGTCGCTCGAGCGAACCCAGAGGTTGCTCGAGCGAACAGGCTTTTGCCTGTGCTCGCTGAGTGCAGAAATTGCACTTCTCATAGATGATTTCTAAGCCATTTCTTCCCTCCATCTTACACTTACACCACCTGAAATACCCTGAGCCTCCATGCTCTCCAAGGGGTCAAACTTACATTTCAAATACCATTCTTTCCATAATCATAAACATTCAAATCCCATTTTTATCAAAACAAGCTCAAATTTCTAAAGGGGTAAGGCTTACATACAATTAGAAAATCTGAAAGCTTGGAAAGTTACTTAACATCATTACATATACTTGAGTAAAAATCACAAAATAGAAGTCTAGCAAAACATGACATTAGTACTCAATGACAAATCATATGGAAACTTCAAGAGAAATAATGAAATCCATAAACACACATGCACAATCAACCTATAGAGATTACTTGCCTTTACTCAAAAGCTAACAAAATCTCCTTCAAGCACTCCTACCCAAGAGCTAAGCCAAGAGCTACAAAAACCCCATGAAAAACATTCAAAAACTCACCCAAAAATGCAAACAAGAAACCCATTTCGAAATGGGTGTTGAAAGTTAGAAAAACAAGATCCTTAAGAGTCAAAAGAAATCCATTGAAGAGATGGGTTGGAGCTCTTACCTAGAGGTTCCCAAACAAGAAGCAAGGAGAGAAATGGAGAGCTTGCCCAACTAGAAATCCAGGGAAAATAGCATCAATGGAAAGCTTGGGATGAGAAGAAGAAGATGGTAATCTTGGAATTTCTTTTGGAGGTCTCTAGCTCATGCATTCAAGAGGAGAAAGTGAAGAGGAAAAAGGGTTTTAGCCCTAGGTCAAGAAAATTGCAGAGATTTGGTAATGGAAAGGGAAAGAAGGGAAAGTAGCTTAAGTACATTGTAGTGGGACCCACCCTTAGGTGCTAATTCTTGCATGTATGAAAACATGATCTTGCGAGCCTCAAATGAAGTTGATGAAGAAGGATAAAACGATCCTTGAAATATCTAGTTTCCAAAAAGTGTATTTTTGACACGGTTTTGAGATTTTGAAAAGTGTCCAGTTTTGGGTGTGAAAAGACAATTTTACCCTTTGGCCAAAACCTTGAGTTTCCGGGCTTCAAACGCAGACGGGCTAAACACAAAAGTTGTAAATAATCATAAAACCATTCAAATGAAATGAAATTCATGATTAACACAAAATTCAACACGATCTTCCCATGCTTGCACGTACACCCAGGCCTTCCCGAATATGTCTAGTCAACATTAAACGTCCTCAAAACTCACCAAAGCTATGTTCAGAACTAAGACTAATGAAATTCTAACCCATGGTAACTAAACCCGCTAGGACTAAGCACACACTAAGAAGACACTATTGGGATAATCCTGGGTTGGGGTTTGACACTTATATATGCAATGCAAGTGGGCTCCACCACTGGAAAACTTTCTAGGGTCAAAATCATGGCTTTCGGGGCTTCAAATGAATTTGACGAAGAAGGAAGAAATGATCGTCGAAATTTCTAGTTTTCAAAAGTATATGTTTCGCGGTTTTCGGGAATATCAAATATTGGGTATAGATTTAGTGTAAAAAGACTATTTTGCCCTCAATGCAATGGAAGTCTGGTTTCGGGATTCGGGACGGGAACGGGGTCAACATGAAAGTTGTAGAGATTAACAAGATTAGTGAAACGAGATAAAAACACAAATCTAAACAATCTCGAGTAATCCCCCAAGTAAACGCAAGGTCATAAAGGGAACCCCCAAAGGGCCCCACTAATTACAAAGGCACTCAAAACTCCTCAAAGCTATAACAAAGTTATTCTAATCCCAACTAAATCAAAACACACTAAACACACTTAGAGCTAACACACAACTTAATCGACACTAATCGAGGACACTCGAGTCGGGGTCTTACATAGTGTAAAAAGATTGTTTTGCCGTCAATGCAAGGAAAGTCGAGTTTCGGGATTTCGAACGAGGATGGGATCAACATGAAAGTTGAAGAGATTAATTAATAATACAAGCAAAACGGGATAAAAACACAAATTAATGGGATTTTGAAAAATCCCCCAAGTAAACGCAAAGTCATAAAAGGAACCCCCAAAGAGTCCCACTAATCACAAAGGCACTCAAAATTCCCCAAAGCTATAACAAAGCTATTTTAGTCCAAACTAAACCGAATTACACTAACCGCGCTTAAGACTAACACACAACTTATTAACACTAATCGAGGTCTCTTGGGTCGGGGTCTTACAGGTTGGTTATGGACAACCACTGCGTTTTGATGTGGTGCTGGACGCTGTGCTCCCTACTGCTGTTGATTCTGCCTGTTCAGTCTTGGAAAGTCTCTCATCTGATGATTCATAGAACCACATCTGAAGCTTCTCCTATGATTGTGTCACTCTCGTGATTTTTCCCACAGTGGATACAGACCACTTGGTTCTGCACATTCTGATCTGGCATCTGCCTCTTATGCTGTTGGTTTCTCTACTGTTTGTTCTGCTATTGGGGCTGTCCTTTTCCTTGAGTCATGAGGATCTTGTGGTGGAAATTCTCAAATTTGTAGGTCCTCTTGACTGCTTCTTCGAAGGTTGTGGGTGCACTACTCCTGTAGCGCCCCTCTCAATGATGGGATTCAATCGTTCAAGAAACTTGGCTATTTTCACTACGTCAAAAGAAGAAATTCTCGACACATGAATCGCTACGGACTAGACTCACATTGGCTGTCGCATTTTTGTGACAAAAACAACGGTCCAGGGCAGCGTCTTATCTTTAGTTGACAAAAGGTAACGCCAAAACCATTCGTCTCCCTCCAAAAAAATCCTTCTCCTCCCTCCAAAAAAAAAAAAAAAAAACCCTCCCCTCCCTCTAGAAACCAAAACCCCTCACCTCCCCTCTCTTCCAATAGACGATTCCTCCTCCATCAAGGCTCCTCCATCAAGGTCGCAAATGGTTGGACCCTAACCCTTCTCTTCTCTCGCAGTGTATTCGCATCTCCTCCTTCGTCTTCATCTCTCCTGCATCTCCAAAGCAACGAACGAGCGGCACGAGCCCATTTTCACAGCAGCGAGCCCATCCCCTGTCTTTTCCATTTTCATTTTTCTGAACTTCCTCATCTCCAAAGCAATGAGCCCATCCTCTGTCTTCTCCAAAGCAACGAGCCCATTCTCTGTCTTCTCCATCTTCACTTTTCTAGACCTCCTCTGTCTTTGTATCTCCAACATCTCCAAGGTACAAATTTTTATGGTTTTATGGATTTTCTGTTCGATTTTTCTCTTTATCTTTTGTGAGTTTGAGCTCTCAACTGAATATGAGAATCTGATGAAGATAGGATATGGGTTTCATGTGCGTATTTATGGGAGTAAAAGCAGATTTAAGTAAAATAGATTTACTAAAACTGTGTGAAGAAGATTTCTTCATGTTAGGAAATGGGTCGTTTCCTAACATGAAGAAATCTTGTTAGGAAATGGGTCATTCATGAATATCGCAGACAATCCAAAAGTGGCTTCAAAACTGCTAAGGTATGAAATCCTTTAAAACTATTGGTTGTTATAAATTAATTGATCGAGCACGGGCTCATACACGCTAGTATATATTGATTGTCAATTTTTTTTTATTTTAATCTTACATAGTTCTTGATATTGTATCTCACAGCCTTATGCCTGATATGTTGATATGTGCCATCTTGAAATCAAAATAGCAAACCCTGTGTGTTTATCGCTGCTTTTTTCTGTATTTTATTCCAAACTCAGACAACTCCTCCGTGATTTATGATGATTATGAACTTTGTTTGTAACACACCCTTTATTTCTTTCTCTTTTTTTTTTTTCCTTTTTTCGATTCTTATAGCTCTACCTCTGCAAGTTTTGAGTATATTTAATAGATTCATGTTATCTATGGGAGTTTTAAAATATACAGATTTATTAACATACATACTCAAATATACTCAGTGTCACAGAAAGAGGGGATGGGAGCATTTGGGTGAAAAACATGATTCTGGTGGATTGGTATGAAATAATATTAAATTTACAACGACCTGAAAAGCAGAAGCCAAGAATAGACTCCTTAGAGTTTGGCAGGTTCGTCATTCCTTCCTCCTCTTACCCTTTCATCATCTATGCATACAATCATCATCATCAACTCAAATCAAAGAACCCACACCTCCAAAACTAGGCTTATTACTCAACTCCCTCATGCCATACACCCATAGACCCTAGCTAAAATTTTTGATGATGCAATTTGTTGCTTCTTGTGTGTGTTGTTTGAAAAGCCTTGTAAAAAACAGGGTTTTATATAGGGAGAGATTTGATTTCTGCAATATAATTTTATACTTTTTGATCTGACCCTTCTTCTTTTCTTTTTTCTTTAATTTATTTTACGAGTGAATTACCCAAGCTAATAGTTTTTATTGCCTGATTCATCCTTTATCATGCTCGGAGGAGAATGATTGTTTAGGTAAATTATAGAAGCCAAGGCTTTTGACCAACGAACGGATATGTATCTTCCTTGATAGATAATTTATCGAGTCACTTAAAAATAAAAACCTATTATGATTTGGTTGAGAAAGTCATAAATTTCAGTTGCTAATAGGGAGTTTGGACCCTTCCGATGCATAGATTTCGTTGCCATTAAACGTAGATCTGACGTTGTGGGATCGGTTTCAAGTCAGGTTGGTTGATGACCTGGGCTAAAAAAAAAAAAACTGTTTTACAATTTGGGTTAAAGCACCCTTTTTACCATGCGCCTCTTCCTAATCTTCTTATGATGGAAAAGATGTGGATTGTTGTCATTTTCTTTTCTTCCCTGTAAGTTAGACTGAATATGTAGGGTGGTTTAAAATAAAGAACTTAGGTGGATTTAAAAAAAAAAAATGAGCATCTAATAGCATCTTCTTTTTATTTAATTTTCCTAAAGAAAATATTTTTGATGTTCAAGTTTTGAAGTTCACCTTTAATCTTTATTTTTAACCACTCTACATATTCAATTTCTATATATTTTAATGCAAACAGACAATCCCTAATAGGAAAGAAAATCCTAAGAAAGGCAACTCCAAATCTTAAGAGGAAAGGAAATCCTTTCCTCACATTAATAATTATTTCTTGTGTTCTCTTCCTGAAGCAATGTATGATCTGAATATCCACAATAATAAAAATTCGTTGGTGCTCTTTCTCAATCTTTTGATAATCGCTTCTCGCAATCGATTGGGCATTTATAGCTCTTCACCTTTGTTTATTTAACTAAAACTACTTTTAGTAATCCAATTTCCTAGGAGTCATTTTCATTTAAACAAATGGGCCTTTTAAATTTTAGCAACCCTCACTTTCCTCTTGCTTATACTACTCTCATAAAAAATATCCAAAGCCAATAGTCTATGTTTCATTATAATATTCTCCTAGTAGGACTTCATAATCTTTTCAGGCTTGACCATTCTTTATGCCCAAGTAGGAAAAAGTCCAACTTTACCCTACTTTGAATACTCTTCAACATCACAATGCCTAATATTTGGGTACTACAAGATCAAAGTCCATACCCAAATGACGAAAAATTGTTTTAGCCAATATACTTCTATTTAAAAGGGCTAACAGCATATACATATAAAGACGAAAGTGTGCCTATGATATAAAGTGATAGATAACAACCCTTTACCAGTAGGACTAGTTCCTAGCGAATGGATGGTACGGTCTTTTCTAGATCTACCCTTTGACCATTAACTCTTCTTCTGTTTATACGCCATAGCAAAAAGTCTCTTTCTCATAAATCCCAAGAAACTGAATACAAATGGCCCCTTAATGTTCAAAAGCATTAAAAAAAAAAAAAAAAAAAAAAAAAAAAAAAAAAACTATAATGCTGTCTTCAGTCTTCCTAAGTTTTATGTGACAGACAGCAACTTTAAGTTGTTGTATATGACACCTCCTTTGTATCACGACCAGAATAATAAAAAAAAGGTGACAGACAACAAATGTAATACTACTTCTGATCGATAAAATCCCCTTTGTCGTGAATTCTCATGAATTCAATCACAATTGTGGAAATGGCACTTCAAGGTTAAATAGAGAAAAGTGTCTCACTCTTCCTAAGTTGCAAGTGATAAGACAGCCAATAAGATTACTACTACAAAATCTTAAAACACATTTACTACTCTCTTTGAAATGACATTTGATAAGTCTCCCCTAGCCAAACTCATACAAGAAGAAAAGAAAGAAGCAACCCCTGAAATAAACCCTGATGCAGACTAAAATGAAACTCTTTTAAGAAGCCAATAAACCAGAGCCAGCTTTCCATATCTTCCTCCTCTCCACCATACAGACATGAGCCATAGAAAGGTTCACTCTCTAGGGAAGGTGCCCTTTTCATGGGAGAACGAACCAGGAATATGCAAGGTGAGTCACAAGGAGTCCCCAAAAGATATGCGGCAAGGGACTAGTAAACTACCACCCCCTCCATGCCGATCATATAGCCCTAGAGTTGTAGGACAGGACGTACAAATTCCACTTCCTTCAGGCCCATCTAGGCCTCTTCCGAGGAGTTCTTCAATGAAGGTGGTCAAAAGAGACGAGATGGTAAAAGTTGATTGGGGAGAAGCTGGTTCAGGTTTTCTTGCATGAATTCATCTGAAATAAAGGGCAATAGCAGGGTGTGAGCTTGATTCATCTTTCACATGCTCCAAGAGAGAGGATTTCAGAAGGTGAAATGGGTGCATAAAGATACATGGGCAACAAGATATGAATTCATGGTTGTAGTTTGATGGGTTAAAATATAATTTAATACTTTCAATTTGCATCTTTTATCTTCTTTGTAGATGATGATGGTCTGGTGGAGATACTTTGTTGTATTGTTAGATTGTCAATGAATATGAATAAAGATAGAACTCCAAATTAGTATTATGGTGTGTGACTTTTTGAAGATAAAAGTTTCATAACAAGGATACATGATTTATTTTATTTATTGTAAGATGAGTTTATTACAGGATATTTTAGAGAAAATTGGATATGGTAAGGATGAAGTTCATCTCAGATTAAATTAGATTAGATTTAGGTTATATTATGCTAGTGTTATTATCAGATTAGGCTTCCAATTTATTATTTGAGAAAAGGTGGGGTAAGGGGAACTTGCTACTGGGTTTGTTTATTCAGCCAATCAATTATTTGACACTTTGCTAAAGCTTGATCAAAAGCAACTTTTCATATCCAATCTTCTCAAGTATAGTTAGTCGTACATCACAAACATTCTAGGCAGCAAGGGATTTAATGAGCATATGTAAGCAATTTGGTTCTTTTCTCTTGTTGTAAGCCTGTCTACTTCAATCTAAAGGGTTTATCTAGTACACAAGTTTGGTTCTTTTTGGTTGATAAAGCTTTCAGAAGTGTCTGATAGGAAGGGATGTTATACCACAAAAGGACCAATGCACATGTCAGATAGGGGAAAACGCAGATGTGGGGTCTAGAAAGTGCCTATGTGAACTCAATTCCACTTGATTTAAAGCCTTCCCTGAAGAAGGCTCAGTTGATCTTCTATGATTTTTGTAGTGGTTTGTTTTCATCTTCCTTAGGCAAGTCTCCTCCTTATCATCCTATCTTTAGATCGTTTGGGTGGGGTGAATAGCTTTATTCCCCCTTCGTGGCAGTTTTAGTCCTTCTTGGCTGCCCCCTTCTCTCCTTGGGATGGTTCCTTAGTTTTTCTGTTCCTGGTAGTCAGGGAGGCCCAGGGGAAATTCTACCGTTGTAGTTGTTGTTGGTGGTTGTTAGGTTTTTTGGCAGCTGGGCTCTGTTTTGGCTTTTGTCAGCTGGGTTCAGATTTGGTGGTGGGGTCTTCTTCTTGCTTCGGCGTTTCTTCTGTGCTGGGCCTTGTTTTGCTGGCTTGTCTTCTCTGTTCTGAGCGTGTAGTGGCTCTGTTGCTTCTTGCTGCTGGGCCTTGTTTTGCTGGCTTGTCTTCTCTGTCCAGTGTGTGTTGTGGCTCTATTGCTCCTTGTTGCTGGCTTGAGTTTAGTTCTGCGCTGCGCTTTGCGGAGGAGCCTTCTTTCTGTTGTTGCCTTGTGTTGTGTTCTGCTGTTCGTTGAGTTTGAGGTGTTGTGGTTTTTTCTTCTCCTCCTTGTTGGGTTTCTTTTTGGTTTTGTTGCCTTTGTTCTATGTTCTTTTGTTGTTTGCTGTTTTGTGCCTTTCCAGTTTCTGGGTTGGCCTTTTTGGCTGCTTTTTTTTTTTTTTTCTTCTTCTCCTTGTCTTGGGCGCTTTGCCTTTCTTCTTTCTTTTCAATACAAATTACCATTTAGCAAAAAAAAAAGCTGTACGTAATTTTAGAATAATGGATGAAAGCCCTGATCAGTTTTTCTCCTTAATTCGTATCTTATGTATAATGCAAAAGTGTGCCTCATGTGGTCATCTTAATGCATGATGCAAAGTGTTGTGTTTGATAGGACTATGGCTCTTGTGTTTTCTTTTTGTTACATGTTACATCGCATGATTCTTTTCGATCTTTTTGTTACATGTTACATGGATTTAAAATTAAATTTACATGTAGCTTTGTCACATGGCCATCTCTTTTGCTTGAACATGAAGTTTCTCTTCAATTATACATCTAAGTTTATAGTATTATTGTCTTTTCATTGTAGTGAACTCTGATCTGCACCCATAATATATACTCACCTTTTTGTGCATTTATAACACATGGGATTTACAAAGTAATTCAGATTGCAAAGATTGAGGGCCCATTGTTGAATTAATGGTTTGAACTTTCAATAAATGAGGAACTAAAGTTTTCTACTTATGTCTTTATTTTTGAAGTTTTAATCTGATTTGATTAGGCTATATGGATATGCTTAGATTTTGGCCTTTCATTGTTTATGATATCCTTAGCCATGTAAATGATTTATCTCTTCACGTTTTATGTGATATAACATAAAAGTGGGCCCCATGAGTCAAAATGATACGCTGCATAGTGAGATCATTTTGCTCCTTATTAAGTCATATATCATGTTTAATGCAAAAGTGGGCCTCTTATTGTCATCTCAATGCAAAATGCAGTATGTTGTGTTTAATAAGACTGGCTCTTGTAGTCCTTATGGGGCGTGAGTCATTTACTTAACTTAAACCATGTAATATGCCTTATAGTCTATGGATTTAGTTTTCAGAACATGGCCCCAAGCAAGGATTGGATGATGGCACCTAGGCTTTCCATTGAATACTTAGAAGGGGTGGAATCATTTTTTGAGTTCATAAAAGCTAACAAACAAAGGCTAGGGGATGATGATTGGTATTTTTTCCCTTGTGTCAAATGTCGTAATGTTGTAGGAGGGAAGAAGACATTGAAAGATATTCGTACACATTTAATATGTGATGGTATAGACAATGTTAGATTGTATGGACTCAATCCATCAGATGATGTAATAAATTGATTAATTTCTTTATTTATCAATAATATCATGCTTTCCTTTCATGAGATGAATGGTGTTTTACTATTTAATACACGTGACCAATACATATGACATAAATGGTTCATGAGATGAACTGGGTCCCATTAGTATATTAGATGTGATATATGTGTATGGATGAGATCCACACACGGAAGACATTTGTCACAAATCTTATACTTAAACATCTTCACAACCGGTAATAAGACTGGGCATCTCATCTGATAAGGTTGCAGCGCTTTGATCACTAAGAGATAGTGTGATTTGTCTCGATCATCAGAATGTAAGATTCTGGATCACGGTGCTGGTACATTGGATGTATTGAAGGACCATAAGAAGCACCTTATGAAATACTGTCTCGAGTTTAAGGTTTGCTCTCATAATTCCCTAACAATAGGCTCTCAATCCTGAAACATTGATGAACTTAAGTTTCTATCTATTCATTTGCTTTAAGTCACCAATGAGTGAGGCCAACTGTAGGTCAACACCTTGGTGTCTTGGGTACGTGGTAGTAGAACTGTGGGTACATCCAATGGTCAAGATGGAATATATCTATATCATCCTCTTGTGCCAATTAATGGATTTATCATTAGTAAGTGCGCACCCATCTCGATTAAGAGTTAATTGGATGGTACTGATGATCACTGTGATTAATTGGGGCTCAAGGATAATAAGATGTGGATTTAAATTGGTGAGACAGTTTTAGTCCAGTTAATCCATTGATATTGATAGAGGGGCTTAATTGTGGTAATCGGGAAGTTTAGGGTCTTCATTGTAATTTATTCCTAAGACTGGAATGCAATTGCATTTATATAGTGGTGTTATTTGCAATTAACTGTGGGCCCGGATTGCACATGAGATGTGGGGTCGCGGTGTCCCAGTTGGAGCCAGCTTTCTATGGAATCCCTGGTGGTCCCCACGCTAGCCCAAGTTATTGAAAAGATATTAATCCTACTAGAACTCTAAGATGAACGAATTAGGAAGTTACTATTTCTATTTGAAGTGAGACTTCTAATAGTGGTAATAGTAAGATTACTATTTTGTGTGGAAGTAAGACTTCTATTTCAATTAGTACAAGAGAAGGAGGTTGCTTAATACTATAAAAGGAGTTACAAAGGGGCTGGGATGTCTATAACCTTGGAATTCCCGCCCAGCCCCTTTTGTGCAAGAGTTGCACATACCTTTCCTCTTCTAGTTCTCTTCTAGTTTCCTTTAGAGCTTCTAGTTGTTTTTTTTAGGAGATCCCACCCATCTCCTTTAGAGAAGAGATCTGGTACGGGTCATAGCGTGGAAGACTAAGGGGTCTTGGAGATCTAAAGTTGCTTACAAAGAAAGTAGTTTCCTTCTCCATTAGAGCACGACCGGGCAGCAAAGGTATAATCTGCTTATCTATCTATTGTAGATTATTTTGCATGGTGTTGCTTGTATTATTGCTGTACATGGTATATGAGTATGAGGGATTGCATCCTGGATATAGTTAATGGCCTAAAGTTTTTAAATCGCATCCATGAGGCCCACCTATTTCCAACAAACAAAACATACATGACATGGACTTTCCATGGAGAAATTCATCCCCAAAATCGTGTTAGTGTAGAAGCCAATAATAATAGTGAAGATGGACTCCCAAGAATGGTTGATATGGTGAATGACATATTTGGACGTGTTTGTGATAAGGACAATGTTCAAGCTCATGCGGGAGGTAGTACATCCGCATGCTTTGTTAAAATTAATGATGAAAACTCTCCTCAAGTAGAGGATGAATGACCAGAGAATATCCAATATAAGAACTTGATGGAGGATGTGATACAACCTTTATATCCATCATGTCGAATTGAACATACAAAGTTGTCAGTAACAATTGATTTATTGAGCATGAAGTCTAGACATTAGTGGTCGAATAAAAGTTTCAATGAATTGCTGCAATTGTTCAAAAACATTCTGCCAAGCGAGAACACTTTGCCAAATAGCACTTATAATGCCAAGAAGATTGTCGATTCTTTACGTATGGAGTGCCAAATTATCCATGCATGCCGTAATGATTGCATACTTTATTGGAGAGAGCATGAGAATAGGGATTCTTGTCCTACGTGTGGTGTAAGTAGATGGCAACCGGAGGACCCTTTGAAGCCGAAACATTCAAAAAAGCCACGGAAAAAGTTAAGATACTTTCCATTAACACCAAGGTTAAAAAGAATGTACATCATACCCTGGATTGCAAAGGGTATGAGATGGAATGCAAATGCGAGCTTAGTTCTAAACGAATCAGTCATGCGTCATCCAGTGGATTCTGCATGCTGGAAACAAGTAAATTGTAAATGGCCTAACTTCGCTGATGATGCACGCAATGTTCGCCTCGGACTTGCAACGGACGGATTCAATCCTTTTGGGAAGTTATAGTTGCTGGCCTGTTATGATTGTTCCATACAATCTTCCTCCATCCCTAACCATGCGAACGGAGTTCACTATGTTAAAATTATTGATTCCCGGGAAGAAAGGTCACGGACATGACATTGATGTCTACTTGCAGCCATTGGTCGCTAAGTTGAATGAATCGTGGTCCATCGTAAGCTTAACATATGACTTTTACACTAAGAGTAGGTTTTCAATGAAAGTAATTTTGTTATGGGCTATACATGATTTTCTAGCTTATGACCATTTGTCAGGTTGTAGGACTGTAGGGAAGTATGGTTGTCTTGTATGTAGTGAAGGGACGGAGTCAATGCGCCTAAAATATGGAAGGAAGTTTGCCTATATAAGTCACAGAAGTTTCTACCATTGAGCCATCCTTTTAGGAGACAAAAGTCACAATTTAATGGGAGAGAAGAGCATGGGAAAGCCCCTAGGTGTTTGAATGGTTCTGAAGTATTAAACAAAATGGAAGGTATTTATAATAATTTTGGAAAAGTAGTAGGTAAGAAAAGGAAGAGGTGTGCAAAGGAAAATGAGACCACTGCATGGTCTAAGAGATCGATTTTTTTTGAGCTGCCATATTGGAAGGTACTCTATAATATCCCTCTTAATATTAAATTAATTTATAATATGAACGTTATTTTCTAACGTAAAATATTTTTTCATAGGAACTACCTATTCGCCACAACTTAGATGTGATGCATGTGGAAAAG